>OU015524.1:9938915-10458915 GCA_907165065.1 Caprimulgus europaeus
CAGGCCAGACGCATTCAACTCGCCCTAAGACCCAAAGAGAGAAGGTTATCAAATTCCCTCATCTTTGCCAGACATACAAAGCTTGAACTTCTCTAGCCCTGTGAGGAAGCTATGCAGTTGCACAAAGTAAGATGTTAGAACTTGTAAACATGTCATACAATATTAGAATGCGCCTGTGGGGCACAGATACACACAAAAGTTGGGAGGGCCCAGGGACAGAGAGCCTGCCCTCTTGATGGAGCTGTCTTAATACACTTTTTTTTTTTTTTTTTTTTGAGACAACACAACTGGAATTAGCTTCCATAAAGAGGCTGACACCACTGTCTTAAATCAACCAGTCTTGACAATTTTCTTTATATGATCTTCAGTGGATCTTCTTGGCTGAAAGATTAAAACAGAGCATGACACACTTGCACTTTCTACTGAATAACAACAGAAAAGAAGAAAGGAAAGAGGAAAAGAGAGAGGAAAACTGAAGTTATACCATATATGTAAGATTTAGAAAATGCTTACAAACTTCTGCATACTTCCATCCTTAAGAGAAGATGGGTTTTTTAGTACCTTTCCCACTGCCCCATTCTCAGCAAGAGCCTTTCACTAGCCTCTTTGCAATCTTAAATCCTGAGCAATAGTTTCAGAGCTGAGCAGAATTCTGCCCACTAGTGATAAGTTTTACATGACTTACTATGAAATGACAGTGTATCACTCTGAGCACGCAATTAAACCAACACATACGGTGTGAAGGTAAAGTTCATTCACTGAAAACAATCTGAGGAAATGTGATTTGTAACATGTCCAGAAATCCAGCAATCTAGAACAAAAATTATATTTAAAATATGAACACACAAAAATCAGTACGCTGGACACAAGATAATGCAAACTAGCCTTTCCAGAAATGAGCTGCAAAATACCTTCATTTTCTCATACAGTGAAACCCTGATAAAAATCACAACTGTTAAGGTCATACAGTATATCAGGTGGAATCACAGTCTTTAGAACTCCATTATTAATGCACACAACCTCACAATCAAAGAGGATAAGAGCACAGTTCCCAGATGCCAATGATTTGATCCTATCTTATTTGGCTGTTTACATTTAAATAATGTGGCCGTATAAATTTAAATAATAAGAATCACCAACAGATGGAATGCAGAGAAAAAAATGTGCCTTCTGTGAGACCCTGAACATATACTACACGGTGCTTTACAATTTATTTGAGCAGAGCTCATATTAAAAAAAAAAAAAAAAAAAAAAAAAAGAAGACGACTCATTTCTTCTGCCATTATGGAAATAAAAGGACTAGTGCTTTAGTTCGTTGCTAGCACTGCCAAAGAAACATGCAGTTCTCTAACCTCCAGTACAATGTACCCATAAGGTACCAAGCATCAAAGCATATTAAAAGATATTAACTGCATATTTGCTTATGAACAAGATAAAAAGCTGTAGGGCCTCCAGGTTCTCAAGCTGTGAGTGGAACAGCTTTGCAATTTGCCTGCAAAACTGCATTTTGATCTTAATGAATATAAAATGGCTGCCATTAAAAGTAAAACAGATTATTTCAGGTCTTTTAGGGCCCATAGCTCTTTGACGGTCTTGGAGGGGCACTATGATCTTTCATTAAAATCTCACAGCAGGACTCCCTCACCAGCAAATCAAGCCTTGCAGTCGAGGAGATTGGCTACATTTAAAAGTAATTTTCAGAAATCTACACAGATTTTCAATTTGGTAATGAAAGCCATAAGAGAATGCAGGCAGCATTTTGTTGAATATTGTTACTAATCCAGTGCTCACATTCGTTAGAAATTAAACTGCCCCGTAACTATCACGCTGATGGCAGCCTGCCATTTCGGCTCAGTTGTAATCTCCATTTGTTAATGAGTAGTAAGTGCTAATTGTTGTCAGCATCCCTGCCATACATCCCTTCCATAACAACATATTTTACCTGCTGAAAGGTGTTTCCTCTTACGCTGTCAGCATCCAGTTTAAGAGAAGAAATCTCAGAATAGTAGGAAAAAAAAGGTTCAGTTTCACTTGGAATAGCATGAAGTTAAAAGTATACATTTTCATACTGATATGCAGACCCTCCTAGCACCTCACTGCACGTGCTACTTCTAACATTAACACATTAAGGTAATACAAAGAAAGATGCTGTATGCTGTTAATGGCACAGGGAACGAAGGTAAAGTCTCTATATTATAACGTATAATAAGGGATGCAGCTCCCAGTAAAATGAACTTGAAAGGTTTGAAAAGTTAAAGTGATCATATCTCATTATTGCAAACAATGTAAGGCGGAGGGATTAAAACAAAACCTGACCTGGAGCTCTGATGAAACGGGATTGGGACAAGAAATATTGACTCCGAGTAAGTTAGAGCTGATGACTGTGCTGCCCTCAGGTGGAAGGTCTTGTCAGGAGGGAGAGGCCTCCACTTAAAAATGTAAACCCAGAAAAAGAAAATTGATAATAATAATAATAATAAAAAATAAACCAGCCTTAGTGGATGCAACAAACCAAGATATTCAGAAGTATGAGCAAGAAGGGTTATAACACATGAATTCTCAAATAAACCAAATGTGAACTGAGTTACGATAGAAGAGAACAATTTTAATCTACTGAATTGTAAATTGAGTTTGTTTCCAGTTCATGTTTGAAATGCAAGGTTGATGCTTGGCTTTTCTTTTTATTTTTTAGCTAGGGGGATTCTAATGGAAAAGACTAACTTGAAATGACTAAAACCTTATTGAAGAGCTCTAGCAAAGACAGTGAGACTGACACATTCTCTGTAGCATATTTAGCATCACTGTATCAAGTAGATTAGTTGTTCAACTGCCATAAGCAACAATATCGTATATTGCTACATGTTTAAAATTATTCAAATCAGTTTTGTACATATACATAAAGTCTTTGAAAATTGATTATTTTTTTTTTTCCAATATGCAGGAGCAATCTGATAGAAGCAATATTACAGGGTATTCTGACTAACAGGGAACAGCTTCGTGAACTTATTTTGTGTGGTCATTCATGAATGGAATGCAAGGACTTTAACTGGTGTTTTAAGGGGTGCACAAAGTACCCACAGCATCTCTACAATAACAAGATACTTCTTCTCCAGGGTAACCACCTAATCAGGGTTACAATATCCCTCAGAGATTGCTCTAAATAGAGTCCAAAGCAGAAATTCTGCAACTTCAGTTGCAGAACATGCATGAATGATTAACCACCACATCCAAGTGACTGGAAAGACAAAATACGTGGGATCAGGCCAATCTGCTAGAATCTGAAATTTTTTTTTTTTGCCAGTTTCTTGCTTTGTTTTGAGGCAGAAGCAGTTAAGTGGAACAACTTTACATGTAATCTCAGAACCTTCTCACCAGTTTTGTTTTTTTCCATTTTAATTTGGAGAACAGTTAAATTTTTGCAAAGCAAAAGACAGCAACAAAAGCATGCTGCAGGTTTTATTTCAGGGTTTGAGCTCCTAGTTTTTTCAGTTAGCTGAACATGGCGTTTTCTAGTTCTTCCTGCCGCATATCACCATACTCACTGTGACAGCAGTGTCCTCATATAACATTGGCTGAATGATGCGATGTTACCAACTCTGCCTAAAACACACTAGCCCATAGAGCAACATATAACCTTCTTCTGTAACCAATGCAGAAGCAACAGGTGAATTTCCAGAGCACCAGTTGTTCAAAGCAAAGACAGAGGGCATCTCTAGCAATGCTTTGCTGAACTTGGCAGAAACACCCACTTACCTTCGGTCCCGTGCAGTCTGGGCTACTCAGATGGGCAAGCTTAGCCTGGGTTACACCTAAACACTGACATGCTTGAGCTTACACCAAGAGATGGTGAAAATTTTGCCTTTCCCCCTTGATGTGCTCTGCAACTCAACTGTAAACCCACACTTGCTTAGGGACTAATGTCCAAAACGGTCAGGATCCAGGGAAGATTGTGTTTGAGTGCAGACAGTGCTCTCATCCATCTCAAAAGTATATTTATAAGGTTACACTGCAGCAGATGGCTTTCTGCTAACTTGCTTTAAACTGGTAGCAGTTTAACTGTGGCAGCACTGATCTGTAGTCATTCCAACAGGACAACCCAGAAGCAGAATAATCATTGACACAGTACCCAGGGATGAGGTGTGCGAGGTTATCTGCATACAGTGGAGTTCAAAGCAAGACCAGGGCTGGCACATAGATTTCAGTCACATCTTTACCTGCAGTGCAGACGCACCCCAAAAATATTTCTGCTAAATTATACCACGCACAGGTGTTCTCAGTGCAAGCTAAAAAGTGTCACACGGACTCAGTACAGTGTTGCAACTGTGCTATAAATTCACACCTTTTCTTGGTGCATGCAAATATCCCTCTGAATGGGGATGAAAGACAGGGAACAGCTCTGTGAGGCAACAGTCCTGCAGGTTTCTGAGCATGTGGATAGCTGGTTTGGGATCACTATGTTTGGGAACTTTACACAGTTGGTCCTGGCATTGCCCATTGTTAGTCTTAAAAACAGTATTGATGAGAACAAAGAAATAGTCACACAAAGTTTTATAAGCTTAGCTTTTAAATTAAATATATTTTTTTAGAAATAACTCTCCAATTTCTATAATTAGCAAGTATTTTTTTTCTCCTTACAACATTACTCTTTTGGAAGCAAGTGGGACCTAACTACAACTTTGTAATCTTTGTTTACTTGCACAAAAAAAAAGTATACTAATTACTATTCACCATCCTCAGTGATCCATTTTAGGAGACCTAGGAGAAGTGACACACCTTATACCTTTTTATATAAAAACAAGTAAAAAGGAAGTGATTTTTTGTTTGTATGTGTCACATTCTGAAATAATTTGGCTATCAAAATAAAAATCATTTTTATCTTACCATTGTAAAGGAAAGGCATTCATTAGATTAATTTTCTAGCGTAACTTCCTAAGGACAAAACCTGTTATCTAAAACTTGGCCTACATTTTTCAAATGCGATGAAAAAAAAGACTGTGTAGGTTGGGGTTTTTCCATTCTATCTCTATTCTCTAAACCCTGTTGCAGGAGCTTTCCATTCGCACATTTTGCATCCAGATGTTACTGCTAGTTGTGGAACTTGGTGAATTAGCTCAGGACTTTGAATGCCATTTCACATTCCTGAGGAAAAAGGCCCTCCTGAAGAATTAGCTGTCCTAAGTATAGTAGCTGGCAAACAGGGAGGAGGAGAAAACAGAAGTAGGGTCAAAAGGAATGAGGAGTGAAAAGTCACATAAACTTATAAATAAGTTCTCTCATATGGAGAGAATTTGAACAAAACATTAGGAGAACAGAGTTAATAAAGCTAGGTGCAACATAGCGTAATCAAGCTCATATTTTATAAACATCAGATTTTTATTTCCTCTTCTTTTCCACACCATTTAGACAGTGTTCTTGACGGAGGTTTTCTAAACAGTCCCAGCCAGAAGGAAAACAGCACAAATTAAGTGTCATAGACATTTCAGAGGGATGCAGCACCTTTCCAACCTATAGGTGCTGCCTATACAATCGCCTGTGCAGTACGTCTTTGCATAGTGAAGGGAGTAACCTAACATTATCACTTACTGCTTGATCTGGCCTGCAAGTTTTCATTTGATCATGGCCCCACTGAAGTTATGAAAACTCCAATGTGACAAATAAGTCACTTTGGATTCAAGAGTTCATTATGGATTCACTCTGGATTCATGAGTTAAGATCTTCTTTGGTGAAAGATTATTAGACAAGCTCCAGCAAAAGGGGACTACATACAGGATATAAACTTAATCGTACTTAAGCATATGGCCAAAATCCAACTTCAACAGGGAGAGAATTTTACCTTACAACTTGTCAAAAGAAGACAGAAAAACTGTAATATCAAACATAATTGAGACAAAAATCTCTTGGAGCTGAAAAAGGTTACAAAATAAGCAATTTGTTCTTATCTCACCAAAAATGGCTCACATCTGCCCTGTATTTTTTATTCTATAGGTAAAACAGCACAAAAAGTTCTACTTTTACCATCTGATACATGTCTTGATATATAACGGTAGATATTTAAATCAAAATGGCAGATATGTATTTAAATCTGTTAGATCAGTAAAATATCTTTTTTTTTTTTTTTTTCAGCTTGATCTCCTGCACTAAGTGGAGAATGCAGGAGCCAAGCCCAAACCCGCCAAACCCAAAGCTTCCAGAAAAAGTCTGAGGTTCACAGTCTATAACAGCTCTTACTACCATTTCAAAACACAATGAATCTTTCTGGATATATTTCAAGATTGCTTTTTCTCCCTGCTACACAGTTGTCTGCAGACAGTCTAGCTTTTTTCCAACCTTATATATTATTCACAAAAAGAATTATTTTTATAGAAGCTAATGCTTTTTTTACCCAACTTTTTATGATCAAGGTGACTTATAAACAGCTCCAATAAAAATGGTTGAGGTGGTTTTGGTTTGGTGGGGTTTTTGTTTGTTTTTTTTTTTTCATACAAGAGCATTCTCAATAATGTTTCAGAGAGAGTAGAGAGGCTAAAAGATACGTGACATTCATAGATTTCACCCCTGAAGCCACAAAAACCACACTAGCAATTTCTTCATTTGACCAAAATGAATGGTCATCACAAAAACAAATGTAAGTTTGGTATCACTGATTTGGCTGAGACAGCTTAGGGGCTTGAACTTAATAGCCTTCCTGTGACAGATTAGGATCTTCTGGTATGTCTGCATCATCCTGTCACAGGAGATAGCCAAGTCCACACCACAGGCATGGGACTGCCCTTGATCCATAACCTTAGAATACAAAATAACTGGCTAAAGAATGTAATAAGACTCCCAAGAAAATACCTTTGAAGACAGTATTCATTTTACTTGGTGGTCTTTTATAGAGGGAGGGAAAAAAAAGAAGACAATTAAGCATTAAGAACTGCTTGATGCTTAAACAAAATGCCTAACAGTAAAAGCACATTTCTATATTCCAAAGGACCAGGCAAAGCTATCCTAAGAAGGGATTAACTACTATCAGATGATATTACTACTGTATTAATGATGTTTCGCATTCACTATATTTATATATAAAAAATAGATCTCTTTTAAGGGGAATATAAGTAATTTGAATATAACCTAAAAGCCAAAAAACTAGATTTTATTTTTACAGCAACATGATGGATAGTATTCTCTTTATTTATACATCCTTAATTGAAGTAATTTTTCCCCTTTTGTCTGGAATCAGGCTTTGCATTTCAAGTTGGTTGTTTTGAGAGCACCACAGCCCATGAAAATAGTAAAGCAATGTTTGACTCCAGAACTGATGCTTTATATTCCAGAGGATATTTTAAGCTGTTCTTATTTTAGAGAATTGTTTTTGTAATAGATATACTACAGGTGATCCTTTTACTTTATTGCTAGTCATTGCTGACTGAAATATTTTGCCAGATGAAAGTAATTATTATATTACTTTTATATTACCTCTTCAGTGTATTGTATCTCAGATATTCACAGTGTGAAATTCTGGATCTTCTTTTGTAAAAAAAAAAAAAAAATAATAAAAAAAAATTGCTCTGTGCTCTGGCCTTACTTATGTAAAGCCTATATAGATGTTATCCAGTTTCCTTGCCCACCTGTACTTCTTATATCTACATAGGGTTACAGGAAAACCCCAATCTTACTGTAGAATTGTGCAGATGATAAAACCAAACAACATACTCGGATGTTTGTGCTACAAATGAAGAAAAAAAAAAAAATCTGCTTCAACCAGAACTGAATCACTCAGGTGAATTTTTTACAAAGATTCAAGGAAAGCCATACTTTTACTCAACATTAGTCGCTACTAGCCAAAATTATACATTAGAGAAAATAATTTGTTGAGACATCCTCAGGATTATATCTGCTAGAGATGGAAAACAGACCTGTGTTTCTCTCACAAAGCCACATCCACTTGGAGTAGACTTTTTTCAATTCAAACCATAGTAATATATGTGCAGTAAACTCACTGTTATAAATATTTACCATAATATCCATCTTCTTAGTTCTCCTGCTACCCTAACCAGCAGCCGTGCTACCATAAATCAGGGGAAGTATCCTGTAGAAGCTGCAAGCAGTTCTCATTGTATTTCTGGAAATAGCAATCCAAGAGGAGGTAAATGACATAAAAAAGACAGCAGAAATTGTGGCAGACTCCACATTTCAAACTGCTACACTCCTACTCCACTTCTGAGGTAAATGTGGCATTCTGGGTTACAGACTACCAGGTAATGCAGATATTGGTGGAGGAGCTTGCAATCACAGTCACAGAATGGCAGGAGTTAGAAGGGACCTCAGGAGATCATCTAGTCCAACCCCCCTGCCAAAGCAGGTTCCCTACACCAGGTTGCACAGGAAAGCTTCCAGGTGGATTTTGAACATCTCCAGAGATGGAGACTCCCGAGATATTCTCTGGGCAGCCTGTCCCAGTACTCTGGCATACATACAGTACAGAAGTTTTCCCTGAAGTTTGTGTGGAACTTCTGGTGTTCCAGTTTGTGCCCATTGCCCCTTGTCCTGTCACTGGACACCACCGAAAAAAGCCCGGCCTCATGCATTTAGCCCCCGCACTTTAGGTATTTATAGACATCAATATGATCCCCTCTCAGTCCACTAAAAGCCTTTTGGTTTTAGCTTGCTGAACGCATTCAGATATCTAAGAGAAACTAACTACACCTAAGCAGTGCGAGAGGAATCACCTTCACTACTAAACCCATTGAAAAATCATTTTTTCAAGCACACACACAGGTTTTTGGGGTTTTGTTTTGTTTTGTTTTCTTGCTATGAATTACCAGTATTGACAGGTGGCAATTCTTCCTGAGCAGTGAAGCTGTTATACTGTGCAAAGGACAACATTTTCCTCCAAAAATTGCAAATGCCCATTTCAAAACTCACCATCTTTTCCAAAAGAGACACACACACAATCACTACCATCATGATCTGTGACATCTCTTTCAGAAAATGGCACAGAAGCCCTATTCACTGACACTGGATGAGGGCAAGAAGATTTTAACTTCCCAACTGCTCTATAACCTACCAACCATTGTGAGCCCAAGTACTAGTGCTTCATGGTGGCTGCATAAATTTCAGCTGCATTCAGTAACATTCTACATAAGGAACCTAACAGTGTCGGAATAAAGAAAAGAGGTAGAAAACAGACAGTTTTAAACTAAGACAAGGCATTTCTGCACATAGAGCCTTCTTTTGCTTAAGCTGACACCTCTGTATTTACCTTGTAAAAAAAATATCTTACCTTGGTTATCTGGAATGCTGTGAACTAGAAATGTGGTTCAGAGGAACTATTCACAAGAACTGAAAAGAAAAACCTCAGTTTTTCTCATTATATTCTATGCTAGGGTCCACTCATACACAACAGGGCTAGAAACAGAGTAGTAGAGGACATATTTACCCACTTTATAGTGATAGTCCACGAGAGAGTTTCTGTAGTCATTCAGTCTCCAAATACTTATCTATCTATCTAGTGTAAATATTTTCATCTCAATCTTTAGCGAGTAGGACTTTAAATAAGCTTTTATTCTGAAATATTTCCATCAGCATTATTTGTTATTAAAGAAAAAAGAGAAAGCTAAAATAAGATTTCTTATAAAAAGTAATTAAGCAGTATAATGTAGTAATAAGTGGAATGAACAATAAGGAGTTTTACTAAAATATATGCCTTGTGCAGTAGAGAACTGGTGTTTCAGGAGATTAACAATTATGATCACCAGTTCTCTTCTGTTTCTGTAATACTCCACACAATCTTTTTTAAATTACTTTATTAACCTTTCCTCCTAGCACAGAAGTGCCCGATTATAGATAATATTTCAAAATCATCTGAGGTGTAAGTGTGTTTGATTTGCTCAGTAATTATTTGTCTACTTTATTACATTGACCAAGCACACAAGCTCCTTGACCAGTTTTATTTCAAGTCCAGCTAAGAACATGGTTGTATCATTTTGTGTGATCACCCCCTTTGGGCCCCAGAATACCTGAAATTTCATACAGGAGCTGGCAACTTGGATTTCGATATCTCACACTTTAAACAGGCAGAAATCAGTCCATGTGCTGTCATTTAAGGTTAAGGGGCTTGTTCACAAAGGCAAGGTTTAGTGTACACTTGGAAGAAGTTTGTTTATTCACTGCATTGCAGACCAAAGACATTTAAGCACAGGCATACAAATTTGCCTTTCTAAACCTAAAAGGGAGTAAAACCCCTAATTATTTGTCAATGCATGCTCTTTCATGATAATATATTACCAACACTTCACACAACACATTATTTAAATTTGGGTCTGAAGTACTAGCCCATTACCAGCTCCACTACTATCTGCAGCTTCATGCTAAACATATGATGATCACAGAAAAAAAAAATATGCATTTCTTAGAACACAGGCCTGGAGAAAACAAGCAAGTATGAAAACAAAAAATGCAATGAAAAAGTTTTCCTGCTCTAACTTTACAGCTTTGTAGGAAACGAAAATAATATTTACATTTTTTTAAAGATGAAAATGCAATGAGATGAAACACAGTACACAGTTTATTCCTGAGGGCCACCACTAGGATAAAAGCATAAAGCCTGGGGACTTTGTTTACTGTCCACAATCAACAAATCCTGAAATCTCCATATGCAGCAGGTTTCTAAAGCTCCGTTAGTAATACTGTATATTGCCGGTCAACTCAGTCACCCATAGAATTACAGTGTAGGGTATGGATGCCAGTATTTTAGACCCAAACCGAGCATAAAAAAAACACAAAGTAAAATTCAGTGTCAGCACAAAGTTGACAGCAAATGATTATAACAGCTTCGAAGCTTGAAAAAGAGTGTAAATAACTAGGATCCCCCGCGGGCTCACTCAGCCTGCATACATAACAACTGTGATGGACAGCCACTATGGTAAAGTATATAAAAAAAGTCACTCTGCAAAGATGCAAAAATTTCTCCTGCAACGAGTCTTAACTGTCACCTTTCTGACTAAATCAGCTACTTTTATAGAGAAAAAGTATCTATATTGTAAGGTGCACAATTTCAGTACAGGCTGCTACTTTAACAGGTTAACCATTAATATATTTTTCAGTGCTACTAAGCCCCAAGAATTTTTATATCTTTAAAACAAATGATTCAAAGCTACATGTTACTAAGCCCTTTCTCTCAACCACCACCCAATTAACTACAGTAAAGAGACAACCCAGACCACAGAGCAAAAGAATTACAAACAAGGCGTATATATGAACATAGGAATGACAATACTCTTATCTATCAGTACATAAATATTACTACGTTTTTTCCTCATGACATTTTTTCTCCTACATGTGTACATATACAAGCATAATATGCACATGTAGTAATGGCTTTAAAGTGCTGGCAAATTGCAAGTGGGTAGATGCAGTGGGTCCTCAGACTCTGTCAGATGTGACAGCACTGTGATTATGTGGTCCCTTCATAGTTCCTGGCTGTAAGCTGAGAGCTGGGGAAATAGGAATTAACAGCAAACACTATCATATGCCTACAAACTACTACATTTAAAAAAAATCAATTAGCAAGCAAACTATTTAATTAACTATCTCTCTTTTTTCCATTATTTATTCTACGTAAGCTTTCAATTTTGGATTTAAAAAGTGCAAGGATTAGAAGTTTCCTCTTTATCCATTTTGGTTATATTTATCTGAACTAAGTAGATGCCTTGAAATACCAGCCTTTGGTCATTGGACTATTTGTTCTGAGAGCTTGATTTTAATTTAAGCTAAACAGAAGCTCATAAATATGATATAGCAGAGAAAACAAGTACATCTAGCGAAAAGGAACTAAAAATTCTCTAATGAGGTAGTAAAAAAAATCCATTATTAAGTTCATCGTGACTTATGGAAAAACAGAACTTCTCATCATGCAAGATCCTAAGTGTTCTCTTTCTTCATTGAACAGAAAGAGAATTCAGTGTCTGGTACTTCATAGGTTGTGCTTATCAATTTGGTGAATAAGACATGTAAATCAAGGTTTTATAATTTTATGAAGTGCAAGAGTGACTATTAGGTCTCTGAAAATTCTGAACATTTCCAAGGATGACCTTCAGCAAAGGGCTTACTTTCACTCATAGCTATACAATCTTTATGTTTTGCTGCCGCTTTTTGATCTTTCTACTGCTGTTTATTCAGAAGCTTGCAATTTCTTTCCTCACTTGAAAGAACAGTGATATCCAAAGGCCATTTCTGAAAGCCAGCACAGCTGCAAGTATTTGTTTTAGGCCACTTTGTTTTCCTTGTGCTATAAAAATGTGTCACGTACTTGAGATGTTCCCTCAAAAAATTAATTAGACTATATAAATGGTGGGATAAGTTAAGCTTGTACAAACTTTTGCAGTGTTATTCTGTTCAAGGAAACACAACTCTTTACATGACAGTTGATTTGGCTGAAACAACACATAAAGGTGGGCACCCAGTGCTCGGTTTGTGGGTTGTTAGGTATACATTTACTTTCAACTGACTGACGAGACTAGCTCAGTAGATAGCCTCAGCAGATAGCTCCTCAGCTTACCTACTTTAAAGTGGCATAATAATTACTAGCCTATTAAGTATAACTTTTTAGCTCCTTTGGAAAAACAACAAAAAAACCCAAACAAAAAAACCCCAGGTTTATAAGATTAAAGATATGGAAATTTTGCCCAATTTCACATTATACATTTGACCTTGCAGATTTGTTGTTCTGACCAAAAGAAGTTGACCATTCCTTTTCTATATTTTCTTGACACCACAATGCTCGCCTTAAAGTGGGACGCTAATGGAAATGCATTTTGCTTTGAAACCTGTCTTACTAAATCCACTGATTACAGGCAAGATATTCCTGACTTGGGCCAGAAGCCTTTGCAAAAATCACAGAAAGAATAACTGGATACAGCAGCAGCAAGATTAAACAGTTGTTTTCATAGCAAAATAACAATTTTAAAAAGTGAAATTCAAACCTTCCTTTTAATGTCCCATCCTAGGAGTGACCCACAGACCAGGAAACAAAGCAGTACTTGTTAGCCATGCTAAGCAAAGACAGATTTGTAATCTCACAGAAATAAAATGCAGAACAGTAGATACTAGAGATATTATTCCATACCAGAATTAGCATAACCCAGCACATCAGAATATTAAAATTTAACAAGGATTTCAAATCATCCTTGTATCATCAGCAGAGTCATGTCACGGTTTTTTTATTGGTTCTGCAGGATAGGTGTAATTGTATCAATATTTTAATGCTTGATGCATATTGTCTGTGATAAATTGCTTGCATAAATAAAGAGCACCAATATTCAATTGCCAATGAAATAATCACACATTCTAGATCTTTATTATATCATGCATTATTTAATTATAATAATCAGAATCCTTTTGAAGATAAAACAAGATTAAAAAGGTTTTGTTTTATTGGATCTATATATTTGATTTACACTTTATATGTTAGCTTTGCATTAAGAATTTATAAGGCATCAATTCAAATGGTGATATTACAAGAGTTTATTCCGTTTGTAATTAGCACAGTACCCTTAAAGTACTCTGGCTACGAGAGATAATATTTCAGTATTTTAATGAGCTTTTTAAGTATAATTGATGTAACAATCGCTGAATTACACATTTCTACCTGAAGAATAATGAAGGAAACATTTAATGAGAAATTTAATCATTATTAGCAAATGCTCTACTAAACTGCCATTTACTGACATTTAAAAACTTAATAGCAGAAAACTGTATTTTTGTACATCTGCATCACTTCCAGTGATTATCGTTTCAGTTGCTCAGGTTTTCTGGCAGAACTTTCGCTGTTAGGTTCTTGTTGTTAAATTTAAGAAAAGCTTTCTCTAACTTACAACTGTCAGCTTCCTCTACAAACTATGAGGCTTGACATGTATACAGATAATTTAAATAAATTAGCCCCTTTTCAGCCTTCAGCATTTTTTCAGTATAAAAGGTCTCATTTTGGGGAGTATTCATGCTTGCATCAGCTTGATTTTGATGAATGCCCTGTAACCTCCCTGATAGCACCTTAAACATGGCGATCCTACCACAGTGCTACAGTGTTGACAGCAATGTGTGAAGTTACAATAACATTTTCTTTATTAAAATAAATAAAGAGATAAAAAAAAAGACACTTTAATTGTGGGACAGCCATTGCACGTGTACTATGAGAAACACAGTACACCACCCACCTCACCTCCTTGCTGACTTCTCCACAGGTACTCACACACTCAAAGTAGTATTTTTCACATAGTTAACATCTGCTTTTCCATAGAATCTACTCCATACCACCATCTACCTTTTACTCCAACGCACATAGAAAACTCCATTCCAGTACATTGACTGTCTCAACTCAACTTGATGTGCTGCAGAACAGCAATGTTTCATCCTCACAACACTCCTCTCAGCCTTGCAAAAGCTTGTCGTTTGGTTTAGGATATGCTCCTGTGAAAGGTGCTCTCCAGGACAGAAGACTGTTCTATAGACTGAAACAGTCTCTACAGAGTAAAACAGTAGAGGTGGACAGCAACAACATTCCCTCCCCGTACAGGAAGCCATCAGGACATCACAGATGTGACGTGAAACAACAGCTGCTGAGGAAACAAACATTTATCCATCTCTAGGCCCACTTGATGCAGGGTGAATGGAGATCCATAAACACATAAGGCATATTCTGCTCTATAATAGTATAATGCCATGATGTTACACAATAGAAATTCACATTTTTCTGAACTTGTTAGTTCCTTACTTAACCCAGTATGATTTACATAGTTGTGTGCAATGAGCCAAAACTGTGGTTTAAGCGGGAAGAGTTGGATTTTACTAAATTTAGAAGCAATCTGTTAGAAATAGAAAAGGGTAACAAATCAGATATATGGACATAAAATAAGCAGTATACACAACACGTGATCTTAGAGATACTACTCAGCTTGCACAGAGCTAAGTAGGGGTGGACTTGTTCTGCACTTAGGTTAAGACGTTCCTAAACACAAAGCAACATGAAATTCCTTGCTTTTAAATAGATAGTGGTGTTGTTTTTAGGAAATACTGATCCATCATCGCAGTAGACAGCATTGGTCTGCCATAGAGAGGCTTAATTTAAGAGGGCAGGGCGGGGAAAAGATAAATTTGAGGCTCTACTCTGTTCTTTTTAAGAGGTGCCTCACTCCCTGAATAAAAATTGGGAAAGCAATACACATAAAAATAAATTATCAAGGCATGAGGTTTCTCTCTCTTGACTGCAGTTTCCACAGCTATCCACTAGGCAAAATATCCCTTTCTACTGTGTGGGTCCTAAAACTTCCCTCTTTCCCAACCTTTATAAGGCGATGAGTCTAGAAAAGGGGCAAAAGAGAGGCTGGATATAAAGATAACATTTCTTTTGCTAATAGTGTTCTTTGCTAGCAGTGATAGAGAGGTTTGAGAAAATCTACAGTCTAATCCAAACAAACATCCCCTCCTCCCCCAAAACCAAAACAAAATATAACAAACTCACCCAACCATGGAACTAGGAAAAGATGAAATTAGTCTCCTCACCAGGCAGATTTCCTCTACAATTAGTTCCTATTCATAAGTCCACCTAAGGTAATTCAGACCCACCAAGCTACTTATCTCTGGTACCTGGACTGCCTCATTATCATGTTTGAGAAGATTAGAAGAAAAACTTCTTTGAATGATTGGTGATACACTAGGAGTCCTTTTGCTGCTTTAGGATGAGGAGGATTAAAAGGTATGGAAGGGAAGGTATGAGCTCTCAAAAGTATGCTCTTCACTGTTGCCCACCTATGCCAGGGCAGCTTTGCTTTTATACACAGAAAAGAAGATGGACTTGCAGCTCTTTGCCACAGGTCAGATTCTGCTCCAGATCAAAATCCTCAGTGTTCCAACAAAGCTTGCTGACAAAATTACCCAGCTCTGCTTTTGCATGCACATTCCCTCACTGTCCCAAAAACATAATAGTCTCACTTGCATAAAATGTCTTTCTTCTCAGAGCTGGGAAAAGGATAGAGGACTCAAGGAAAAATTAAAAGTAATTAATACCCTGAGAATTCATGCTATAGTCTAACGCGTAGTTGTTTTAGAGAGGACAGTCCTTTCCTCTTTAATGCCAAAAAAAATCTGCAAAGGAGACACAGCCATAAATTGGTTACCAACAGTCTTGCAGGGAGATATCAGGGACCCTGCACTGTATCTCTAATCCCTGTGCTTTAAACACAATGAAAAACAGTCTATGCTCTCCCCTTGCTCAGGAAGAATGTTTCTATACATCTTCACATGGAGACCAAGCCTTTTAACATCCCCCACTGTGGCTCTAGCTGGGCCTTCTGAGAACTGTAATCTTTCCAGGACAAAACTCCCATTATGATTAAGCAAGAACTGGAGAGGCCTTCATACATGGACTTATTGCAAAAAAAGCCTTTATAAAACATGTCTAGGAATTATATCCAGTATATATGTATCTCCAGGCTCATAAATAAGACACATTCTGAAAATCAGGTGCACTGCTTAGCTATTGTGATGATTTAAGTGAGCTACCAGGGAATATCAGCAAAGGTGAAACAGAAACCAGAAGTGGACAAAGGTGAGTAATAAAACCAAGGAAAAACCTTGAGCCAAAAATATATCAAAACCAACTCCACTGATTTGTTTTCATTGCTCAGAGATGTAGTGCCATTCTCGTCTGGTTAATTCCAATTCAACATTTCTTTGATATACCTTTTATAATTTTCAGACTAATTATAATGAAAATCATTTCTCAATGTAATTTTGTAATAAAAACATTTCCTTATTTCTCATTACCTAAGAACATGATCTTGCACAGCTACTGAGCATGCTTACAATTTGTATAGTGTATCTTCTCTTTCTTAGCATTTAATCTCTTCATAGTCTACAGATGTCAAGAGGTTCAGATTAAGCTTGTTAAAGATCTGCTTCACTCTAACTCACTGATGATTATTTATTTAGCAGTTTTATGTAACCCTGTCATTGATAAGCACTCTATTAATTTGCCGAGGGACAAATCAACACTAGTTATTTTTCTACTGGCTATTAGATTCAGTGCTGCTGTTTGTTACAAACCACTTGCCAGTTAATTATAAATTATGGGTCCTCTTTGCCTATATTAATTGATATCTCCTCTGCCTTTGTAATACTAGACAAATAAATTGAAGGCAAGATTTATTAAGCAGCACATGTCTTCCGTCTCTTGATTAGTATTCTTTACTTTTTAAACATTTATACTTGTTTATACAGATTTGATGGCAGAACAGTACATTAGAGAAATGATCCTTGGGGTGTTTTTGGGGAGACAGGAAGACTTATTTAACAGCTTCCCACAAATTAGGTTCAAGTGACACACAATTTAAGTTAAGCAATTTTTAAATGCTCCTTTTGATTTAATAAAGTCAGGTTGCAGCATCTTTCTGTATAGATACAACATACACATATTTTACAGAAATTGTGTATGTATTTATCTGCATTCAACAAGCACCATACATATACTGCTGTGTTCTGCATGCACAGTATTTTTACATCTAAACAGCTACACTTGAGTGTGAGAATAAATACACACATGCAACATGTACAGAAAAAGATGCATGTGGATATGCATAAACACACAGATCTATATATATATATCCATCTCATACCTCAGGTAGCAGAGAGACATTCTCTGTAGACTATTTTCATGCAGAAAGAAAGGATTTTCTGAACAGAGTTGGATTTTCAAAACCTGAAGATGTTTCAGAACAATGGACTTAGCCATTTTTAATTTGCATGACTGTGAGTTACATAAAGTAATTGTACAGTCTCCTCCATTTATATATGATCACTAGCTACAGGGAACGCATCCTTTCAGAGAGATGCTCCCACTCCACAAAGAAGCAAGAGACAAAATTTATGCCATGCACTTTTGAAAAGAAATTTAATTCTTTTGCTCCCTTGCCAGTGCCAAGCATAGAAGTATAATGCAAAATTCAGCTCTGCAGTAACTTCCGTGGTTTCAAAGGAATTCCTAACAATTACATCACCACTGAAACTGGCCCACAGGAACAAAACACTATGTCATTTCAGTGAGTTCGAATTTTACACCATCTTATTTCCACTCTCCAACCTTTAAAGTCCACTTTTCTATGTAATAAGGACGTGGCACACTCAAGTGCTTATCAGGGTTATAAAAGGTTTTAACCTCCTGCCACTTGGCAGGTGTCAGGAACCATTGATCCCAGAGATTATGGTTACATTCCAAACCTAATTATGGACAGTTTTTAAACGCAATTAATAGCTTCATCTGCGGCGCCCTCAGTGTTTTGCTATATAATACATTAGATAAATTCGAAGAATGCACATTCATGACTCTGTGGATTAATGCATTGCTGTATTGACTGTTCACAAGCAATATCTCCCTCATTAATTAACTCTTATAATGCACTGATTAGTATATGTGTATGGGCATGTCTGTATTCTACCAGGCTGAACATCTGTATCACCCTCTGGAGGCCAGCTCACAAAGAGTACCAACCACAATACTACTGTAGCTCTCTCAGTTCATGGGATATTCCACATAGCTGCACAATCACTGCCTTTTCATAGTCAAAATACCCAGAAATAGGTGCCCACAACCAACCTGTAGCTCAAGTGCCTTTTCTAGTACATGTGTGAAAATTACCTGATGTGACTTACTGAAAATAAGTAGCAAAATGTAAATTAAATATGAGCATTCTTCCAAACATATAGGAAGAACTTGGGGTTTGTATCACGGAAAAAGCAATGATTACCTATCAGTGAGATTATGTCTTTAAGTTTAAATACTCTATTTAACTTCTGTTTTCTTGAGCACCTTTGTCTCCATATACGTTCCATTGCAGCTCAGATTAGAACAGTCAGAAAAATCCTGCTTAAAAAATGAATGCTAAATTTATTAATGCTATTTGTCTACTTCACCAGAGCCATTATTCAGATTTCATTCATTAATAAGGTCTAAAAACCATTTTGAAACCTGTGGACAGATAGCACAATGAAAATGGAAATACAATAAGTAGTACTAGTAGTATAAAAACAATAGATACACCTATATTACACCTTAACAACAAAGCATTTATTTGTTGAAATAACAACTTTCTAACTTTTTGAACAGGATTATACTGAAGAATCGAGTATGACAGAAGGTCAGAGCCACCCAAAACTGCAGTCTACAAAAAACTTCAAAGCAAATACAACTACAGTGTGATCGAGCTGATGTAAAATTGGACTGAGTGAATGAGCCCTCTCTCTTAAACAGACTGTGACTTGGACCCAAGCTGCTAGGGACATGGTCAACACCAGACTTTCCTAAGAGCAAAGCGCATAGTTAAGGAAAGTAGACAAACTAGGTGTACAAAACTGTTTTTTTGCGTCTTAAACAGAAGCAGCAGACATCAGAAATGAAGACTAGTTGAGAAAAAATGCATTCAGAGTTTAATTGGATGCAGACGAGTTTGGCTATTCTTCAAAGAAAAGGCAGCTTGTACCTGTGGAGTCAGAAAGAGGAAGAGAAGTGATAAAGCATTTATCTCTAGGGAGAGAGGGAAATGTATGTCTTAAGGTCTGTGCAACATGGAGAGGTTGCTGAGGAAGAGGTTGGAATGAAGGTATAACATGCTGCAAAACCAGCATCTCTGTTATGGTTCTTTGTGCTCAGATATGTGTGTGAGGTCACTGCAGAGCAGCAGATCCTTCTCCACTCTGTGAGCAAGCCACCCAAATTGCAATCTACACCCAGATCCTGTAAGTGGCAACTCAGTGCTGCATCAAACAACCCACGGTGATGTCAGGGGATCCAAGGTAGGGAATGGGTAAATCATTTCAAATAAAATAGGAAATGACCTGAATTGTTGCTGTAAACTAATTTTTTTCCAGATTCACAGAAGTTTAAACAGATTTCTTGTTCTATTTTCCATTTGCTTTCAGAAGAAATGTAAAATTGAGGCCTTGACCACTCAAGGTCATTAAAAATCCCATTAACCTTTTCACAAGGTAGGGCTTAAGTAGGGTTAATTAAGCAATAATGCTTCACAAGGGTATGAAGAAGCATTTTTCTTTCTAGTTTCAATATATATGCCAGTAGGTTTGCATGCCTTTCACAAGTTTTATTTTAAATTTTGGGTCATGTCCCCCCAGAAAGAGAAACAAAAAACCCCCAAGACAAACAAACAAACAAAAAAACCAACAAAAACCAAAACCAGCAGAAAACCATGCAAGACCCCAAATTCACCTAGTTCAAATATGTGCCCTCAAATACATGGGTTCCATATGTCCCACTGAAAATGATACCCATGTGCTTTTAAATGCAACTCAGTGGCCAACAGAGTGGTTTATACACTATATAAAATGTTCTGAAAAAATATTTGTACACTACAGAAATGCTCTCATCACTATAATGAATTAAAGAAAATACTGAGTCATTTTCCGCAAACCATAAATAATCATTTACATTTATTCATTGCTGGGTGCTGTAAGCATTCTCAGAAAAAGAATTCAAAGCAAAGATAAATCAGTCATAAAAAGTGAGAGAAATATGATAAGCTACATATTAGGCCAGAGAAAAATCTGCCATACAGAGCTTGGAAATTGTCACCATACAAGAGGAATCTGAGACTTCCATCTGTAACTGCCTTCAATCATCTTCCTCCATACCCTTCATCAGAACTCCATACACACATCATTATTCTATAATTATCAGCACACATAGATAATAATAACCAGCCAGAATCATATTTGTAAGGTTCTTCTTTCTAAATACGAAGGGAATATAACTTAGAACACAGCAAAACTAAGCTTTCTTTTCCATAGGAATCCAAAATTGTTTGCAGGCAGAAATTGTAGCACAGGGATAACATGATCATCTGCACTATCTAGTTCTACTGAATTGCAAAACGAAGCGGAGCACTGTTTGGGTATTAATTCTCATCTGCTGGTAAGTCATGGCAAAGCCACCTAAAAGCATGCAGAAAAAATAAACATTTCAGCCTGTTTTGTTCAAGAACTTAATTATGTAATTAATTAAATCAGACAGTAGCAAATTCAAAACAGATAACTTTTTTTTTTTTTTACAGTGAACAAATAGACTACAGTCTTCCTGCTGCAAGATATCCTTGCTAACAACTTAGCTAAATTAAAAACATTAGACATTTATGTGGTTAGCAAGAGTTATAAGAGTAAAATACACAAATAATGCTAAAATAAAACACGTTTTCTCCGGCACAGATGTATCAGAAAGGTGAAGGGGACTGCATAACCCACAGCAATAGCAACACTGAGTGGCACATGCTCTCACATCCCATGGAAGGGTTCTTAGAAGTTACCTATTTGGCACAGGAACCTTTCTTTTCCTGAAACACTTTGTATCAAACACAACTAGAGGATGACAACAACTGCTTCCAGCCTACCTTTGGGTGGTTTGAGGAAAGCCTCTCTGTATTTCTTTCTCTCACTAAGCCCTTTAATACCCACCTACCAGCACTAAGTTTCATGCAAACTGTGCTGGTGCCTGTATATAGGATGGTTTGTGAATAGCAAGAAGGTTTCCTGATAAAGTAAACTGAACTTTGCACACCATCTGGTTTCATTTGTGACTCTGTAAAATGTAGAGATGTGTGTCAAAGAGAATATACAAATTAAAATCTATTTATCTAAATAGTTGAACATGAAATAAGAATATTGTAAGTGTTGACTTCATCCTAGCTTGGTTAAAAGAGTTGATTTTAATGACAGTCCTTAGTCCATACTGGGAATTTCAAAGCTGAACCTATTCTGAATTTCCTTGTTAATGTACAACTGGGGGAAGAAAAAACAAAAACAAAAACAAAAAGTAGTACATAACTACAAAAAAACAATGTCCTTAAATTTTCCAGGTTAGTTGTGGAGATACAGGGGGTTCAGGCATTGTACACTTACACAAATGATCTTGAAGTCTTACCAAACATTTGGAGACAAAATTTAATCCACTGTTCACCAGGAATCCAACTTCTCCTCCAGAATCTTTACTAACATAACTAAACACCGTACAGCAACCACATGATGTACTGTACACAAAAATAACTCCATGTTGTACAGAGAATTTGGATGGAGAAGTGAATGACACGCCCAGAGCTGCAGACAAAGTCAGTGTTATATGCAGAATTAGAACGCATATAGTTTTAGCTCTCAAACCCATGTTCATACCACTAGATCACACTTCCCTATAAAATATTACCTGACAAGGCCCATATTTATTGAAAGGGAAGTATATATTTTCTGCTAGAGTAGGAAATACTTCTCTTTTTTTAGCTGTTAATATTCATTTTATGAGTTCTGTGTCTGAAGATCATTATGAATGTCTTCTTGGGATTTCATTAACACTACCAAAAAAAAAACCAAAACCAGAAGACAGTTTTGATACAAAGCTTACTTTAAGTGGGTAAATTCCCTGTTTTTTCTCTCTCTCTCCTTTTTTTTTTTTTTAAGCCAGAAAGTGTGGATAAAAGACCTATAAAATAAATGCTGAGTGAATAGGACACTTGAGCTATAGAACTTGTGCTGTGAAAATTCTACTTTGTCTGGCAAACACTATTAAACAGAAATCTATGAACAGCATTTTTTTTTTCCATTTCATACAGGGGGAAAAAAAGAAATCAGATCTGACCCAGTGACTTCGATGACAATGGTAAGAGTCCTACTTTATACAATGAGTTATAAAGACAGAATTTTTACTCTTGGGTGGGCATTTTAACATTCCTAGCAACAGAGCTTCACTAGACTTGCTGAGATCACTTACTAGAGCTCTGGTTGTTGGCACCAGTTACTCTGGTATGTCAGAATAATCTTGACAAGCCCTTCTGGGATTTTTTTCAGATTCATTTCTAAATTACATAATACAATTAAGAAAGTGTTGTCGAAGTGCAGGTTACTATCATTGTCATCTCTGGTTTTGAATACTTTCTGGAATTTGAGTTTTAGGTACACAAACTTCATACTTTTACGATAATTTGGGTTATTTCCAATTGGAATTCAAAACCATGTGTCAGTGGTGAAGTGCCTCGAGGCTATCAAAATAACTGACTGTGTCACCTTGTCCTCCTAATGATCCTTATATATTTAACATAAACATCATAAAAGTAAGTGCTTATTCAAGCAGGACCACTACATATGTTTACTTGGGCTTGTTTTTCTAACTTGCACTGACTATAAAAAATAACTGGGAAGAGGAAAAAAAAAAGTTAACTGCTATAATGGAGCATCAAACTATGGATTTGGAAGTCTGATGCTTGCTGATGCTTCAAATAAACCCCAGAAGCTATTCTTGTGGGGGGTCATAATGGCACATGCAACCTATTTTGAGACCATTTCTTTTCTTACAGTGCTGTGTGCTCCTCATTATAATGATAATATCCAGCATTTATATGGCTATTTACATCTTTTAAGTGCTGTACCAACAACTAATTAATCCTCACAACACCCTGTAGGGTAGGTAAGTATTATTATCCCCATTTTATAAATGGAGAAATTGAGACAGAGGGGTAAAAGTGACTTGCTGGAAGGCTCTCAAGTTATAAGTAAGACTCAAATGAAAACACAGGGGGTTCCTGGCTTCCAAACCTATGGTCTGCCCACTTAGCCAGATCGTGTTGCCTCTCACAAGAATTAGTGCCTGATTTTAGAGTCACTGTTTACATCCAAACTTGTCCATAAAAGACCCTGTACTATCCAGCATGCATTGCTTCCATCACGCACTCAAGACATTTCAGTTATGACAAAGTCAAGCAGTGGAACAGCTTGCCCAGAGAAGTTGTGCAGGCTCCATCCTTGGAGCTTCTCAAGACACAACAGCATAAAACTCTGAGCAACCTAGTCTGACCTAATAGATGGTCTTGTTTTAGGCAGGATGTTGGATTAAAGACCTCTGAGGTCTCTCCCAGCCTGAATTATCCTATTTTACGACGAAGATGTGTTCTGTGATGGTTATGGGTTTTACATCACTTCACACTGTCAAGTCTATTTTTTTCCTTTAGGTGCTTTGACCCACACCTGTCCTTTGGCAGGTGTACCTACATGCAGCACTAGGTCTCTACAGACATAAAGGAATACATATAATGGTATAATGTACCATTTAGCAGTGAAATTTAAAAAAAAAAAAAGTAATTTCTGTGAACTATTTCCCTGTTTGTATCCAAATTTAAAATAATCACCAAATATGGTCTTTTCCATGACCATAATCTCCAGATTTTCTTCCAGCTGTGTATCCTAGCAAAGTCTAATCAAGAAGCAGCAAAAACTGAAAATAAAATCTTGAGGATTACTGTTAGGATTGCTAAGAGACAGGCTAAGACTACAATGGTGTTGTCACTTAGATACACAAGGCCATACTCTGTATTATAGGACAGAAAGAAATTCTGTCCCTGTGCAGCCCCATCTTCATCAACAGCACTGGATTCAGGTCCAAAAAAGAAATTGGCAATAGCTCTTGGAATGATTCTCTGCTTAATGACTCTCCTTGCTGCAGTATCACAGGTAAGATCAAAACTGATAGTCCAGATCCCCAGAGGTACTCAATCTCCTCAGCAGTAGCTAGTTATTTAGGGAAGCTCAAGTTCCTTTTGAGGCAAAAAAGTAACAAAGTTTTTTAAAGTGCTGAGTATCCTGCAGTTCCTACTAAAACAAAACCAAGCTGTTTGGGAACTTTAGTTATTTCATTCTGATGCCTAATAGGAACTGTTGGATGCAAAATTGTTTAAGGAATTGAGCCTTAAACATCCTTATCAACTTCTCTGCACTCCTATAAAATATTGTTTGTATCCGTTTGCATATACTTCAGCAAATAGAAGAAATTACAATACTCTAGTTGAAAGTGAAATTAGCAGCCACATTGTCACATAGGAGCCAAAAGATGAGGCTACACTAGGAGCAGATTAATACTATATTATACGGGTTAAAATCCTGGTTCCTTGTTGCCTTATTCTGTTCACAGCCACTTACATTAAGAAAGAAGAGATTTAAAATATGAAGTTGATAGTATGGTTACTTTTCACCTTTATTCACAACCCCTCAAGGAGAAAACAGTGGATATCAGGCAGCAAATTGTACCTGATATTACAGCTGGTTTATTCCAAAGTCTGATATATTTTATTCCAAAGTCTTAATACTTACCTACAGTCAAACAGACTCTTTTGTACCAAACTGTATTTCCTAAAGAGTAAGAACACCCCAACAAAATCTAAGAGGAGCATCTCAGAGACATGAATTTGTAAGAAAACTTCTTTATCCTACTTTTGTTTCTCTGTGCTTGTTCAGACTAACCTGTATTTAGCATTCTTGGAAGTCATGTTTAGAAATGTCTACAAATAAACCCATGAGTATTTAGCCAGCTAGGGCTGTCCATTAAAACAACTGCTAAAAACAATGCATTCTTGCAGTCTATGTCAGGGTCATGGTTTAACCAATGCACCAAGAACTTCTCTGCTAATCTGGCTCCTGAACATTCCACTGCAGTGCTCTACCATGTGGTTAACTATGACAAGAAAATGGCTAGACTTATAGAAGTGGCTAAGTTAGTATCGCAGCAGTTTCTCAGGTTCAGAAAAGAATGCAGCATTATAATGTCAATAGCTTTTTAAAATACTAAATATATATATATGCCCCCACACATAAATTTCTTATATACATCAGTGTCTATGGGGTTCACATTTGTGATTACAGACAGCAATATAGACAAAGCTACTATGGTTAAACCCTTTGTGAGAGTTATTAAGCTGTTGACAATATGAGAATCAGATGAATTTACCACTGGTTCAGTAATTGTCTTTCATATATGAGCAACCCCCTACATACAACTTTTATGATTCATCATATTTATTTTTTGTTTCCTCAAGCAACATCTTTTATTAGTTGTACACTCACTACAGAAATTTAATTTCTGCAAGAGAACAACAAAGCAGTTGATTATTATTATTGAGAATCTGGTACAACACAGAGTGAAATAAAATCTATAAGGCATTAAAATGACAGATTAGGCAAGAGCCGTATTCATTTACAAGTGTTAGAACATCATGTTAATGCCTCACAAGCACAACATAAAATGAAAATAAACTCTTTCATGCTGCTTTACTAATACTGCAAAACTCCATGGAGCACAAATAGTAGTCCCTGTTAAAGAGGCACTGTCCTATTCTAGTTTTTACATGCAGCAGGTTTATCATTAACACCCGATGGAAAACTCTCTTCTAGTATTTACTAGCCATTAACTTTACATTTTTACCACTTATGGATTTAAAACTTATTACTACAAATCTCTGCTAGACCAAGTGTATTAAGTATATAGCTGTCTCAATGAAATTTTAGAATTTGTGCATGAAATCTCTTTGGTTAGAAACGTTCATTTGGAAAGCGCTGTTCAAAAACTTTGCTTTTCACAATCTCTGCAAGGCGACTATATCCAGATTTACATTCATATTAAATTTTACTGCAGCTTTATTTACTATCAAAATCTCTGAACATAAAATAACAGGACATGCAAATAGGAAGACTTGAAATATTCACTTCACTCACACCAATCCAATCACTAGTGAACATATTTGATGATATTTGTATTCTTTTGATCATATTCTATGTTATTAATGTCATGATTTTCTTGGACATATCACCGTTCTTTCCCCATTCTTTTTGCTTAAACTCATACCTCATCATAGCTGAAAAGTAGGAAAATGATACACTGCTTTGGAATATGATGTTATTTGTTCACATTGCTGTATGTCTTACAGGTTGTTCTAATTTGTTCCTCAATACATTCTTTACGATTAAACACTGTGAACATTTCGACAGACTCAAAAGTTTATATTCAAAAGGATACCTGTAACTCATATAGACAATGGAGCTATATCAGTACAAAATTTAACATAGTGTGACCAAAAAAAAACCCCAAAAAAACAGAAAAAAAACCGGAAAAAAAGGAAAAAAGGCATAGCTGGAAGTTGTAATGGGATTTCACCTCTCTTTCTTTCCAACTTTAAAATGTCCTGTCCTCATCTCACTTAAACAGTGATTGACAGCTGTGTGAGGATTCTGTGCAGGGACACTAATCTTATACGCTAACCTGCTTGTGTACTGCAGTAATAGCGTCACCAAACTAAACTAGCTTTTCCATAAACCTGAAAAATTAAGTTCTCCAGCAAAAAAAGTTCCTCTTCTGCCTATGTCGTTTCTCTTCCAACTCATTCAGTTTTGAAATCAGTATAAAATTCATCTGACTCCCCTGAAACAACACCACCCGATTCAGTGAATATTACAAAAAAAAAAGGAAAAAAAAAAAACAAGCCAAAAAAAACAGAGGATGATGTCACTCGCACCAGATGACTACATGTAGGTGTGTAGGCACCTCCACCTTTACAACTTCTCCAACCAGAGCATACAATAATGCACTGTTCTGAACCACGCTTTATCCACACAGTACATTATTTAGCCTTCTCTCTACCTGCCATCTGAGCTCATAAACTATGATTATCAGCACAGCATCTCTTTTCATCAGTTTGAATCCTAACTAAGCATGTAGGATTCATCTTTCTTATGGCAGCATCCATCCTCTGCAAACCCACATCTAAACTAGATACCTTCTAGTGTTCCCTTTATGGACAAAAGTACTTTTCACCTGGCCTATTTTAGACAGTCTGCTTTGTGGTGAGCCAATGGGTCACAATTGACTACAAGGGGCCTAAAGTCTCACACAGTAGCCACAATGTACATGCTTACTTTTTATCAGTTGAATCTCACTGATTAACTCTTTATCGTTGATGGGTTTCTATTTGAGTTTTAATCCCTCATGGTAAAAATTTCAAGAAGGTTTCTAACTATTTAAGCAGTGAGTATTTTAAGAATACTGATTCATATAATTAGATTATACCCTTCATAAGCACTGCAGAAATCACTGTAAAATCTCAGAACCAGATGTTTTGACATTCTATACATCCCAGGCACACTTTTCACTTTTTAAAAATGGATTAATTTAAATATCTCCTCTATAAAAATGTCACAAAGAACTTAAGAAATTAGGCCTGATGTGGAAAAGGTTTGGATTTTTTCTACTAGAAGTGTTCTTAAAGATGCATTGATAAAGTTCCATACAAGAAATTAAAAGTATAGATTAAAAACACACACAAAAAAACAAACCCTAAACTGTGGGCATAAAATAAATTACACAATATTTCAGGTTCATAATATCATTCCACACTTTCATTTTATATGTAATTGCAAAGGAGGAGGGTGGGAAAATCTAAAACTTGTAATGGAATGTACACCTATTTTTTTTTTCCTATGCTTTGCCCTGTTTTGTGGTCAGTGGTATGATGTTACAGGGATTTAAAACAAAACAAAACAAACAAATTCCCCAAAACCCCACCAAGCCATTTCAAACTGTGCATTACATCCAAGCAAAATCTGACTATGCAAAGCAAAATACAGTAGCATTCCAGTTCTGTGGATCCTGTTGTTACAAGAAACTAGTAGCCATTACAATGTCTGGGAACCAAGGAACGCAAAAAATGCAGAAATACTGTTCTAGCCCAGAAAAAATATATATAAAGAGAAAAAGAAATAGAGCCATGAGGCAAGTGCAGTATTTTGGATTACATGGACAAGTAAACTGGCGGGAATAAAAGGGAGAAAGAAAATAGCGCAGAGAACTGCAGAGGAAGGTTACTTCTTTAAGGAAAAGGGAAACCCGGGAAGAGATCATACCTCTCCAATATCCAGTTCTCTCTCAAATATGGTCATTTGTTCATGGACTTGTTTTTAAAAAAGCAAAGAACCTTAAACTGAAGGAAAGTTCAGATGTACATTTGGTCTAGTAAAGAGCACATATCTGTAAAAGCACCGTTACTGAACAATCAGGAATCACCCAAACTACAGTTTACTTGATGTATCAAAAGACTGTTAAATATTCAATCTATAATACAAATATACATTTTCTTACCATATAGGTTTTATAAAACCAATTTTGAAAATGGTTGCTTAACTCTAACCAGTTACTTCTTAGTTATTTTCAAATGGGTACCTCCAATAATGGTATTGCTGGACAATCTTTCTTCTACCTCAAGGTATCTATATATCCCCTTCAACTACTTATCTCACAAGCAAGCTTTTGATACCAGTGTCCTGCTGTGCAGTGTACCAGGAATGGGGTATCTACAGGGAACTTCTCAATTCACCACTAACTTTCTCAGTACTCAGCATTATTTTTCCCAGTTGCTGTCCACCAGTCTACCATGTAAGAGAAAAAGGTAGGTGGCACAGGTTAGATTCCAGCCCAAAATGTGAAAGTGATAGGTAGTGTGACAAACTGAGGTTTTTGTTTTAATCTCTAAGAGAAGTTAGTCATACATAGAGTGTTATTTTACAAGATGCTTACCTTTGATAATATATATTTGTCATATAGATGTAAATAAAACGTATCCACAACTAATGAAAACTCTTGACTCCTTATGTCATCCCAGAGGATGAAAGCCAAGAAAGTGACATCAAGTTTATTATTTGCAGTAATAACAGATATTAAGACATATTTTGCCAAGTTGCAATACACTGGAAACTGAAGGTGCTTTAAATTGCCTAGTAACTGGTACAAGCTTTACAACAGAAAAAGGATGATTGGATAGGCATCTCAATCCTCTCTTGACCAGTTAGATTGCTTTGGGACTAAAACCTTAGAAACCTACTGTGTTTGAGGGAGTTCTCCAAAAGTAAGTAGAGAGAATGAGATTCCAGGAATCTGATATAAAACAGGGGCAAGAGCTAACTTTGCACAAAAATCTCAAACTTTGATAAAGGGTTCTGTAAGGAAAGACACAGAATGTGGCTTGAAAAATTGACCTGTGGAGTTATTTTATGAAATCTTATGTGTGTGCCAAGCACAAACACCTAACCAAGATAAAAGCTTGGCTGAGGACAAGATTATCCTCAAAAACTTAGGGAGCCTCAACTTGGAAAGGCGTTTAATAGGAAGAAGGGACAACTTAAACACTACACCATGAAAAGGGCTATTTGGTAATGCTTCTGCTTCTTCCTGTTGCGGAGTTCTCAAAGCACTGTGATGCTCTTTCTTGTTAAGATATTTCTGCTTTCTGATCCAACAAAGATAACCTTCTCACTCATTTTGTTCGACAACCCTGAAAGGGACAGTTGCCATATTATTATCAGCATGTTTTTCCTTATGCTTAGAGCAACTCCTTCACTTTCCTAGCCCTGTGAAGAAGTAGGTGCTTGGACAATAGTCACTTAGTTAAAGTTCAATCTATTATAAGGAGATCAAGCCTATTGTCAAAAGGACATTTCTAAGACTGTGCCAGCACCAATAACTACTCTGTTACCTACAGCCAGAGATCTTTCTGTTGTGATAACTATTTGCAGTCTCCAAACCTCAGTAGATGTATCTGCACTGACAAGACACCTAGCCAGCAAAACAGACAATGGCAAACTACTGCCATCTCTAATTATGTCAGAAGGCACACTTCCTTTCTGTTTTGTTGCATCTTCTTATCCACATATTTTTTACTTGTATGTCTTATTAGCTGTAGCATTCACGAATTCTAATTAAATGTGAAAACAGGTAGAAGCTTCATCTTGATGGAGAAAGGTTGCCCATCAGGTGAGCAAAGTCCATCTGCAAGAATATAATTCACCTCTTTCCTACATTTTCTACCTTTCCATAACTGGATGAACAAAGCTCCAGTGGGATTATAGTTCAGAAGACTTATGAACCAGACGCCTCTGTCTGGTGCATAACTAGTAGCACCTCAAGACAGAGCAGAAAGTGCCAGAACAAGAACCCTCACAGTTACACAGAATTAACCTATCTAACAAGCAGCCTCTTAAGATCTCTTAATAACTGATGAGAATCACAGTCGGTCGCAGGTTTCCCTGAATGGCTACACTAAAAATTTAGTTTGTTCATCACTGACTAGCAGAAATATCTACTTCCAAAGGAGCTTCAGACTTGTTTGAAGACAGCAGTATTTTTACCGTGATCATCTAGAAACAGCTAGAAACAGCCAAGGAGACTCAACAGTTTAACCAGGATAAAGGAACAGCAATTCTGTCAACTTTCTCTGATGACGGTGTATCCACAAAAGTCCAGGTACCCTTGCAACAGCACAGAGAGCAAAGCACCATCTCAACCTTTTCTCTAATTCTCTTTGCCAGAGCACACAATTCTTAGATCCAGTTTTGTAACAGACATTTATAGAAATATGATTTTTTTTTTGGGGGGGGGTCTGTAATAGAAATTACATTATTGTTTCTGCTAAATGTAGGATTTCTTTTGGTGGCAAAACAGATCTATTTGGAATTTTGGCTGATGCTAATAACTTCATAGATCAATGTACGATTTAATTGATGGAACAGATGGAAGACACAGACTCTGCAACATTAAAGAGTTATACTTAATGCATTGGAATAACTGGGACTTGGTTTTAAAATGTTCTCCTAATTGTCTGAATGGTTTAACAGTGGCATGAATTCTGTTGGATATTTCCACTCACACTGATTTACGAGTTTATAATATGATTTTGTAAAATTGATAATTTCTGATTTTCTTAGTGGGAAAAAAGTGTATGAGTTAACAAAAAAAAGATTAAAAGTTCTGAAGAGAGCTACTCTTTGTAGGAGAGAGAGCTTTGCAAAACAAAGGTCAGGGTGATTCAGCTATCAGGTCAGTAAAGCATTGAAGTACATATTTAAGTCCACCCTGCTCACTAAAGAACTGAAGCATACATTTAGACCATTTGATGAAAATGAATGGTTTGCACACTGAGCAGAAGAGTCAGATCTCCCAGAACTGAAGATAAATATAAACACATCTTAAATTGACAACATTTTAACTTTGGATTCCTGTGCACCTTTAATGTTAATTGCACATGATTATTTATATACAAGAGGATGGTGAATTTGTTGATAAACCAAGATTTCTCTTCAAGGCTGCTTGACCCTGAGGTTTTCTTGAAAAATCATCCTTTCTGGCAGCACACAATAAATGCTAATTTGATAATAACATCTCTCTTTCATACATAGCAGTATAGAGAGACAAAGTTTGACCAGACCTAATGAAGAAAGACCCATAATTCATATAAAGTGTTTGAGGCAGGTGAGGGGTTCGGGGGAGGAAGAGGGGATTGTATGTTGAAAAAGAGCGCAAACCTACCTTAATTTGTTATTATACTGCCTTGAAGTTAAAAAAGACAACATACTTAGTACAATTTCTTTCTGTGTATGTTATAGTATTTGGTATGGGAAATAAAATAAATAAAGACTGGGAAATTAATTCAGGCTGGATTGTGTCTTCTGGAAAAATCTCAAAACATGCCAAGTTGTCCAGTGCCTAGCATAGCCTCCAAGAAACTCAAATGACTCAAAAATCCCCCACCCACCTCCACCAGCTCCTCTTGTCTTCACTGTACCATTGCATTAACGTGATCCACTGGCCAGCCTAAAAGAAGTGCCAAGGCTTGGCTTCTCTCTGTGCTGTTCATTGCTTTCCTATGGGGTAAGTCAACACCACCTTCATCTCCTTACCCCAGACTTCGACTCTTGTACAATCTAACAAAGTTTCTATTGTCTATGACATTATATACCAACATTAGATGAGCTGCAGTCTACCCTTATCTGTTTAAACATCTACCTTGTAAACAGCACTAATAGGTTGACATAAAATGCTCTAAAAGGGCAGGCTTAAAAGACTCTAGTCCTCCCAACCATATTTTAGAGGCACCGGAGGTCTGAAAAGCACCTAATGCCTACTGGTTTCAAGTAGAGTTAGATGACTCTGTATTTTAAAACCTTATTTGGCATCTTTTGCATCTCTAGAAGTGCTAATTCCAAAAAAATCTGCCTAGTGCCCTTCAAGGTACCTAGTGGATGCTTTGAATGTGGAATTTCTTGTCAGTGCTAATTAGCACAGCACAATTACAGGTGTAAGCACTTTCTAATCATTCATTATTGAAAGTGTGAAGAAGCTCTAAGCTATCAATTCCCTTTCCCTACATCCCCACAAAGGACAGCTCTCCATGGAAAGGGGGTGACTGTACCCAGCCGATTCCTTCCTCATCCTTTAGCACAAGGTGACTTTTTACCCAGTAAAACCCATTCTGGTTTTTGTACAGAAGGGAACAACTAAGAGGAGCTACAAAACCACTCACTTCACAATACATCTGCTGTTAACTACTAGCAAATTACCCAGTGATGAGATAATTCAGAGAAAGGAATAAGCAGAATAAACATCTCCACAAACACACTTCCCAGCCCTTCAACACAGCCCTCTGACACCTTGTTACGCCTCATCTTACTCTATCAGGTTTTTGTCTTATTTTCAATAAGCAAATGGCCACGCAAACTCTGCCCTCATAGTAATGATAATTCAAAATAAAAGAAGGGACACCCTCCCCCCACTTCCCTCACACCTTAACATTCATCTGTCCTTGATTATGCAGGTAAAGCTGTTTTCTGGGTTGTCAATAGAGAATACAGCAGAAACCATCCCCCTGCATGGCTTCAAACAGAACACACGCTCTGGGAACAGACTGGTGTAAATCGTGGTGTTTCCATCATATATAAAATTCAATGGGCTTTTCATTTTCAGTATAAACCCAAACTAGTTAAAGCCAGTGTGTGGAAGCGCCTCTGCTATGAAACAGCAGTTTGCATTAAAATTACATTATATTGTTTTGACATGTCTAAAGCAAAGGTTAAAATCATATTTTTGCTGGACATTGTTTCTATAATATTGCCCCTCTGCAAAGCTTCAATATGAACAAGACCAGAATGATGTGAAATATTTCTGATACAAATTTTATTTTTATGTGAAACTATTCAAATGCTGCTGTACAACATGAACTACCTGAACCAAATCAAATCCTCAGGTCAATTCCTTCTTCCGAGTGCTCCTTAGATAACAAAGTCTTGTTCTGCGAATCTGTTCAATATATTAAAGTTGATTCACTCGGACAGTGTGTAAGATATAATACATTAATCTGGGCCATTTCAATTTCTGAGGCTGGGACTATAAAACTGGTGTGCTGCATATCTAATTTTTTTTGAATACCTGATTTATGCATCCCTCTGATGCATAGTGTCGATGGTATGGTGGATGCGACTGCTGCATTAACAACAGGCTGCATCAGCACTCAAATCTTATCTTGTTAAATCAGACAAATGTAGCTCAATGAAAAGGAAGGAATAAATGCCTAGGATGGTTGAAAGGAGTGAATTTTAATCTTGTTTGTTAGGGAACTTTCATGGTGGGGGCTGAATGACTGAGGCAGGAATGTCCACCAAGAGCTTATGGGACTATGAATTATTATATGCTTATAGATACATCTACACATGCGGTATATACAAAGATACAGTTTTTCATTTTATTTCTACAGAGACAGGTAAGCATCCACAGCAACACTCATCCATATACAAACATACACGTTTTTTAAATTGGAGAAATAAATGCCTTTTAGGAAAAGCAGGTCTATAGTTGCAAAATGTATGTTCTCTTTCTGATTTGAGAACAACCACAATTGCTTCTTTGTATATAATTTATCATTTTATGCTGTGAAAAAAAGTTATCACATGGACTAAGTAACTGAAATAGATTAGATTTTCAGAGTAATTATATATGTTTATACGATTTTGTGGATAGATGGAGTGCTGCTGTCGCTCTATACACAGTCAATATTAATTCTCAAGGAAATAAAATGTTCCTGTGTTTGCACAATCAACAAGACCTTTAGAAATAAGCTTTTTGCCAGACACAGAAAAGTTTCAATGGCACATACTTTGCAGACTCAGCCTAGGTATTTACAATAAATGGAAGGTATTGTGATAATTAATTCTTAGGGAAGACCATGAATCACTGATCTTTAATTTGAATTCCCTTCTCTCATAAATTCTTGTATTTTATCTACAAACCCTAAGTCAGTAAAGAACCTTTGTTTGTTTATCAATAAAAATGTATTTGGGAACAGAGAAGGATCACAAAGCTGTTGTATAAGCCTACAACCATTGCAGCACCAGCAGCACAAAGCAGAAGTAGTACATAAGAAGCAAAGTTATATCTGGAACTGTATTATTTAAGCATGTGTCAGTCTAGCCTTTATTGTCTGCTTTTCTCCCCACAATGACTAATCATAACAGAAAAAAAACTACTGCAGGTAGTAGATTCCATCTTCTCAACCTCTTCTCCTGTGCGCTAAACTACAAGGTTGTAGTTCTCCACTTGTATCATCATTACTGCTTGCTGTGAGAATTGTTGTGATGTCACAAATAGTATTAATGTATGTAGTGATGCAGTATTAATGAGGAGAAGGGCTAGAAAGAGCCTGTCAGGCACAAATACCACATGTAACACCTCTCATATCTGAAAGACCTAGGATCAACCCCTTGAACAGAAAGGGAGCTATTTGAATGTTGTGCTTTCATTTCCCTTTTGACTGAACATGAAAGCTCATCTTTCAATTCATGAAACATAAACATTTTGTAGTTCCTCTCTTGAGTTAACTTAACCCACTCTTAAAAAAAAAAAAAACAAAAAAAAAACAGAAAAAAAAAGTAAAGAGAAGCAGTGACAGAGGCCCAAACATGACAGAGACAATTCATTATAGACCTTTTTGATCCAATTATCCAGGAGAGGTTGGGATATGCAGCCTGAATATGTGCAGGTTAATGGAAGAGAATACAAATAAAGGCTATGTTCTCACTTTTCCTAAAAGTTACAACAGCTTTCCTATATACCATGCACATTACAAGCATGCAGATCAATTCAAAGCCATATTCCTGTTTAGAGAACAAAGAAAAGACCCCATGTTTATGCCAAAAATTCCAAATTTAACTAAAAAACAAAAGTTCATGGCACTGAGTGCTTTGGAGAACTGTGTTGTGAACGAGGAAATTCTAGTTCCTTAGCCTGGTGAATACTCATTCTATAGTTTGGAAAGCCAGAAATGGTCTTCTGGGTGAGAAAGGAGACTCTGTGTACATGTGCTTTAATGATATTACACTGCAGCACTGTGGTACAGAACAACGGCAGTCCATGGATGACATGCCTGAAGTATTGTTGGTGGCTACCATCCCTAACAACTCATGCTCTCAGCTGAGAGCCCTATTGAGGAGAAGCAGTGGAGAGACAAATTAAATGGTCATATCTTGGAGAAAATACAGATAAAATGAGCAAATCGAGATAATTGTGCTAATTATCATAATGAAGTAAATATTTTGCGTTTGCATGAAGGCTCCCCTTCCCCCATGATGTACGTGATGCTGCGGATGCATTCAGGGCAAATGAATTCCAGGCCTCGCTAGATGCTGAATTTCTGTCAAAGTGGCTCCATTACAGACGTGTCCCCCAGGGTCAGACTGCATTAACCAACTCCTTTATTCCACACATGATGAACTAAGGAGTCAGCAGAGTGTGTTCCAAAAATGCCTTCATAACGGATATTTTCAATGTCCGCAAGAACTTCAGCTCAGTTTAAAGTGGGGTGGGAGGGGTTGTTTGTTTTGGTTGGGGTTTTTTGGTTGTGGGTTTTTTTTTTTTCTTTTTTCTTCCCCCCCCACCCCCCCCACTATGTGGTAGAAAAATCAAACACAAAATGTCTTTAAGGTCACAGAACAGTGACCTCATTGGCTGGGCTAATTTGATTGTGCCAGAACAATAGCAGTGAACTCCTCTGCCAGCGAAGTGCATGCTAATTATGTGATTTGCCCTTGATAAGACCTTGGTGGGTCATTCAGCAGTTGTGATCTGTCACTGACTTCTAATCATGTATTATCGTCTGGGTGAGTCAGAATGGTACCCTAAGCTTTCTGTCTTTACAGCAATGTGGCACTCTAATTACCTTATGCCAAGTGGATATGCAGAGACTGAATTAAGTGATCACTGTGATTGCCTTCAAAATCTTCTCTTTATCCTTTGTGTTGCTTCTCTGCAATTTACATTTTAAGATGCTGAGAAGCTTTTGGCGAGACTGAAAATGCCACTCTAAAAAATAATGTTTTTTTAATTTAAAAAGCATAACACTAAATTTAAGTCATACCAATTCCTAATAGTATTTAAATGCTGCTAAACAATATACCTCAATAAGAATCTTGCAGTGAACTTGTTGGAAATTATAAGACATCCTTTACGTTTTAATCTGCAACCAAAAGAGAAACAAAAGGAAAGAAGCCTAATCTCTTTCTAAAGTTTTAACAATCTGTAATTGCTATTTAATAAGCAAAATTAATTATAAAGTGCTTTTCCATGTTTATTATGCCTGTGGAATGTACATGCCAATATAGCAAATGCCATAGATCAAATGTAAAGCTTGAAAAAGCTTCATTGCTCTGTTCATCATGTTCATTAATAACAGTAAAGTGGGCTGACCCTGTAAGTCTTACAAATTCGAGCACAAATTCTTCACCTATTGGTTGACTCATTTTGTGGCAATTTAAGGGATCTGTGATAGGTTAGGCATGAAAATTCTCCTTATTTTACCCAGTACTTTAAAAGAAAATATCTGTTAGAGCTGCACCATACTTCTCTATTGTTGCATAGCAACTCTCCAAAACTAGAAAGCAATCTGCAATGGTAAACCAGTTGTATTAACATCTGTATTTGCCCAAAGAATGATCTAATGCCTTTTGCAAAGAAAACGTGGCGATATGTCTCTAGGTTAAATAAACAAAGCAATGATTTACAAAATTTTATAAGGTACATTTGTCTGAATCATCCTTGAAAATATGAACTCTGAAGTGCTACTTCAAAGTTGTCATAAAACAGACAAAAAATCCTCACAATGCTAAATTTATTGTACCACTAACAGAAAATAAGGATTTTCAAAGCTTTTCTGTATTGTATGTCAATATTGCAGTATATTTTTTTTTATAGAAACAAACTGAAAAAAACAGTCAATAAAAACCATAAAGGACAATTGAGAAAAAATTGCAAGCCTTATTTTCCTTGAATCACATGATGCCCAAGCAGCCTTATTTGCTGAAACCTTGGTTTGTTTGGGGGTGGGGGGGGGGGAAAGAGAGAGACAGAGTGAGAGAGAAAGACAGAGAGGCAGAGTGCCTAGAAATAATATGCATTCCCTAGGTGGTAAAACAAAAGAGCCCAAGAGAAAAAAAGAAAAAAAAAAAGAAAAAAAAAAAGCTGTAGAAAGTTGACACAGTCAAGAATAATGGCTAAATCTATCAAGTTTGATCAGGTCTGCTATAATGAAGTGCAGCTTCATATTCCAAGCAGGGACAATGAAGACAGAAGTCAGGCTCTAGAAATGTGCTGCTCACTTTGTGCCTGGAATATGCAGCAGCCAGCAGGGAGCCACAAGATAATTACACAGTATTTGTGTGGTTCCAGGAAGCTTCCTGCGCAGGTTGAATGCCCGCACTATATTAAAAGGCAGCACAGTGAAATGTTTTTAATGAATATTTTTGTCAGAGGAAGAAAAAGCATTTGAATGATTTTTGTGTGTGAAGGGAACGAGAGGTGGAATATCACTGTCAAAATACAGGTACCTTTATTTATATTTACTCCATTATTTACAGTTTCAAGAGCCTAATGTCCTTTCAATAATACAAATCTCAACACTAGGTTAATGTCATTTAGGGCTAATTGCACATACAGTCGCCTAACTAATATTTGCTGTTTGGTAGTAGGTTTCACTGAAATCCTACATCAACTGACTTGAAACTACTTTTATTTTCATTTCCAGTAGGAGCTGAAATGTTTAGACATATTTAATCAGAAAACTCAAAGACGACATAACACAGATGTTGATACTTACTATTCAGTAGCCCTTGGCAGTGATAGATCTAAAACACAAGAATACATTATTTCAGCACTCTCTAATTCTCACCTAACAGATGTGAATAATCCACTGAATTAAAAAACCCAGACATAATACTCATAAATGCTCATTTTACAATGCAAGCAATTGTATTGATCAAAACCTGGACTTTGGTAAAAAGGTTCATTTGAAAGGTTTTTGCTGGTCCAGATTGCAATATTATCTGCACCTAAGCAAGCCCTTGTTTTGCTGCTTACAGCCAATTCACTTCTGGAAACACGAACCGAGAAAATCTGCTGTTATGTGCTGCTGAGTATCCTTTTAGATTTCACAGCACTGGCCTCTACAAGAAACACAGGTACTTATACTTACTTCCCGCTCTAGATCAGTGACTGCAGCGACTGCAATCCACAAGGACTTTGGGGGACAAAAATTTTCATTTTTAAACAAATATCATGGTCAAGTTTATAATTAAATTGTGATTTAATAGAGAGAAACTCGCTGGCTGAGAGAGGAGGCCCAGCAACCCTCTGGCCTGCCACCTGGGATTACCGTGGCCTCTCTGCCTGCAATGCCCAAGTCTCCATCCAACCCCAAACAGATGCCTAGGTCTAGTCTACTGATTGCCAAATACTGAACAAGAGAGGTTTTGTTGCTCTTTATGGATTTTCTTAGACATGCATTGTTATAGCTATATTATTTGTCAAAAAGAAAAACAGTAATTTCTGGACAACTTGGCAACAAGGAATATAATTAAAAGGAGTCACACTTCTTTGGTGACAACACTTTACGTAAGCCACTGCAGCAGAAGACACAAAGGGTTCCTCCATATCATCAAGAAAAAACTTCCTCCCTTCTACATTTTTAACTCTGTGCTTACCAAAATTAGTAGTGAATAGTTTTGATAATAGTCCTGAGAAATAAGACAATAAAATAGAAAGATGCTCCATCTGAAATAGTTTACTGAAGAAAACAACCTCATGGGTCAATATAATGTAGTCAAAGAGGCAGGTTTTTTTTAAAGGACACTAGAAAATTGTTGAGTACTTCTGATATTGCCACCGATTTTAAAATTCTAAGTATTATGAAGAAAGGTGGTCATGTTCCATGTTACATAATAGAATAATTACGGCTGCAAGTTAATCCCCAGTGCAAATCCAGTTACTTACTGTTTTGCTACTGGATTCAAATGCATCTGACTTGCACTATTTTTTTTTCACTGAAATTAGAAGTTATGAAAATTCTTGCTCAGAAATTATTTTCAGGTTCACTTCTTGAATAAGTGTTTTGGAGTTTTGGGGTTTTTTTTGGTTTTTTTTGGTTTTTTGTTTTTTTTTTTCAACAGATCAAAATTAGACTTCCTTGAATTACTGAGCATTTCAGCAATGTTATTTAGTTATTGGTACCCACAGGGACTGATTCTGCACCTTTAAACAGGATTATTTACCATAGGCAGGAACAAACCCCAATGCAAAAGAGAATAAAAGGGTTTCACATCTATAACCCCTCCCCCTTTTTCCATTTGCATTCCTATTTTAGCAACACAGTGATACATTTTCTGAAATGATCAAAGGATTAAGCTGGAAATACCTCTTTCAGAATTATCAGTGCTATATTTTTGCCAAGGAAGTGAATGTGACTTCTGCACCATTCTTTGTCTATGGTAGCTCTAATTTATAAGGAAATCTTTCAATTACCAGATGAAGAGGTAAACAGCTGTCACATTTGGAGCCCAAGTAAACATTATAACCTACGTTCCATCCCCCTGAGCAAAAAAATGTAGAACTTCCTCTGCGACAAAGAAGGCAATAGGAGCTAAGTGACAGTTTTCATTTTATTTCTGGCAAGTTCTTAAAATTTTTGCAGCTCCAAACACTTGAGCCCATCTTGTAAATGGAGGGGGGGATAATAATTACTCCTTTGGACCTCTGGCTGTTTCAGGTTGCCTTTTGTGATTAGAGGAAATGGTTGCAACTAATCAACCATGACAACTCATATTTGCTCAGTTTCAAATAGTTCACTCTACCAAATATGTTTTTAAGTAACTAAAATATCTAACTACAGCTTATAGCATACTTATCAAGAACTGAGCTTTTATACACCCACCACAGTACTTGGAGCCTATGCTCTGTGTATGCAGTGTTTCATTGTTGTTGTAAATAAGCTGAAAGAATAATAAACTCATTGGGTCAGATTCTCGTTTTTGTTACGCCTGTCCATTTAATTCCATGTAAGCCAGTGCATTACACCAGATTTACAGGACTGAGTGACAACAGGATTCACTCAGGATGATGGAATTCACTTGGGTTTACACAAGTTTAAGCGAGAGCAGAATTTAGCCTCTAAAACATAAAAAAGAAATTTTAATACCATCATTTCTTTGCACAGTTTTCCCTTACAGTAGCCATATAAAATGGTTAATGTAAGCAGAGTTTAATTTTGCATCTGTATATTAAACAGTTATTTTGCCAATATTTATATGCCCATATCCCTCAGCACAAGCAGAGCTGGGGATATCAACCATAGCTGTTAGTCCCATTGCATGAGATGAGCTTTGTATCAAAGGAAAAAAGGCTCCTCTCCATCTCACATGCTTTATTTTGTTCAACCAGCTCTTTTTCACATTGTTATATCCAGTGAATATAGCACGGTTGGATTCAGAAGAGAACCTTAAGCATTATCACAATGCTTAGAAGCAATGGCTTCACACTGTATAATCTATCAAAGGTGTCAGATTTACAAAAATGCAGATTTTCTGTCACATTTGGGCACTATAAGCACTGTATCTTTTCACTAAGGTGCTGACTGCTGTTTTAATGAGGCCCTTTGGTGGCTGTAAAAAACTGAAAGGAGAGGATTATAGGGGTTACCCTAGGTATTGTCTATTTGTCTTACAAATTTCACACTAACTACCAATTACATCGCCATAAACCTTTTGGCTACTTCAAGCTATATGCCATATAATACATAAAAAATACGCTATGTTAACCTCTTCCATATTATACGAGTAACTACAGCCACTGATGCAAGTAACATATCTAATGAAGCCAATAATGAGCCTCTTTAAAAGTAGTCTTGTTATAGGAATAATATTAGAGCAGTTCAGTTAAAGGCTAAGGTCCATTATGGCACGCTTCCTATGTTCTCTGGTCCCAGGTCTGAAAAGATGCTGACACGCTAATTCAGGCTCAAGAAGGGCATTAATCTCACAACCTTCTACTTGTCATGCTTAATGGGACATCCTGCCTAGGTGAAATGAACCTGATGTATTCAGGTAAACATAATTTAATAAGGAGGAAAAAAAAATAAAGAAATAGCTGGGGTCTGACATAACAGCAAGGGGAATATTTACAATTTAGTTTCAGTGGAGAGGATTGTTAACATTTGACTGAGAAGTAAGTAACAAGAAGACAAAAAAAAGGGCAAATAATGAAGAAATTGTTTTAAAACCCACCACTGAAATATTAGTGCATTTAAAGGAATACGTTAATTTGGAGGAGGAAGAGAGGGGCTAATGTGGGGCTTAGAGCACTTGAGTGTAAAATAGAGATCTGAAGCTATATAGTATGATATTTAAAAGGCAAGCATGAATGTCAGTGAGTAGCTGTATATCCTCTTTTGGCTCTCATCAATCATAAGTCTAATAAGCCACCTAAAATTATGTCACAGGATACAGAATAGTACTAACTGCGGTGGTTAAAGAATCACATGCCCTACTTGCAGACTGGGTGGTAAAAGCAGGACCCATCTCTCAACCCCAAGAAGCACAAGGGCCTACAAGGAAAACACACCTGCACATAGTATAGCAGGAGCCTGGTGTTTCATGCTGCTGGATATGAAGATGTTTACGGCTATTCCTTAACTTAGCAGGAGGTAAAATTACAAAGTGCAAAAAAATATCGCCAGCTACTTAGAAAAAAACCCAAAACAACAACTGATTTATGAATCTAAGTCAAGTACCAAAGTATTGAAGTACTTCAAGATTCAATATCGAAGTCAAGGATGGGCCTTTTTACCAGTACGAGCAGGTCTTTATTTCCCCAGAATTCACCCTTCATTGCCCCCAAAGCCAAAAGGTTGTGCTAAACATTTTTGTGCTGTGTGAGAAAGCAGGATGAAATCCTCAGACAATCAAAGAGAATAAAACTATTATAGATGCTAGTCAGTGATCGGAGTGAAGAGGGGGCTTCTGAAAAAGCAGAACCTGCCACACCACAGTAGAGCAGGGTTATCGTCCTCAAAATCTGTGTATTTTTTTTACTGCACTACAGCTTAATTCCTTTCATTCCTGTACAGCCCAAGCATCACCATAACACCAAAAGCTCACAGGAAAAAATGTGGAAGTTCTTTGGCTATTGCTGGATTTTCTTTTCATCCATAATTGTAGCCACTGTATAACTGGGCAGTGAGCTTGTGTCACCTCACTAGGATAACAGCGTAAGAAATCAGGGAAAATTAGGTAAATCTAAAAGCACTGCATTCATAAAACAGTTGTGTTGCAATTGGGTTCCAGAAAGGGAACCAAGTGCACCTTTCTTCTAACAATTATTCCCTTTGATATGCATCCAGTTGCATCTGACAAGTGGAACCCCAACTGCACTTGTTTCACACCAAGAAAAAGAAATCAAAACTTACCTTTTAACTAGCCAAAAACATAGGTATGGAAAGAGTACTATTCAACTCAGCCCTTACAGACTTGTAGGTACAGATGTTAATCTTGTTAAGCCTTGAAACACACACTCCAAATACGCCTTTGCTGCCTCACTGGCTCCCAATACACTTTTTGACCATAAACATCTGGGTATTTTATCTAGGCTGATTTTTGTAAGCAGTTTACTCTAAAGTCACTAATACGTGCTATTGCAATGGGCCTCAATGGTGCCTATTAGGTGCTGGTCACGCTGAGCAAGGGTGTGGATTGTGGAGATGTATTGCACCACAGGGAGCTATAGGAGACACTCTGCTGCTGGAAGGCAGAAAACTTCCTGGAGCTCTCAGGTGCACAGAGGAGTGCACTTGCTATTAAATTATTTCACAGGGAGAAGCCTATTACCTATGAAAGCTAATCCTGCTCTTAAAGGCTAGTGCAAAGGGGCCATAACCCTCTTCGGGAGATGACGTGTCCAGAGGAATCAGTCTCAGGGATCCCAAGCAGCCAAGGACTACAATGGTAACAGGCATTTCACAAAAGGTAAAGTAGGTTTGATGTGCAGTTTCCTATCCTGGAGAAACCTGCATCTGCCAAAGGATGGCCCAAATAAATTGGTAGTTTAGAAGTTCAACAAAGAAGTGTCCGGTTGCACTGGCTCACACCAGCAGCTTGTAAGAGATTTGGAAACATTGCCCAGTGAGACATTTGCCCTGAGGACACCGTTCAGATATGGCCTCCTGGGAAGTAAACTGATTTAACAGCATTTTGACTTACTGACTGGTGAATTTTGGAATAAGCCTTAAATATACATACTTATTCTACTTTCATTTTGAAATTTCAGATATTCATTTGGGTAATGTTTCTAGATATGTAAAACAGATAAAAATAGTTTAGACAACAAACTAAACCACAACTATACATCTGCAGCAATGGTACCATTTGTGTTTCAGCACTCCTAGCTCCTGCAACTCTGTGATAAACAGGAGATTTTCTTCAGGAAAAGCTTGGTGGTCTTTTGTTTTGTTTCAAAAAATGGAAGGGTACATTTTTTGAAAAAAGACAAAACCAACCAAACAAAAAACCCACCAAAAACCCCCCCAAAAACCCCAAACCAAATAGGTTTTTTATTTTTCAGATGTGAGTACCTATGTTCGTGTATTACTTTTTATACCTGAATTTGATATATACCATTACAGTTCAAAAAATGTATACAACCATCACACACTATATGAATCTACCATATATGGAGGCAGACAAGTTACATTGCTACATTTGAAGCTAAATCAACAAATTCTAAGTTATATTAATTAATTTCATAGTTAGACTATGCCCAAACTGCAGTCAGAGCACAGCTAGCTAGTCTAGCAAAACCATGGAAATACAAACTTTCCTACCTCATAAACTTTACTGTATGATGCAACAATCATCTAATATTGACACCAAAGCCCCAGCTCTTGTGAACTTTCTTAGTACAGCCAGCCAAGCTAGTTAAAGTTTTTAGGTCAGCAGTTAAAAGCAAAAGTGCAGTTTCAATGCCATGTTCAGTTCCACAGCACAACTGAGAGGATCAGATGCAATTCAAAGAACTTTCCAATAAGAAGAAAGAAACTTGCCAACAAGTGAGAAAGACCAGAAGTCCAAGGAAGCCTTCAAAGGAATGCACAGAAGTGTCAACAGATCTGGAAAAACCCCTTCCTGCTGGTCTCATTCTGGAGGCATACGAGTAGCTCACAACTCCCTTGTCCTCAAGCAGCAGCAACATATGGTACAATAAGTTTCCCCCACTCTTTCATTCCCCATCTCAGCATTTGAACCTAGCATTATCCACAGAGATGCGTTTCCATTTCCTTCATAGCAAGAAAGGCTAGCAGGGATTAATCTGATTTTTCTCAGAATAAACAAAACCAAAATAAAATTTTAAAAGTGTGTGATCTGGCTGGGAGGTTGGTGGGTCTGAAACTGGTGGAAGCTGTCACACTTCACAAGACTCACAATTATGTGAACCATATTGAGCTGCTGAAGTTTAATACATGAAACAGTAGAAGGGAAAAAGATTGTTCAACTTCATTAGCTGTTACAGTACAGAAATGTACATGTTCCCTGTGCTAACATCATGTTAACAAGCCCTTAGTTTTCAGGTCTCCATTTTTCATATTGGTTTTTCAACTGTTGTTTCATAGAGACAGATCCTGCAGATTTGTAGAGAATGGACTCAGGATATGGTAGCTCCAGGCTTCACCCTACCAGCACCAGTGCCCTCAGAGTCAGTGAAGCTCAGTGACACCTCTGCCTCAGGGATGTGTCAGCTCACAACAAACACAAAATAGCAGTGTGAATTTGGAGAATCAGAAAACAGGTACATGGTTTAACATCTGAGCACACAGGTCAGTGACTGCAAAAAGTTAATTACATTTCTTGTTCAAAGGTGTGACTATTTCCTTGCACCATCTCTGACATGCACCAAATTCCCTCATTCTAACACAAAGCCATCACTTCTGGCTAACTTTTATATTGCCCCAAAAACACTGGCTAGCTTTGCTGGATCAGTCTGCCCATGTTTATCACCAAAGCTCCCCTTTAACTTTGAGAGGAAGCTAAAGAGTCAACAATATTCACAGTATTTGGATTCAATGCTTTTGAATGTATTATCTCTGCAACAGTTTTGCAGGAATACGTATCTTTTCCAGCCTCTTTCCTGCAGTTCCAGGAGAACACTGAAGTGCCAGGCTGCTTCCCCCACTTTTTTTTTCTTCCCCCCACAATCTAAACAGGAACTGTATTCTACTCTATATAAAATTTCCTCTGCAGAGCTAGATTAAAAAAATGTTACCTTAGGCACCTAAATTAATAGTTTGGTTATATACTCTGTTAAGTCTTTACTGTAGATCAGCATAAGGGTGCTAGACAGACAATTCTTTAGAGCTAACTTTTTAAAAAGGTGCCGAAGTCAATGTCCCTTTGAGATCTCACTGGATTATCCAGATTAAAAAGCAAAAAAAACAAAAAACCAACAAAACACCCGAAAACAAAAACATATAGAGATTTTTTTTCCCCTGTGCAGCTCTCCTCAGTACCACTGGAAATATAAAATGGTGGAAAAAAGTTGGCAGGAATAAATACTTCCATGGAGTTTCTAAAGCCGCAATTAATGTTAATGAAGCTATACCTTATACGGCAAGGAGATATAGTACAAGTTGGATAAGTAAGAAAAATGATCAGCCATTGTGCTCTTCCAATATAGTACATCAGGGTATCGCCACTGTAAAGCTATCTTTATTTTAAACCATTAAATAAAACAATATAAATCTGCAAGCAGGTGTTTCTTGTTGCGAGAGTATTGAAAGTTGTAATGCAAACAACCTAATTTTAGCATCTACAGAGTGTGAAGTAAATTTACTGATCACTGATGCATTGCGCGCAGTGAGGACACAATCAGCGGGAGCTTCCAGCAAGATTATCCTATTAAAGCAGGAAGACTTCACGCGGCTGTTAAGGAAGTAGTCGAAAGCAGGTGATCGAAGCGGGGGTTTGCCGAGTAGGCACGGGCCCACTGTACATGTTAAGTTGTTGTTTTCTGCTCAGCTAAGCAGCAGAGAATTGATATGTTAGCAATGAAGTGCAATGACAATTAAATTGTAACTGACCTACATGTTACCATCATTATGCTTTCTCTTTTTTACTGCTTTCCCTCTTATTTAATCACACAGTATGGGGTTTTTATTAGGCTGTAATGTTAAAATCTTCATCCATTTAGCCATAAATGTTTGACTGAATATCTATCAGACTTCCTTGCACTATACAAACAAAACCATTTTGCTGAATCATTGTTGACTTGTTTGTGGCCTAATTTAATGAGAGTAATAACTTACATTACTATCCAGTTAACATTTAGGAGCCCAGAAAAGACCTGCTAGCATGCAGCAAGCTACTGCATATGTATTCTATTCATATCACTCCTTTTGCAGTAAATTTTAGACAATAATATGCACTTGCAACACTGGCTTTGCTTTTACTCAGCCCAGGTTGAGTTCTTCATAGCCAGGCTGCAATAATAAGAATTGACCACCTCAAAATTTTGATGCTGTTTCAGCTTTCTACGTATTGGGTAACTGCTTACCTAGCCATCAAATTATCAAGCAAAAGAAGCCTCAGCACATATTCATTACTTTATGCTCATTCACGTACTATTGAGGAGGAAAATACCAAAACAATTACTATTACCTAAGTAGAATAAGATTGCCAAGTTAAATACAAAACTAGAGAAAGTTACAATGCACTTTGTCAGAAACAAATATCAGTGCTTTACAGTATCAAGGGCAAAATCCAGGTATTTGGATGTAGCCCTGCATAACAAAGAACATGAGGGTGTCTCCAAGCCCTGGAGAGCCCTCAGCATGAGCGCATTCAGGCTGCTGGTTTTGAAGTATTTTTACTTTTACTCTATTATCTTGAAAAAAATCCTTCTAGTCACTGCCTACACTCTAAGCATTCATCTAGCATTTGACATTCCTGCAGATCAATTAAGTAACAAAATGAAGTCTCCATATTCATACACTAATTTAACACATCCTTGGCAGGACAGTGGCATTTCCTGCTTGCAAGGCCATAACTCAAACACCAATAAATACAGAGAGTAACAATTTGTGGACTGCAAAAGTAAAAATTTTCCATTTTCCACAGGGTGGGGGGTTCAGTGTAACAAAGTGATACCACCAATTGTATTTTATTGCAGACATCTTTTGTTAATTGCAGTGAATCAAGCTGTACTGCGGAATCACTACAAAGTCTCTATGGTACAAGTTATGTTCTACTAGGTAAATTCCAAAGAAAGGAAAACTTTGTCACCCAGACAAACCAACCTTCTTTTCTTTTGTCCACAGGAAAACCAAAAACCAAAACATATTAAAACAGACAACAAGCCTGGCCATGTCGTCCAACTGCTCACTACCTCCACGAAGATGCATTTCAAGCTCTTTAGGTTTTTGGGAGAAAGTTGGAGGAGTGGTTACTCCATATACATTGATTTTAAAAGTATATTTAATGAAACTTTAGAAATTAGTTCTGTTATCTGTTACCTACCCAGCCAAAACTGTCTTAATGCTTTTCCCCCTCACACACCTCCTGGCTTCTTTGCCCTTAACACCGGACAAACTGAAAAGGAAGCAGGAAAAACACACCTTTTCAAAGGAACTAATATGTTGGGTTGCAAATGTCTTGAGGAATGGCAAGTAAAAACAAAACTGTGTATTTCATCAACTTGTAAAAGAGCCTGAGCATTGTGATGGGGAGCACTACGAGAAATCACGATTTCAAAATTTCTCAAATTAAAAAAACAATTAACGTAGTTGTAAATCTGCCCATCTGTGCACGTTGGTGTTTGAGGAACACTTTGTCCACAGGCATCTTGACCATAAAACTTATTGTGCACTATTTTAGTACAAAATTTAATAAACACAGAAATGAAACCTCATTAGGGATAGTTAACAAGTCACTGTGTATTAACTTTGCCACTAATAGCATTTAATATGGAAAAAGGGCCTTATCAGGACACAACCCGTAGTCATTTAGCAACAATACACTCACATTGAAATTAAAAAATAAAGATTCCTGAAGTTGTTCTTTAATCCCCTATATCCCTTGTGGTCAAATAACTTGGAAATACATCTTCTACAAACTCCTTCTCAATATTGGAGTACAGTACAAAAAGAGTGATCTGTTGGAATAGGTCCAGAGGAGAGCCACAAAAATGATCAGGGGAGTGGAACACCCCTCCTATGAAGAAAGGTTGAGAGAACTGGGGTTGTGCAGCCTGGAGAAGACAAGGCTCCAGGGAGACCTTATTGCAGCATTTCAATACTTGAAGGGGGCCTGTAAGAAAGATGGGGGCAGACTTTTTAGCAGGGCCTTTAGCGATATGCCAAGGTGTAATGGTTTTAAACTAAAGGAGAGTAGACTTAAACTAGATGTAAGGAATAATTTTTTTCCAATGAGGGTGGTGCAACTCTGGCACAGGTTGCCCAGAGAGGTGGTAGAAGCGCCATCCCTGGAAACATTAAAGGTCAGGTTGGATGGGGTTCTGTGCAACCTGATCTAGTTGAAGGTGTCCCTGCTCACTGCACAGGGGTTGGACTAGATGGCCTGTAAAGGTTCTTTCCAACCCAAACCACTCTATAATTCCATGACTAGATTGCACAGTTAGATAAGGTACTTTACTCATCACAGGATGGACAAGGTGATAAAAAATTAGGTCCATTATTCAGAAAAGTAGTAAGCAGAGTACAATGTAGACTAGAAGTTGTTTTCAGAGGAGAGTATATTTTGAGAGGCATGCTAATTCCTCATAACCAATGTTTATTTTAGCATTTTATTTTATTTAGCTCAGACCTTTAGTTCCAGATCACAACCTGCCTGTGCCATGACAAACCAGAGCTTCCTGAAAAACACATCCTGAGGTAGGTTAAAATAAATAAATAAATAAAATCACAGAGTTTAAGGTTAGATTTATTACCACCTTATTGCAAAGTTTAGTGTCAGGGGTAAAGATAATTAAAGAGCTACAATCTGCTTGGGAACGCCATTTGATTTGAGCAGCACACACTGAGCTGAGCTGAAACCAAAGACAGACTACGTAGACAGCAGGGAGCATTCACATATGCAGAAGTTCCCTTCAGCACTGTCCTGTAGCAAATGCAAGAACTTTTTTCCATTGCACATATCAATGCTGTGAAGTGTTCAAACTTGGAAAAGTCTATAATATTAATTATTGGCTACTGAGCTAGATGTTTGACTTCACAATTTTAAACCTCTGTTAACCACCAAAACTCACTAAGACACACGAGATGTTGCATGTTTGAATCTGCTTAAAGCTGACGTGTGAGTAACCTCATACAGAGTATTTCAGTTTGCAGTTGTTCCAAGCTATGGCCTGATCAACCTCTATAAGAAAGGATTGAGCACAAGGATTTTAGAGTACTTTTTCAGCAGGATGCTTTCCTAATTGTTACAGCCATGAAACTTTATACAGCAGTGACGTGGAGTTGCTGTATAAGTAAACTATACAGTTCATATTGGCTAAGATCTTGTAGCAGTATTATTACGCTGAATTCAGAACCAACAGTGAAATTGTATGGAAGCAGATAAAGAACAGTGAAATTGTATGGAAGCAGATAAAGGAGAAAAGCTCAGACATAACTGTGAGGGATGCTGGATGAACCACCAAAAATGTGGTCTGGTAAACAGAAGTGAGCTGGAACTACTAGATACAATGACTACATGAGGATCCTTTGCTTTATTCTTGCATTCATGTAAAAAAAGTTTATCTTTCTATGTTACCTACATCATTATGAACACATGCAGCATAATACAGATTGCTTTCAAGTTTTCCTTGACTGCAGCTATTATTTGGGAGGGTACCAATACACACACAATTTTGTCAGCACCAGTAGTCAGTGCAAAGGGCTGCTTCACCTAATTTAAGAAGCTGACAGAAAAGGATAAACATCAGGTAGATTAAGATGCCAATATGGCATACTGAGGAAAATTTGTAAAGCAGAACACATTAATGTTGAATTTCAAGGTATAGTGCAGAAAAGTTGAAACCTGCCAAACTCTGCCCGTAGGGTTTGTTGTTTTGTTTTGTTTTTTCCCCCACCCAACACTTGCTATATTTCATCAGCAATCTAATACCAAACCCTACTTCCACACTCAGCACCTTCTGTTAAGCTCAGCTGAGTCCTTATCACTTTCTACTGTAAGAAGCCAAAGCTCCAATAATTATTTGAAATTTATACAACTGTCAAAACAAAAAGAATTGATATAGTATTACCAATTGTTTCTCTGGAAATTACTAACATGACACAAATACACTGAATGTGGTGATTTTACAATAATTCTATCAAAGGTATAAAAAACAATTCTATCAAAACCTGAACTGCTCCATATTTGATTTCAAGCATTCACAATTTTTCTGAGCTTCTGGTTGGAGGTTTGTTTTATTTAAAAAAAAAAAAATGAAAAAGGTCTAAATATTTTAATTTTTATTTATTATAATTAAATTTTTCAATTTTATTTCAGAGGATGTTCAAGTTAAACTATACAAAAAAAAAAAGGAACTCAGCAAGGATTAAAGCCATCATTTTTTTTTTAATAAACCAAAACATTTCAGTCTTTCCAAAATACATTTTTTTGTTGTGTTTCCATTGCACTATTAAAAAGGAAAAACCTTTTATGTCAATCATAAAAGTCACTCTTTTGGCTAGCACCCCAAAAATTATTTCTTCAATCACCTGCAAAATACATTGACTCTGATTTTGCTGTAACATGTCAAGTACAGTTTTTCTTCCTTCCTCAATTTTTTATTTTTTAAAAAGTTTTACTTTATTTTTAATTATCCTATTTAGAAAGAACCTCTCCTTTCCTCAGAAAGTGTGTTCAAAGGATATCTCTCTCTCTCTCAGGGTTTATGTTTCATCAGAATGGCAACATTAAATAGCAATTCCACTTAACTGTTTTTAAGACCCTGATTGGTGTCAATTATACAGTGATGGGAAGATTATTTCAAGTCTGAAACAGCCAAATAGCTGTGAAATCACATATATGACTCAGCCAAGCTTAGAGACAAGTAGCAGCATCCTGTAAAAAGACTTTCATTTCTTCACACCATCTGTTATGCCAAAGAGTTAAAAATCAGAGATGGTCAAGAGATCTTACCTACCTCTTGAAACATCTAAAAAAAAAAAAATCTAGAAAAGTATACAAATCCTATTCTCATTTCTCAATAGTTAATTTAAGACAAATGATAATGCATGGATTTGCCATTTTGCAAAAATGTTATCAGAATTTCTATGTTTTTAGTGAATGTAATGAACTTGTAGTAAAATTTATTTAAAACATAAATATGAAATATAAATAATCATCAAATATTGGCTATTTTGGCCACTATGGTTTACCATAAAGGGCTTTATTTATTTATTTTAAAGCATGAAATACACTCTCTCTTTATTGATAACACAATACTGGTCTATGAAAGTCACATAAAAATAATTTAATTGCAGAAAAGGTTTTTTGAAAGATATCCAAATTCAATATATGGTTCTATTTGGTTTTAAAAACTTTTAAACATCTCAGTAATAGCAAAATGTGTAAACTGTCAAAAAACAGTGCATTTCAAAACATTACCATAGCCATGATTATTAGGTTTTTTTTGAATGGATAACAGCACACACCATGTGGCCTTGTGAGTCATGCTGAAGATTTCTATTAAATCCTGCAACCTTAAATATTTGATGTTTTTTCATTGGTATTTCTGACTCTCCTTATATTCATTTTGTAGGACTGAAAAACAGGTCTGGTAGTAAAAAAATCTGGTGAAACAAGCTTCTGACTCACAAGTTTTCTGCTTTTCCTTCTCACTTTCCTTATTACTTTCTCAACGTGGCACAGAAAGCATGACCCATATATGTTCAGCACGTTAAAATGTGATGTACGTTACTAATCCTAACGTAACACTGGCAGCTTGGCACTTCTTACTCAACTCCTCACGCCCAAATTAACACACCGAAAGGTAAAGGCACCAGCCAGCTTTGTAGCTCAGCTATCAAGTTTTGCATCTGAGTCACCAAAAATATGCAAGACAAACTGGAGAAGCAATTCATTTTTGCAACTAGTCTTGGAGCAGGCACAGTCTACACAGGAATCAGCATCCTGTTTTCCCTTGGAAAAACAGCAGCAACTCGAGATAACTGTCAGGCTACGCTCAGGCAACTGAAAAACAGAATTCCCCAACGTGCAGGATTCAGCCCCATGGAATCCAGCAGGAAATGAAGGTAATATTCATAATAGAATATAGTTTTCTGCAACTTCCTGAACAGAGGGTCTGCAAAATCTCAAAAAAACCAAAAAAATCTTCCACATTATTTCTTAAAACCTCATTCATTGTTGCTCATGCTGTATTGAAAGCCCCAAGTGGAGAACTGGGGCAGACAAGCTGGGAGTCACACTGTGACCTGGGGAAGAATCTAAAGCTTTAATGCTGGATGAACATAGAACATTTGGATGAAGTTAATCCTTGAGGTTTAAAAAAAATAAAATCAAAACTGTCTTCCAAATCACGTGATCCTGAGAAGAGAAAACAAACTCCAAGAGCATGCAAGTCCCTCCCTCACCCCACTCCATCACTGTGCCATCATGCTGTGCAGAGCCAGGTCATGCCAAATTTAAACCATTCCCCCTTCCTCCTCTCTGGGTAAACATCATTCTGCTAAATTTAGGAGTCTCTCATGCGTCTTCCTCTTGGCAATTCAGAATTCATCCCTACCATAAATTCTTCACAAGTTCCCCTTATGTTTTCTAGTAATGCAGTTCCTCCAGAAAACACATTTGCTGGGCATCATTCACAGGCCAGCAGTCACTATCCAAGCCACTTAATTACCAAATCCTCCATTTTGGTAATACTGCACTTCTGTTACTATCAACTTCTCTGTGAAGTAGTTTTATTTTGGCACTAGAGTTTAAAAAACCTAAGCTATTTCAAAATATTTTTAACATTAGTGGGACAAGGCAGGTTTAGAATTAACTCAGAAATCCTCATTTTACACAAACAGTTTAGCTGTGCTAATTTATCCATGCTATGTGTCTGAATGAACATATACAATTTCCAAAGTGTTGCTCCATTCCTTTGGTGAAGCTCCTTCCCCAACTCTACAAATTTAATCTGTTTGCCTGAAATTCACAAAGTGTTAAATTCATAGAATCACAGAATGGTTTGGGTTGGAAGGGACCTTAAAGATCATCCAGTTCCAACTCCCCTGCCATCAGCAGGGACACCTTCCACCAGACCAGGTTGCTCAAAGCTTCATCCAACCTGGCCTTGAACACTTCCAGGGAGGGGGAATCCACAACTTCTCTGGGCAACCTGTGCCAGTGTTCCACCCTCACAGGAAATAATTTCTTCATAATATCTAATCTAAACCTGCCCTCTTCCAGTTTAAAGCCATCACCCCTTGTTCTGTCATTAACTGCCCTTATGAAAAGTCCCTCCCCAGCTTTATTGTAGGCCCCTTTAAGTATTGGTAGGCAGCTATAAGATCTTCCCAAAGCCTTCTATTCTCCAGGCTGAACAACCCCAACTCTCTCAGCCTGTTAGTTGTTACTTAACTTTTGTTATAAATTGCATTTATTAATTTCAGGAAGGAGACGTGCCATTGCTACAATAATTTAAATTTGTAGCTCATGGCTACAGGCTGCCACTAATTATTCTTTGGGGCAAAATCAGTTCTTTAAAGATCTTTAAATGACACTAGAGATAAAGTAACAAAATTTTTGTCCAGGAAGATACAGTTTATCAAAAATGTAATAAACCATGGACAAAATATTAATTGTAAGCAGCACACAATGTGGTCCATGAAATGACATTTTAGCGTCTCTCACTATGGTCATACTCAAGTTTGCTGACAGGGCAGGGTAATGCTCCATTGATATTTAACAGTCCCCATCTATGTGGTACTTTGTGACACCGTAACTTTGTAGACTCTAGTCCATTCTCACCAGCACTAAATCAGTCAATTTTGACATACAACGTTGTTCCATTTTCTTTGCATAGTTTTAGTGTTCTAGATGTTTTAAGTTCCCAATACTATTAATTTTGAAAGCAACTAGAGAAAAAAAAAAAAAAAAAATCACTTTCCTTCCCAGTTCTCCCTGCACTTCTTGGATACATGTGTGTGCACATCCTTGTGATAAACCTGAGTGTACTGCTCTTGATCATGAGGAAAATTATGGTCTCTGCTGGTGATGACCAGACAGCACTGTGTAGAAATTTAACAACTGGAGACTCTTTAACCTTGATGTAGTATAGACAGGAGTACATCAGCACCTCCTATAGGAAAATCTGGATGAATACTGCATATAAAATAACAAAATACATTTATAAAATAATAGATTCATCTTCCTGCAGCTAAAGATAAATATTAAATAATCCTATCTTCTTCTGGCTGAAAATTAATTTCTTCTAAGGCAAATAGTGTAACACGCATATGTGTTTCAATTCCCATTTGGCAAAAAGCCTATTTTCAGTATTCAGTACGTAGATTTCTGAAATACTAGAACTGTGTTCATCACAGACACACTTAAACAAATAAAATTTTCTTCCTCGGGTACCAATTCACTGTGGCCTAATAAAAAAATATAAAGCATCAGTATTCCCACCAAATCCAGACATCCAGCCTAAAAACAAAGCTTTTTTTTTAATCTTTTCTTCTCTGCAATATGAATAACAGGTTGCATCAGAAACACTGAGTGTCATTACTTTAAAATAGCCCCAGAAGCACATATACATAATACTAGGCAGTGCCATGCAGAGATAGTTGAGAGCTAGCTCTGAAAAAGCTACCCTGAGTGCCAAGTACAGTCTAGTCTTAGTACCACAACACAATACATCTGAGCCTAACTGTTGTTTCTGGTAACAAGGCTAGTTCATTCAGAACAAGTTCAGGTATCTCTGCACAGAAATGCATTTAGACATAATTAAAGTGCCAGATTTACAAAAGTATCACGCACCTTACCATGACAGATTTTTCATGTGCATTTATGTACTTATGCCTAATATATTAGTCCAGAAAATCCCACCAGGATGGCTGTCTTTAGGCATCTGAATATCTTCGTGAAACAGGACCAGAGTTGACTGCCCTGTGTACATATCAATGAGAAATGTATATATTTAAAGATTAAGCCATCCACGCAGCACTCCTGATTAATTCATTACTTGAGAGAGGATGGGAGGGCAAACACAGAGTGCCCCAAACCAGAAGTCTGAGAACTCTCTCTCACTGCCTTGGCTTGGATATGAACATCTCCATTGCCCAGTGCCTTTGTCATTTCCCCTGCTGCAAAGTACTCGGAAAACGCCACTCTGTGAGAACGGCTTCATTGTACACTAAACATTTGCTGTTCCTGCGCTAACGTGCATGACTTTCCAGGTGAAGTATTTTGACAGAAAGCCTGAGGTGGCATGACATTTTGCAGTATTGTCAGCTTCCTGGTAATACAAATTCTTTTTTGCCACTTCCCCATCAAAACCCCCTTCTCCTGTTTCAGAAACAGCATCTGATTGTCTCTCACACCATTCTCCACATACATTATTTTATTTTAAGGATATTTTATCTTCTCTTGGCTGTTTAAAAATATTCCCTCCCCTTGCTTGAAGCTCTCAGGACTAATGGGTGAAGTTGCTCATTATCCAAGGTTGGAGAGCTTGGATATCTTTCCAGACCCATATATCCTTGCCAATACAAGCAAATGAATTTACTGGTTTATTGGCATATTCTTCATTCTAGACAGTTTTGTGAATCAGCCTGGGCTCTGAGGGGAAGTTTGTTGCACAGAATTTTTTCTTTGAAAACTTTTTGAGATATCTCAGTATCTTACCCAGGACCTATTCAGTAGTATACAAACTAGCTGCACTGATGCAGGATGCACAGACAAGATATTAGACTCAGCTACCATGGTGATTGATGTTCTAAAAATATCCAAGTCAGCTGTACTGACAGATGGGTTAGATATATGGCTTCACTATACCTGGATTGCGATCTGTCAGGATGAGGATGCAGATAAGGACCAGTGAGTACAATTCAGTTTGGAAACTTAAAAAAAAAAAAAAGGTACAAAAAGGTATGCATAAAACCAAGATTATGAAACTCTTTTGGTCTCATACATTAAGAAGACATCTTTATTATTTTGTATCTTTCTGGTATGGCAACTATATCTGGTGCAGTTATGCACATGAGGAGATGACAAATATGTAGATTACAGCAGTAAGGAGAAGAAGGGATCCAGTTCTTAGCAAACATAACATGACAGAAAGCATTTGTTGCTGCTACTGAAATTTGTGTATCCAAGCACTCTGTGAAGTCTAATGTGATCTTAGGCTGCCTGCTGCCTTGGAAACTAGTGGTCACAAACTCTCAGCAGTAGGCATAACCAGCTAGAACATTTTGATTAGATGAAATTTCATGGAACTGAAATATTTCACACACTGGTTTCAGTGAATTTCTCACAAGAACTGAAAGGGAGAAAATACTCCTTGGAAAAAAAACTCCATATCCTGGAGTTTGGACACCAGGATGTTTGAATTATAGATTCAAATCCCTGTTGGACCAAATGATCTGGAATTAAATCAATAGCTAACAACAGTCTAGCCAGGATGCCAACAAAACAAAACAAACACTCCCCCACCCCCCCCCCAAAAAAACCCCAAAACCCACCAAAAACCAAAATCCAAAAAAGTCTTGCTTTTCAATGTGTATGACTTTCTTCATTGCAACCCTGAAGCCTTGAAAATTCAAATAAAATTTGCCCAGAAACAAAGCACTTGGGTTAGAAAAGCTACCTGTACAGCGTGTTTCAGACAAAGGCTGGTTTTCAAAGGATCTAAAAGTACTGAAACATTTGGCAATGAGGGATTAACTTCCTAATAATCTTGCTTTGGAGAAGCAGGAATTCATTTTCCTCAAATACAATTTTAAGGGTATGAGGCTGAACAAAGAATATCGTTATTGTATAAGAGAATCAAATTAGCAAGGAGAAAGTGTATTAGTATTGTTAGGCATATTTCTACATGTCCTACCACCACAGTACAAGAACTGGAGCTCAGAAAAAAAGCTTGGTGAATAGGACAGCTGCAAAATATTGCCAAATATTGCCTTCCATCCAACCAGCAAGGCTGGACATCAGAAGGAGTACATACATTGAGTACAGACTTTCTACACGTGTCTATAAACCTAAACATCCATTCACAAAATGTGAAAGGCAATTGAGCTTTTGCCATATACTGTGATTACAGACAATGGCACCTTTTCAAATGCTCCTATCAACCCACAGAGGTGCCACTGCAGCTCCCTCCTGGCACTGTGAAGCACCACAGCCAGGATCCCAGCAATGGGTCAAACTGCAATGGCAATGGCAAGATCTTGCAAATCACCTGCGACTCCCTATTAAACTAGTGCTCATTAATAAAAATGTTTTTTCCATCACTCACACTTCTTCACATCCAGATATGAACATTCCTGAAATTTTTCAAGGTCAGCTGTCCACATGAATGTCTCTTTTTCATATTTCAAAAACACTGAAATGACTTTTTCTATTTTTTTCTTTGGGCTTAGAGCAAAATTGCCCTTTGAAAGTGCCAGGTGGGTCACACTTCCCAATAACAGTCATTAGCAGGTATGCCTAGGATTCAGATTTCAGCATATTTGTATGGAAATCATCCTTTTGCTGTCATTTCACTCCTGATAGATAATTTCAATATCAGGCTCATAAACCCAAGTGATTCTAGAAAACAAATAGATACAGATGCATTCCTGAAAAACAGAACAAAACAAAAAACCCCCCAAAAACCCCAAACCTACATACAAAAAGAAATGTTGTTACTACTCTGTGTTCTCTGAGGGGTATGGTCAGCACAGGGAAGGCTTCCCACCTACTCCTGCTTTTGCAGCAATTGTGTTTTTACAATTTCAAATTTAATACTTTTTCTAATATATTATACATTACCTCCCATGTATTTAAACTGTACTTAAAAGCATGCTAAGAACTAGTAATTCTTTAATGGTTGTTCACTTACAAGCGATTGTGGGTCATTACACAATCATTTAAAGGGCATTAATGAGAACCATTTAATGGTTTTAGTAGAATATCATTGTAAGGGACAGGGGAAAAGTTACTGGCTGTAAATTTTTATGACCATTTCTTACAAAACGTATTACTTTAAAGATTTATGTATGTAACAATGAGTACAATAAAAGCCATGCTAAAAATAATTTGAAATCAAAGTAACGCATATAGATAAGGTCCTACTTTCTGCAGTTTTGCATGCAGCCAGTAAGATATTCTTTCTTTTCTTCTAGATACCTTATGACTTGCAGCGCAGCTTCAGATCTCCTTTATGAAAAGTCATAGCAGAAAAAAAAAAATAATTGCTTAGGTCTATATTTTAACAAAGCATAAGTTGTCCTTTACGGTCTATATTTTATTTTTACTTTTCACTCATTGTTTTGCATATAAAGTCAGTATTTTTTTCAGTTTTTCCTCAGATACAGCACAATAAGACAGCTTTGAACCAGGATGTAAGGAGAATTACTTTTATAAAGCATCTTGAACTGTACATTTGGTTGGCTTTTTATAAATGGAAAAATAAAGGAGAACTCTGCATGCCAAAATTAAAAGGCTGACTATTTCCCCACAGGGAAATTCTTTATTACTATACTAGAACAGAATATACCTTCAAACCTATATAAACTTATTTTGAAAACTATTCATATGGATGCATTAACCTTATTAAAGTGCTTTAATAACAAAAGAGTCATCATATTATGCCTGGTTTTGTCCATTTGTGATTCACATGGAATACATAATGAGGAAGACAATGCCCTTTTTCCTCCAGTATTCTTGCATAAGTAGGAGAATATTTCTAATTAAAAGGCAGAGTTAGTACAGCACATGAATTGAACTGAAGCATATCTCTAGAAATGCTGATATTTTTACTGTTTGCATTAAGTAAGGATTGTATTTCTCTCTGAATCTGGCCCAGTACCCATTACCAATAAGAAAAAGATTTAAGATAACTTGGTCAAAAGATGGTGAATTATAACTTTTAATTAAAATGTAGAAAATAGTTTCTTTAAAATAAACATGGTAATACTTTCAAGATCATTAATTTTTTATGTAACGAACAACAAAACCAAACTGAATATTTTAAAATGTGACATTGTAGAGCCAAGGAAAGGGGATTTTCAGAAACTTCTCAATGCAACAAAAGCAAGTAATGCAGTTAATCTGCAGCTTCTTTGTCTTTGGAAACATTGCTATTCTTTCATGAGTTTTAGGCTTTCACTACCTTTTCAAAATTCAGCTTAAATTCTAATTAAGATGACACCCTTTACTGTGAAGGTGACAGAGCAGTGGAATAGGCTGCTCGGAGAGGTTGTGGAGTCTCATTCGCTGGAGATGTTCAAAACCCACCTGGATGCTTTCTTATGTAGGGAACCTGCTTTGGTAGGGGGGTTGGACTAGATGGTCTCCAGAGGTTCCTTCCAATCCCCACCATTCTGCGACATAGGTATCAGGGTGAGTAACAGGGGGTTTGGTTATTATTACTGTGTTGCCTCCACTTACTATTTTGCTGTTCCTATTTTGAAATGAAAGAAGAATTTCAGGAGCTAGACTGGTCTGATTTGCTTCTATATTTCAAATTCTGTACAAAGAAATGTTACTAATAATGAACATTATGTGAAATGGTGACATTTACTACAGATAAACTTTCTATTGACTTCTCAGATTAGAAGAATTCATTCAAAACTCCCACGCAATTCAGTGAGTGAAGATTTCAATGTATGCAGCAGAAGAAGCATCTATGCATCCCAGCCTCTAACCACCATGTTATTCTGTTTCTTTAAATCTCACTAACAAAAATCATCACCCACACCTGACTGTGGCATGGCCATAATATAGAGACTAACAAGACTAGGATGAGATCAAATCCACTTTTACCTGCATCCTGAACTGGGATTTGAAACCTGAATTTCTAAAAAAAAAAAGAAAAAAAGAAAAAAAAAAAAAGGGTGATACACTAAACTCAATGGACCACTCCATTCCCTGGTTATGTGATCCTTCTCATTATTTGCATTTTTCAACACTCTCATTTTATTTTTCACTGGATATTAATCACTGCTAACCATATTTTCCCATACCAATTCTTCACCTCATCAGAAAACAGCACATGCACTCAGAGCACAAAATTAAGAGATTCATAAAAATCAAGGAATGAAATGGTTGGTTTAGTGTGTCAGTCTTTTACTTCCAGGAATATGGGACGGTGAAAGAAGAAGGGGAAAAAAAAAAAAGTGGTAAAGACAACAAGAAGCAGAAATTTAAATAAAGAGAATAATCGGGACACAGACAGGAGGAGAAGATGGGAGAAGAGAATGAAGATTTTTGAACATAACTGGAAAAGGAAAAGAAAAAGCAGAAGTAAGGTGGATGAAAGCTTAAGAATAACATGAAGTTATTTTCTTTATACAACTCCACACATTTGCATGTGCTACAGCACACACTAAAACGAAGAGAAAGGTGTTAACTTTTTCCTATAGCCCCACCTGAAAAAAAGAAAAGGAAACTAAATGCCATAAATATATTCAAACATTAAAGATTTGATTTACAGTAAGAGAAGCAAATAAATTGAGAGTAACTATTTGAGGTCGTAGAGGTCTCTGAACACTACATGATTTTTATTTGTGTTGTGCACTTCAGCATCTAGATTCACTGAGGTAGATTCAGAACAGAGATTCCTATTAGGGTTTTTTTAAGGTTTTTTGCTCTCCTTAATCAAATAACAACAATGTGGACTGCACAGGCACCTTTGTACTGACAATACTGTAAACCCAACAATTGCAAAACAATATGGTATGTTGCAATTATTGACTTCACACATGAGTGACTCTTCTTCAGAGCTTTTTTAATTTAATAGTGTTTACTTATGATCTTTTGGCTACTCATACAAATACAGACAAATATGTCTGCAACTGACCTTGAGGCGGTTAGTATCCTAAAAATGTGATATCCATTACCTTGTACCTAAAACTGTTTCAAATAGCTATTATGTTCAAGAAACCTGTCTGAAGTTCCAAGTTTCCTCTTCTGGCTTTGGAAAAACAGCTAACTGGGAATGGACAGATAATGACAAAAGTATGGAAATAAAAGATAATTAATTTACTATATATTTTCAAGGTATTGGAGTTTAAAAACATCTGTGAATGACAGAAAAATTAAAATTAGCAGTTAAAGTAGCTGATAATACCCCCTACACAAGCTGAAGAGTAATTGAACCTGGGAGAGCTAGAAGGACATTTAAGACAACGTAGATCTGTTTCAACCCACTGATTTGACCCAGGATATCTTAAATGCAGACATGGCTAGCATCCTGGAAAAAATGATTTGGAATAAACAGTGACTGGGAGGTTGTCACCGTGGAACCATAGGTGCACATCCAAACCCAACAGTCCAAATTTGTGTGGCCAAGACTTGACATGAAAAAGTAAGAGAGGGTTGGATGAGGAAAGCATTTCCCAAGAGGTACTCTTTGGAGGTACCATTGCTTGAGAAGTACAGTGCGGGTACAAAGCAGTCTTCATGCTGTATGGAAAGTCTTCAATATTTTCTCACTATTTCATAAATTGGGGGCAGCATCTTTCGGTATTAATTGTAAAGACATTTGAATTTAGCACTGCACAGCTCATACAGCTGACCACAGGACAGTAAGTAAGTAGTCCTGCTCTGCCAGGCTTTTCTGCACAACCGTAACTTCATTTCTCTGTCTGACTCTGGATTTCAGATGTGCAAATATGTTCCTCAGAAATATATTTTTTCTGAGGAAAACACATAACTTGAGCTGTTAATATCTGATCTACAGGGTCACTGAAAGACAGAAGGGGGTTTACTGCACCCAAGATTCAGAGATGCTACCTTAGGGCATTCTGCTGATCAATGGCAGCTATTTTAAGATACAACAGCAATGAAAGACCGTTAGAAACAGCTTATTAAACATGATTATACTACAGACTGCAAAATCTCCATGGTGGGGAACTCATTATACAAATGGATACAGAGCCTACCACACATTAGAGTCCAAGCTCTCTCTGGCTTCTAGCTGTTAGTGGAATACAGGAGTAGCTGTTACAGTACTCAGGGGTCCAGGTCACCATCATCATTCTGTTGTACTAATTTCTTTTGGAAAAAAAAAAAAAAAGTCATAGTCTTCTTCTACAAGAAGCCTACAAGCTAAGAAGTTAGGACAGTGAGGGACTTGATCGGTAGTGTATTCCAATAATGCATTTGGTACACATGGAGCTATCGGGATGCATATAGCAATCACAGGTCTCTAGAAGTGACTGCATGAAAATCTGATAGGACAGGTAGGAAAGATCCCTGCATTTTGCTCCTCTTTCCATTGCTATCTGCAGACATTGCTGGTATATCACTCTGAAGTTCTAATATAACATATCCACACAAAAAAAGTCCATTTTCACCTGTGTTCATCTCTATGTGTATGCTGTCATGACATCAGCATGTCAGCTTTCTCTATGCATTCTTTTGCCTACCATACCTTCTCTGGGCACGTGCATGGCAAAATAAATATCAAAATATGTTTTATAGTAAATTTGGGGGTTTCTGACTGGGGTAAATGAGCAGCTTTTCTGTGAATCACTGTGAGAGACAGCCTTGCAACCTCCACCTGAAGGTGCAGTCATAGTAGAACTGGTGTGCTAAACTGTTTTTTATGAATCCAGGAGCACATTTTTGGCTAATTATGGTGCAATCAGCACACTCTATGAAAAAAGTTAGGAAGTAGGAACTCCTCTGCTTCAATTCTTGCCCAAGTGCTACTGACTCCCTGAATGATTTACCTCTTTGCTTTAGATTCCCCACATGTAATCGGAGAATAACAATACTTACCTACTTCACAGCAAGACTCTTGTGAGAACTAATTAATGTTTGTTGCACAACAATTTGAATTTGTAAAATGTCATTTAAGTGATAAGTATTATTGCCATTATCATCAGTGTTGTCCTGGGTACCACAGATATGTAAAGCTGGCTGCAATAAGAGCTACATAATATGTTAAGAACAATGCACAAAATAGTGGAAAAAGCATAAAATCCTTTTCATTTTCTTAGGAACATCAAGTGCTAAAAAAAAAAAAGTGGTTGACAAAAATCTGCTTTCTGTACAGATCTCTTTGTTAGGGTCTGCATTTTCTGCCATACTAACTCTGACTGGGTGGTGCCTTGTCCCCCAAGTAGCTACTGCAACTGGTTGTCAATGGGACCCACTGTATAACAGCAGTGGAACCTGCCACACCAGGAGCTGGCTGAAACTGAGATGTTACATATGTGCAGTTTAATAATTCTATTTTTTTCCTAGCTTTGCTTCCTGTGGAACCTCATTTCCATTTTTAATTTTGTTTTCGCTTTCTAGACAGTGAAGATAAGGTCATCAGTCAATGATGTAATATGCTAGTTAGAAACATGCTGGAAACTGTACCATATATGAAAATAACTATATTTAGTTATAAAATTACAACGTGAATTATATTTTAAAATCTATTTATATAACTCCTTCTGTGGATAAACTACTAAGTATTATTTAAGTATTCACACTGGCTGGAAAAAAAAAATTAAAAACCTTAAATTAAGTTCAGAATGTAAGGTTATGATTCTGTACAAGAGGAGAGAGACTCTGAAGGTTTATTCCCTCCTGAAAGGCAGGGCTTTCTAGAAAAGCCTGTCCAGTTCAGACCTTGAACCCTGCCAACTCAGTATGTTCTGAAAAAATTAAACATCTACACCAAGGACTGTGGTTCTCTAGTAATTTTTTCCCCTCATTAACCTGAGGTTCTGGGGAATCAACTCAAATAAGGACGATATTTACATCCAGATCAATGGGAAACCAGACTACCCAACACAGATTGTGTTCTGCACAATGTTTTAGTGTCCCAATCCTATTAAGTGCTATGAGATTTACACCATGAAGATCACGTACCATGCTATAATTTACATTTAAAAGTTGGCTTGCAGCTGCTTACCCTTGGCCTGTTCTTCCATTATTTCCAAATTAATAATATCTATAACTTGTGCTTTCTTATGCTAAAGAAAATGAAAAAACATAGGGTGGATGCGTGGAAAACAATGACATCAACAACAATAAAATCAACAATAAATGACAAAATTTCTGAACTGTTGTAACGTGTCAGGAAAAAAAAACCTGTCTTGATAAACACATCTATGATACTGTGTATTAAAAGTGAAAGACTGTCAATGTACTTTTAATATTTATGACTTCTCAAGTAAGTTCCTCAGTGAGAGATCATTATGGCAGCTCACAGTATGCAAACTACAGAGGGCTCCAATAAGTTGTTCTCTGTTAAACCTCCAGTGATACTGAAAACCACATATAAATGTATAAATAAAGAGATAGATAAGATATCAAGGTAGAAATCACAGAGATAAACTCAAAACTTGTGAGAATAGCCCTTGTAAATATAAAGTGAAGGATATCTTCACTTCAGACACTGTAAACTGAAGGACAAAGTATTATTCTTTAATATGGGTTTAAAACACTCCAATTTAGATTACAGAAGAGAACTATATGCACAAGCAGGAGCAGTGTAAATTTTTGCTTTAATCTCATGATGGCAAGGGCTTTCAAATTTATAACCAGGAAGGTAACTGTCCCCAGAGCAAACGAGCTGAGTATAACACAGGTTAACAGCAATGCAGGCCATGGTACTAGTCTGCAAACAAGCATCAGCCCAAGCAAAATGGATTGCCAAGTCCCAAAAGTACAGTTCAGTTTGCGCTGTCATTCATCCAACTGCTGACTCTGCTAACATTACTGGGAAAAAGGGAGAGGGGCAATAACTAACATGAAGTATTAAAAAACTCACTATGAAACCCACTTGAAGTAGATACACTTCTGTTGTGAAACAGGTTGAGACCAAAAGTACATCCCATGTAAGATACGAGGGGATTGTAAACATTCAGTTGACTTGAAATAGAAGGTATTGTACTGCACAAGTGGGTAGAGGTCATTAAGCACCCAACAGAGAGAATTTACATCAGTGAGGTACGTGTAAACTATATCTCTACCCTATCAGTTGAATTCAAGTCCCTTGCCAATAAATACATTTTTATTTCCCATGTATATAGACTACACAATGGGACTGAAGGATCCAGAAAAACAAAGAACATCATGGAATGTAAATTACTGAGCTAAACTACCTGAGGTGGGTGCAAAAGGTGTTTCTGCTGCACGTTCTATTTCTCCTTCAGAAGGGGATAATAAAAAGCTAGAATAGCAAAAGAATCAATATGTACAGGCTGACATGAGCTTAAAAGCACACTGAAGAGCAGAGGATGAGCAGGAGCAAGAACAGGAGCGGTAGAAAAAGACAAAGGTTGTGTTAAACATATAGCATCCTTAAGAGAGTATGTCTCATCCCCCTCTAGTAATAATTGCACCAAACTCCATCTTTTATTTACTATATATGCACATATCTTTGACCTCTGTTTTGAGAGCCATTAAGAATCCAGAATAAGGACAAACAGAAATGAGGAGAAGAGGGTTTTTTGCTGGTGGTGATGTTTTTCCTCCTCTTCTCTTTTGTGTTAAATAGCATCAAGTGTAGGGAAGCATTACAGGATTAGCTGAAGCCAGCTCTGTCATATGTACAATGATGCACATCAGAGATTTTTTTCCCAGTGACATAAAAGCCAAAGTATGTTTAAATGACAAAAGTTCTCAGAAGAACCCCCACAACCATGATTAACAGGATGTGTTGTTTTTTAACTTTCTAATGTCTTTAGCAAAGAACACCTTCAACTCTTGAAATTAGCAGTAAAATATAATTTAAAAAATAGATTAAATTAGAATTAATAATAAACTTGCTTTATAAACAGCATATTGACTAAAAGCACGTTCTCAAGAGCCTTATGTTCCACCTATAACACTTTTCTTTATAATTATATACTCTGAATAATAAGTTTGGACTTAAAGAGCTTCTGTGTTTTGTTGCATCCAAGATCTGTGTAGTCACATGGCATTAAACCGTGTACACTTCTAATCCTAGGCTGCCTGCTTAAGAATCACTGTAATTTATGTTACTGGCATTTCTTCTGCAGACGCTGTCTGAGTGAAGGACAGGGACAGCAGAAGGGTCTATATTCAGTAAAATTCAATCCGAGTAAAAATAGATCTGTATGTGACAACAGGCTGTATTTTGCCTGAATGGGAAAGCCAAAGATCTGCCTCTGAAAAATGTGACAGTAATATTTCTTAGGTAAGTTGCACTTAACACATGAAAAAAAAACAATAAACAAACAAAAAAAACCCCAAACCCCTCAAAACTCTCAATTCATGTACTACCTGGAAGAAAGAGAGAAACTAATAGCTATAAGATCTTTGATTAATTAAGTTTTCACTACAAGACTCACTTTTCAGCAAGCTGCCTGCATTGCTCTACTTCTTTGGGTATTCCTTCTTAGCATATTCACTAATATCATTTAATGCGGGTATAATTCACTTGGTAATGCAATCCACAGTTTTGGCTGAAATAAGTATTTCTAACATTTACAGACCCCTGCCCCAACAACTAATCTAAATGGAAGCAGCTGTTCTCCTGCCTCAGTGCAGAGCTCTTGTTGGCACCTTGACCACAACTATAGTATGTCCGTGAAGCTCATAAAAAGACTTGAATATGAGGAAAATACCATAATACTTCAAACCAATACGAATCTATCTGTACCATGACTCCTGTGTCATGTAAGTAGTAATTTATTTTAATTTTAAATTTAACTTAATACATCTATCATTCTGGTATGCTTTAAGAATGTAAAGCTGAGTAACTTCTTGGTAAAAAATTACAGCATATAAACTTCCCACTCTATCTCAAAAATTTGATACTGAAGAATCAAACCTCAGAAGCTGTGTTCTTCTTTCCTCCCCCATCACAACTGATGTCAGCCTTCAGAAAGGTAAAAAATAATAGGTACTTCTCCGTGTTTACATTCACACAGCTCCTTCTTGTGAATGAAGTTCCTGGTATTTATCAGATCCTACAAAACAAATTCTTCAGCTATCAACAGGTGTTCTGACCTGCCTTTCCATATAAAAGCATCCAGTTACTGGAATATTATAAATTATGAAAAACAAGAAGTTTAAAATACTTCAAGTAACTGCAAAAGAATTTTAAATGGTAGAAATCATTAAAGAGAACATCATTGTTCCAGAGTGCACAGACTTGGCTTGGAGACAAGCATGACAGAGGCAACCAAGTAGGGATATTAACAGCCATGCAGCAATTTTAACTGATACTATAGCAACACTGATTTCACAGCTTTTTGTCTCAATTTGGTTTTGTATCATAGAGCAATAATTTTCAAAGGTCTACAAAGATTAGATGCCCAGTTCTCACTGATATCCATTTAATGCTGCACTCTTCAAAGTCCCAACTCAAGAGCAGATGCTAAGCTGTCAGTCACTGTTGCCATGGCCCTCCAAACACAGGGCCTTTAAATGGTAAATGCAATAATGTATTCATAATGCTTGATTCTTTAAAGTGAAATTGTCCTCAGGGGTCTTAATTTTTATTTTCATAGGAGTAGGTTTAGTTCAATTTTGAAAGAAAATCTGCTGTAAAACTATTAGTCCCACTAACCAGCTGCCTCAGGAATGCAACAGAGGACTGGTTTCCCACGTAATAAAGCGATGAAGATAGCGCATCAAGTATCCACACCAAACAGGTCTGTGATTCCTATTTTCTGATCTCAGTTTCAGCTGTAATATATTAACCTTTATCCATGGAAAGAGGAGGCCCCACAGAGACATGTTCTTAAAGGGAATGGTTAAAATGAAACCTCTGCTTAAGCATTTCACTGGATCACGTCCAAATCAAGCCCAAATTCTTTTTGTTTTGACAGTTTTGTAACGTAAAATAGAAAACACATACAAGTAGAAATATAATCAAAGTCCTTGCTACTTCAGTATCTGGAAGTCTTTCCTGTTTATAAATAGTAAAGACGTATGCTTATGTAAAGGGAAACACCGATTTACTAGCACTGATTGCTTCACAGTCTAATTACTTTTCAACTGGCTGTTCCAAATTAAGATGTCATTGATGGCTTTTTGTGATAAATTTCATTTTGAGCAAATTTATTCTATAATAGAGGACATCATAATGGAAAGCAGAGTTCCCACTCTTCTCTCCTCTTTGTAGCCTGATATCTTGAGAAGTAAATTAAATTTAGCAGTTAAAATGCTTCCATTAGTAATTTTATTAAGTTAATTAAGGAATCCCTCTTTCTGAATTTTAACTACATTCATTTCAGCACAACCTTGATTTTTTTTAATGCCATATATTTAGTAAGCATGATGGTTTCTAGGAAAAACAACTACCTACACAATATTCCTGAGACTATGACAAACTTAACCGAGGAAAAACTAGAAATCTATAAAAAGACGAAACTTCACTTTATCTCTAAATTATTTTCTTTAAAAAAAAAAATTTCTCCTATTGAAATCTAGGGAGAATGTTTGCTATGAGCATTTTTAAAATCTACAATAAATTAACAGCAGAAATTACACATCTAGAACATTTAAAATAGGTAAAGATGCATAAACCAGTATCAATAAAATAAGAATGAGCTAAACCCTCACCTGTTGCTTAAGCCTGGTTCATGGAAAGTCTACATTTTATAAATAGTGATTTACCTTTAATTTACCTTTTTCATCTTTCAACATAGAAAAAGCATGGATATAACCAAACATTATGAGCATAACTGTTCTTTTTTATAGCCCTCCTCCCTGAAATGTAGGGCTATGAGAAATCCCCTGAGATTTTCAATTGTCTCCAAAGCAGTCTGGGTAATTTATATCCAAACTAAATTCATATATTGTAAACATGAACTAGTAAAGTGCTTTATTCTTTCAGTCACCATCACTGCAATATGCAAGAAACCTATTGCAACATTTTCCAATAGTAAAAAAAAAATCTAGCTTATATCCTCACTTAAAGGAAGAGGATTTTTCAATAAATAGTCAAACATTTAATTTGCCGCAGGACTAGGACCAAACTAATGATAGTGTCCACTTGACATTTCGTGGTCTGCTGAGAAGAAGTGTCCACAAAAAGTAAAATAAGATTACTTAAACCCAACCACTAACCACAAGGAAGGCTGACATTCATTGTATATGACAAGGCCACCCAGGGGCATGGCTCAGCTCAGGCAGATTAACATGTACAGATGTAATAGTGTTCCCTATCACAGCTAAACATGCATAAGTATCAGGAAGAAACAACAACTATGGAGGGCGAGTTATTTGCTGTGCAAAAGATCAGTGGATACAGGTGGGGGGGGAAGATGAAATTCTCAGGATGGCAATATTAAAATGGAGAGAAATGCTACAGGACTCACTGATCCCACCTGATCTTAATAAAGGTCAGGCAACACCTGCAGACAGTCCCCAATGTACTAACAGATAGAGAAAGCTTGGGACAAGTACAGTTTGTGAGTACAAGGGAGAAAAATCACTTAGATGAAGCAACTGTGTAAGGGTCACACATTAAATTAATTACTCAACTGTGGACTACTTGTGCTTAAAAACACTTTTATTCTCTGAATCTCTGGCTATTGTGGCAGGGCTGCACTAGTCCCCCACCCCACAAACATGCTGTTATTGGCAGCTGCTGAACATATGCCAGGACTTATCCTTCCTACAACTCCAGTAATGCACATAAGCATGCACCATGACTTCCAGCCACAAGAACATGTTCTTACGGGAATCATTAAATCAGCACAGCACTTATTCTGATCTTCGGGGTCCGTACAGCACCTTTCAAACTTCTTTTCTCCTGAATGTTCCTTACAAGAGTTTTCCAGTGCACAGATGACATGATGGGCAAGAAAGAAGACTGCTGGACCAAGGATGAAGTAAAATTTGAAGTCTAGATTACTGCAATATGTATCATCTCCAATTAAGTCACAGGTGAGCTGCAGATAAAAATAGTCATAAAACTGACTATTTAAAATCATATTCACATTGTACTGGTGGGGAATTGCCTGTTGAGATGTTGATCCTGCTTCACAACGTGGTTCCCAAAGCATTAGGTGCCTTTTTGCCAAGTGTTTTGGCTGAAAGATTGGAATGAGGTCAAAAAATGGCAGAATTTCTCTACAAGCAAGAGAAAAGAGACTGTGTTTTTTTCATTAGTAATGGTCAGTGAACTTTGGATGAAACTCTTCCCAGCATAAAAGACATTTTGTTATAAAATTTGTACCTTATAACTTAATTTTCCAGAAAAAGAAAAGCCTCTGAAAAATTTGCCATTGAATAAACTTAAAGTTCCTAGATTTGAATAAAAATCCTTTGATTCATATTTATAAATCAAGAGATTTGTGTTCTTTCCCCTGTAATTAAAAAGTTAACATACCGCATTTAGGGCAAGATTTCAATCATGGAATATAAAATGAATAAAATCAGAAAACATATGAAATCTTTAAGTCTGTTTTTCCTATATCAAAGTAAAATTAAGTATAGCTATTATATAATTTTTGATATATCACCTGCACTAAAAAAAAGAAAGAAAAACAAATAAAGATAAAATCCCCTACCCACATCTCCAGTGATGAAACTCTACATTTCACAGGCAAGATATGCAAGTGCTTCAGTACCCCTGGCACTGCAGATTTCTCACGTGCCAAATGTTAATGTCTTGCTGCAAACTGATTCTATTTTGTTCTTCCCCAGGCTTTGGCCATAGAAGACATATTGTACCTTTCTTCTTTACAAGAGAAGTACTGAAGGAGGGAAAAAATCCCAAACAAACAAAACCCTCTTTCCATACAATGAAGTTTTGTATTCTTTAAGGAGGAAAGGGTGATTATGTTTCAATTTCAAAGGAAGGCAGTGTTGAAAAGCAAAGTTTGTGCAATGGATAAATTCCTTACCACTCCCCTTCCTTTTTCTTTTTTTCTAATCCTTAGACAGATACATAAGCTTGCAGAACCAACTAACCTCCTCATCCCCAAGATCTAACATTAATTAATTAAGCTTAAACTCTATCTTTGCAGGTAGAAAAATAACACAACAAACAACCAAGCATAAATAGTCTCCACAAAGTGATTTTTCAAAAGCAGACTGAACCACAGTTTACTTTTATTTGCATTCACTGCACCATTTTTTTAGAAATATTCTGCACCTGAATTTTAAACAGGTGAACAAAGCTTTCAGAACTGGTGTTATGGGCACGAAGATTTTTTTTTTTAATGAAATAATATAAGAATACTTAAAAAAAAAATCTAGAACACGTCCACTCCTGATTTTCCCAATTTTTAATCATCCTTTTCACCTTCTGGTAGCTCATCTAAGCAACATACATTTACAACATAGCATTTTTTTAAAAGGTAAGAGATAGTATGAGAAAACTTAAAGTCAACTTCCTATTAGGCTTGCAAGATCTGGGAGTAGGATTTTAAGTTACAAAAAGAGAGATCTAGATTTTCATTACAAGGAGAATAGCAACTTACTAAGCATTATCTCAAGCTGGAGAAAAAAGCAGAAATGTACAAGGAATTTATGGGAATAAATGTCTCAGACTCTCTTATTCATATTTCTAAGAACTGGATCAAAAAACTGTTACCTTGAACTGTGTGCCTCTACTTCCATCTGCAGTCATCCACAAGTGTTATCTACTAAGTGATATTAAGAACAACAGGCTCCCTTTCTCCCAGGAAACTACTCTATCCCTCCACTCGATCAACCCACAAACTCTGGCATTGTTTAACCTAAACAAATGTAATATCTTTCCTTAACAGCTCCTGCTAGGTTTGTAATCTCTTTCAATAAATCCAGTGATTAAAGACTGTGAACAAATAAAAAAAATCCTGCTGAAAACAGTCACCATTCTAACTTCTGTTCTCCTCTACTACAAAAGAGGAAGCCATCTGCAAAAGCATAGAAACACAAAGCTGGAAAGGATCACAAGAGGTTGAAGACTCCACCCCTGGGCTCCGAGACAGGTTCAGGTATATTTGCACAATTTCTAAACAGGTGTTTTTCCATTCTGTTATTTAACACCTCTAATTGCAAGGTTATACAATTGCTCTCAGCCTATTCCCATGGTTAAAAAGTTTACATCTGTACTAAATAAATCATTCTTGCTAATAATTTATTCTTGTTCAACCCTTAGTGAATATGGAGAAGAATGATTGTCTCATAACGTTCTGTATTTTAAGACTATTCAAGTGCCTTTCCTAAACTACTTCCTACTAAGCTAAGCAAAAGTATTTGGACCAAGAGATTTTCTACTTCCAACATACCTTGCTAAGAAGGTCCACAATTTTAATTTCTGCCTGTACTACATCTTCCATGTTTCATCTCAGAAGAGTAAAAAAGAAAGTGTCGATTTGCCCATAGCTCACCATTTGAAAAGTCACACTGAGTTAAGACTTAGAGTCAGTCAGTCCTCCTGTCTCCTCCTCCCCACGCACACCATGGCAATTTTTTTCCTCTTTCATGGATTCAGTTAGCTACAGTATTTAAAGCAGGAATACCAGACTTTTCTCTCCTCAGTCTTACAGGACCTCTATAACCCATGGCATTGCCTCATCTGAAAAGCAGAAAAAAAAGTGAAGAAAGATGAGCTTAGGTAAAGGTTTGTTTTTCTGAGACTCGTTCCAGACACACTACTGCAATGCTTGCTGGACAAGGGTAAGAGCTGAAAAATATGCACACTTGTTTTGCAGCAATAAAGAATATGCTTAACCGTACACAGTTGAATCACTCAACACACCACTGTGCCTCAGAATTAATATGTTGGGCACTCTAGTACTTCGTAGTTTGAACGCTAACACACACAGACACACACACACAAAACCAGTATGAATCTTTCAATAACATGCACGATTCAATGGAATAAAAACCACTCTTGTAAAACTTACATATCAGATATAAACTTACCATTGGAAGAAAGCCTCTCTATTCTCCATACACACTCCACTGGTGTTAGACAAAGGACTTTCCCTGCCTATAGGTAGTCACTCAAGACTAGCTCAAACCAACTGAAGGAAACCTGAAAATCAAAACTAGCCTTCCATAATTTGATTTGTAGAAAATTGAGAAACAAAGCTTTACAGAGTGACTTTAAATAAATCATAATTAATTACACGTGCAAATGCATCAAATAAATTTGGATGCACAATTAAATAACTAATCACAGTTTGGAAAGGCTGAAAATTGCAATTGCATGCTGAAATGGCCAGCCTTGCCCCTAGGCATGCCCAGGTGTTTCTATTTGCTCAGAGAGTCAGGCATTGGTTTCTTTCTAAGGAAGGGCACCTGTTGAAAGCACCCCAGTCAACTTGCATTCAAAATTAAATGACTGGTTTGGGGTTTTGGGGTTTTTTTGGGTGGTTTGTTTTGTTTTTATTTTTTTTCTTTTTTCCTAGAGGGTCAAATATAAATTTTTTAAAAGTGTCTCCACGAAGAACTTTCTAGAGTTTCAAACCTGGAACAAAATCAGTCTTAATGCAATAACTGGAGATATAAAACATACATTCAGTTGAAAACATCTGAGATAATTAGAAATAAGTGCTTCTCTCCCAAACACTCTCTCATGAATACCAACATCCTATTTAACTCCACTGCAAACCCACCCTAAACAAAAAAGTACAATGATTTAGCTAGTGAGTATTCGTGGAAGTTGATAGAACACCAAATTAAATCTGATCCCATTTACCCTATGTTAAATTGAAATATTGCATGATCTGTCAAGTTTATTTCTTAAAGATCTTCCTCTCTATTCCAATTTTATCTTGCTAGGAAGTACAAACACAACATTGAGATGTTGGAGATGTTATCTCATGACATGAAATAAATACACTTTTAGGTCAGGAGGGACCATTATCTTCATCTAATTTGATTCCAAACCATATTTTCGCCATCACTGGGGCCAGGATTTCACACCTGTTTCTCATCTGCTTTGCTGGATTGCTCCTGCTTTACATAATACTCTTGAAAATTTTTCCCATTAAAAAAACAACAAAAACATGCTGCTAAAAAATTCAGAAAACTTGTCTGCAAAAACCTAACCTTTCTAAATCTAATATGCAAACTTATTTTAAAGAAAATTATAACCCTCCCATTGCTATTTCATATTCCAAGTTTGAAAGAATTTCCTATCAGAGAACATGCAAGTTGACTTTGGGGTCAGAAGAAGAGAATTTTTTTCTTTTCTGGTTTTCCACAGTTACTCTTGTATTATAGTAAAGGCCTCCTGTCAAACAAGGACTGTAAGTCCAACAATGATATAAATAATAACTTAGAAACTAAATACCTTATCTGAATTACATTTGCATTTATTATTTAGAATATCCTGAGTTATGGTAAGCAGAGAAGAACATGAAAATAAAGATAGGGGGGTGTTAGAGAACGATATTACTTCATACCTTTACTGTAACGCTTGTTTGGACAGAAATAGCTGAGACAGAAGAGCTGAGATATTTTCTGTTCCAAGGAGCTTTCAATCTAAACAGCTGTTGATGTCTAACAAACCTGTTACTTGCATGTTTACAACTCCCATTCAAGCTGTGCTGTTCACTGGTATTTACCTGGCAGGCTGCGCTTTGCCTTACTATATATAAATTGCAATTATAAACTTATTACACCTGTACATTAAGCATCATTCCAGGCATGCATATGGTCAGACAGCAGCTGACAGTTTCATAATTCTCCAAGAACTCTCAAGGCTGAGGTGATACAGGGCTAAAAACCATTTCACAAAAACTGGCAGTTTTGGCCCTTCAGAATTTGAGGCACTGTAAATGCAATCATACTGGAGGTGGACAGGCTGTGACTATGGACCACAATGGTTCTCTCTAGAAGGTGTATGGGCAGTGGACTTATAGTTCTAATGAAATTGTCAATAGTAATCCTGTTACTGGGAATTTGAAAAAATTGTTTACTGAACTAGACAGTAATGAAGAAAATAAAAATACTTTAAAAGCTACAGTATGAGAAATGATAATTAATCCAAATTTCATGTCCATGATGAACATGTATGCCCATGCACGGGGGTGGCATTGCCACTGAGCAGTATTATGACCCTTCAAGGGACTGCTGTTTTGTCAGAACTAGTGTAATAATCAGTTGGAAATGGGGGCTTGCTTTACTTGTACAAATTCTTTACCATGCAGCACATAAAATTGTCAAAAATGTAGTAATGTCTGTGTGGAAAAGTTTGCAGGGTTTTCAATAATATGATGCTGAAAGAAACACATATCAGCAATGGGCAAGAAGGGAAGAATTTCATGCCCCACCATAATTTCTAATGGTCTTGATCCCTGTTCACAGCAGATCCAAACAAACAGTGTGTATGAATTCCATAGCACAAGAACCTTTGCATAGGTACTGTGTTTTGGAGTTGGGGTTTGTTTTTTTTAAAGAAATTATCTTCTCTTCAGGTTTATGCAACTAAGGTGCTGCTGCATGCTTCACACAGAATATATAAACATATGAAAATTCGAGCAGTGCACAACTTTTTGTAAGTAATTCATTTTCATTGGGAAGGAAGGCACTGCAGCAGTAGAGAGCTGATACGTTTAACTTTTTCCTGTATCACACTGAGACCAACTAGAGCAGAATCACAGAGCAGAAATAGGAAGATTATTTGCTCAGCCTACAGTTGTGAAATTTAGTAAATGAGACCTCCCCCACACACACATACAAAATGAGACAAAAGATTTGATTTGTCCACCCCAGTGGAAAAGGGGAAAAATCAAGAAGAATAGTTTCACCTGTAAACCTTTAATAACAATACCTTGTTCTGGCAGATCCCAGAACACTTCTGAAGCACTTTCAAAATATGGGGAAAGTGAGATGAGAAAGGACTTGCCTTTCTCACAACTTGTTAGCAGGACAGCACCAAGAGCAGTGTCCTGAACCCCAGACAAGTGCTCTATTCATGAGATTACAGCCATTCTGTTTAGTAACAATGTTGGGGCCCACAGCTTGTGCCCTGTGGCCTGACTGGGGGCTGGCCTGGGGCCACACTGATCTGCAGGGCTGTACATCCCTCTGCTGCAGCCCTGACATGACTCACAGCTAACCCAAGACAAAACAGAAACCTAATCTAGATAAAAAAAGGTTTCGCAGAAAGACAGCCTATTGGTTACAGGTCCTTTTAGGCCTTTTAATAAAGACATCAAGTGACCACGACTCGATATAGGGTTATATTTGAGCAACAGAGCTGCTGGATGCAAGTTACATTTGAGTAGATAACTGGACCACTCAGTTTCCCCAGTGACAACTCCATGTATAATTTTTGTTTCAGCCAAAATGCCCAATGCTTACTTGGAGGCTAGCTGCAGGTTACATGCAGCATTACTAATTGAAATATGCACCTAGGAACACAGGTCAGCAAATTGGATGCAATTCCCTTTCATTGCATGCAGAGTAAGAATTAGAGTATTAAAAATGTCCTAGTTTTCTACAGGTACCTTCTGACTACATATACAGTTTAAACGCCAGGACAGAGAAGACCCATAATTCTCACGGGGATGCCCATTTGCTGTTGATAACTCCTCATATAAAATGGACAGGGACATCATTATCTTTACATTCAACAGAGGACAATGCTAGTTATCTTCTTTCCATGGAGAAGAAAGCAACTGCAGTATATGGGCCTCCTCTACAATAATTTCATTTGACATCAGTTTAGTCCTCTTCCCTCAAGCAGTTTGTCCCCATTTCAAACTTTCCTCCAACACAAACAGTGATTTAAAGCTAAAATGTGCCTTGTGTTGCACAAGATTCTGATTTCAGATCAAGTGACTTCACTTAAGTCAGGACGATGCCTCTAAGTGTAAAAGGAGGAACGTCTTGACACATCGATAACAGCACAAGGTTTAAAAGCCTAAGTGAGGCATTGTCATTTGCAGAGGAAATCCAGCTATACAAAGTTTTTTGATCGTTCATTATTCAGCACAACATATTAATCAATGTAAATATGATCAGTGTAGTCTGGGAGAGGACTGTCAGGCAGTTAAAGGTGACATTGAAGCAATGTACTTCCTGGCTGAACATGTACCAAGCCAACCACTGAGAGGTGGCAATGAAAGTAGCAAAGTAAAGACATCAGCAGCTAAAAATGTCACAGATTTTAAGGACGTTTCCAAGGATCAGGACAAAGACTCTGACATTGAAGCATGTGGCTGCTGTTACTGGCTTCATCATCACTAAGAATTGAAAGTAAGATATCCTGCTTTCACCTGCAACTTGGTCCTATTCTTGAAAATTATTCAAGAAACTGATTGGACATTTCTAGCTCCTCCTGAGACAGAAAAATGCCTCTAAGAATGTGCCAATTAAAAAAAAAAAGGCAGAAAAGAAATAAAAAGAGACATTTATGGGGAATTATCAGAAAATCAAATTCTGACATGTCTCAATAATAATAACACCTGCCCACACATAACTACAAAAAAAATAATATTTAGTAGCCATATCAGCAATAGATTTTATGAAAAGAACAGATACAATGTCCTCAGATTTGCCCACATTTCCTATGACTTCATTTAAAGAAGAGTTGGAGGAACATATTATTTACGGTTATATTATTCAATTCTGTTTCTAGTAAACCTATTATTACAGAGGAAATATTGTGCCTAGAAAAAACATAATGCTATACTACAATTCAACTGCATCATCATTGTCATGCTGTTGTTGAATCAAATCAAGATCTGTTGCAGGAGGACTCAATCATCTGCACATGAAGATGAGGACTGTGAAGAAAAAAGATGAAAAAAACACTTGTCTGATGGAAAGAGACTCTAGTTACAGCAACTGACTTCTGGATCCTCAGGAGAAACTTACTGAAGTTATTAGAGAATATTTAGGTCAGTGAAAGATCTGTTTCTCATATAACAGGCACTGCAGATGGTGGAAGAAAGCTGCAATATGTCAGATTCCCCAAACTGCTCAAACTCTGGTGATGAAAATTATGGCAGAGGACACAACTGAATAGATGTTCACAGCTCTGTACTCAGCCTAGTTGTCTTAGATGTGCCACCAGATGCTCATGGCTAGCATCACTCTCAAGTCAAGGTCATTTAGCACTAGCCTTATTATATCTCTAGGATATGAAAAAGAAAATGGGCCCAGCAACCATTGAAGCAATGACCAGCTATGTGTCTAGACCACATCTCAATGAAAGACAACATTTGGTCAAGAAGAAGTGAGTTTGGACAAGAACTCTGCACTTTTCATATTCTTATTTACACTGCAATTAAATCCATTCCACATACGCATGGGTGGTTATGATTTTAAAGAAATACTAGCTATGTTTTCACAAACTGTCTGTCAGGCAGCTCCACTAACCACACACATAGCTGACAGTCCTCTGTTTTGGTACCCTGTCTTCATGCACCTGAGATGCACCACTCTTTGCTGCCCAGAATTAGTTATCTGGCTCTTTCATTGTTGCTTATTCTCTGCTCAACAGATCATTATCCCAAATCCCTCTGTTTCTTCTTAACTTGGGGCAGACACTTTGTATTCAGGCATTTATGTGAGGCTTTGTATTAAGGATATATAGAAAAACAAAAACAAATGCAGTTTATGATCTTGTAATTAAAGATGTTGTTTCAGACATCCACATCAATGTAGTTGAAAATGCAGTCTTATAGTTTCAATCAGAACATGACTGTAAATTTGAGTGAAACCATTTTCTGTACTTAGAACTTCCATATCTTCAAATGCATAGAATAAGGAAATACGAAACACAATAAAACTTCTATTCTGTACTCAGTCCAGAGACCTGAAGATTGGTTTGTCTCAGGGTAGCAGATAAAGAACAAATTTCATAAAAGGTTGTTAATATAATATATAAAAAATATGATGAAGGAGGTATTCACATACACTTAACAGAGATGGGAGAAAGGTTTGCATAGAGAGAAAGAACTTTAATATAGTTATAAAAAAATGATATACATGGACACAAAGAAACTTGTTGACAGACTGTGGATATCAGTTTAATGTAATGCAATTACTTTCCACCCTGTGTGATTTTGTGAGCATTTTAAATGTTCAGGTGTGAATGCAGAAGAAGGTTTGATGGCTTATTTTTGCTTATTTATTTTACTGCAGGAGGGGGAATTACTATTGGTCTAATTAATGAAATTGAAATAGCTACATCACAAAGAAGATGAGAGTTAAAGATCAAAGTGTGACTCAACCTTGAAAAGTCACTTGGGAGCAGATTTACATGCAAGATCTGAATCAGCCAGATTCAGATAGCCTAAGCTCGCTCTGAGTCCTTATGCTGTTTTTCCCTCCTGTTTGGCTTTATGTTTTGAGAGATACCTAAACAATAGGAAATGCTATGCAATGGGACTCAGGAGAAAGGTAGCCTCCTGGGGCCTATTGTGATTTTCAAAAATACCTAACTTACTCTGAAATCAACAGTAATTAGGTGCTCATTCATTTTTTAATACTTACCATGCAACCATCTGCGTTTGTAGATACCAAAATACCTTCAAAACTAAATCCTTGATCTTTCTCTGCATTTAACCATTTATATGACAGAAAAGTACTTTTGGGGGGAGGAAGTGATAGGAGAACTACAGATAGGGAAAGCTGGGAGTGTGATGGGGACCTAGTTGGAGTTTGTTGGCTAGACTTGGACTAGGTTGTGAGAACTCTGCATGAAAATATTGTCATCTTTCCCCACATCCATTGTTTCTTGAAAGTCATCATCTCCAATAGAAATTCTTGCAACCTTTTTTAAACTAGAAAAGAGGGAACAGAAAACCTAGGCAAAGCCTCATCCTCCCCATGCAGTGATGTTTGGTCAGAGTATTCTTTGGGTCCAAGACAGCCCATATCAACTATACTCCCTCGGTGTGGAGCTTCTCTGGGACTCGGTGCTGGGCTAATACAGGCCCTTCCTGGCCTCTATGCAAAACTAACAAGCAAGTACAACTGAGCTGTGTTTCTCAGTCCTACAATCCAAAATAAAACTACCTGTGAAATACCAGGGAAAGGGAATGTAAACCCTGTGAGACAGGAAGACAGACTACTATTTTAGAAAGGCTGCTAGTTCTGTACTACTTCTTGATTCTCTAGGACCAGGTATACAGAAAAGGGACACTATTTCCTCCCTGTTCCATTCCTGATACCATCCATGGACCTTCTTATCTTTCCTTCTATCACCTTTCTTTCTATACCTATTTCATGATTTGCACCAGTCTGAAACCACAAATATTAAAAAAAAACCAAAAACAATCCTTGCAGGCATTAAATCAACATGTCCATGAGAAGGTATTTGTGAAAGCAGGTAGGAGGTTGCAAGTGCACAGAACAAAGCACTCCACATTAATGTAGAAACTCTTGTGGAAAACATGTTTATACTTTACATGCTCTTTTCAGTCAACACTGTGACTGTGTACTTGTGGAAGGGCAAATCACCCACACTGTTTAGGCTCAAGTTTCTTTCCAAAGACAGAAGACAGTCCTATGGCTCTGACAGGAACCAAAGGGCCTCATCATGGGACATGAGCTGATCCAGTTCCTGCAGAGTTCTCCCACCCAAAGCCCTGTAGTAACCAGAGTCCAGGTGTGTGCAAACCTGGTGCTTGGAAGAACTTCTTCCAGGCTGTGTCTCCAAACCTGCTACAGGTTCTCAGCCAAGCTGTTAACCCTGGCTCAGAAGGACTTGCCATAACAGTACTCCAGTCAGGCTATCGCTGGGACGACTCCTGATTCATACATACATAAAAGAGCAGAATAAGATCTACATGCTGCTTTCCATTACATCTACTCCAATACCAATAGGTATTGATCACTGTTTATTTCATCACTTAAACTAGTATTCTGTACCTTATCCTCCTACCTACCTTGCATATTGTGAGACCCTTTAATATCATACTTGCAAATTTGCTGATGTGAAATACTATGTAAATGCAAATTATTACACTAATACTAAGTTTTAAAAGAGTTGTACTCTAAGAGCTTTAATTTAATGAAACCCAACATTTATTAAAAGCACTTTTACAGAAAATAGATGAAATTGTTCATGAGGTATTCTTGTGTTAAAGTGCACAGGTTCAAAATCTAAGGAATTGGGATGATAATATATCCTCTTAATCTAACATGTATTTGCAAAATTTGTGCAAATCTCTATAAAGTCTGAGTTGTTTTCCTGAAGAAAGAAAGACTTGGCTCCTTTTTGTTTGTATTAAACATTCAATGCCAAAAGGCCAGTATGCATGAGTAACTCTGTAATAATAAACCAGTATGCCCACATGAGAGGGGGTGAAAAGGAAAGAAAACAGATTTTAGGTTTAAGCTTCTAAGAATTTTCTGTATGTAAAACTAAGAAAACCACTCCATTACCCCATAAAGAGATCTCCAAAGTTTCTCTTAAGGTTTACATCCAAGCAGCTACCCTGTGAAATTTTCCATTGTCCACTTGTATTGTTTCCTAGCGAAAAAGCTACCCTATTAAACCCCTCCAGTTCCCCTTCAAACATCAAGCAGAGGGGGAACTCCCACCTGCAAGGACTCCTCTCTCTGAAGATGCTCAGGCCCAGCTCATGCAGGGCTGCAAGTCTGAATCAGAAGTAAATCTTAGAGTGCCAGAATGAAAAGCCAAGGAATGTTATCCGTGATTACAAAGGCTTTGCAGCAGTTCCTTCTGTGCATTTTGCAATATCCATACGAATCACAAATGCTGGTGTTTCATCCATTCATTCTCTGCTAGAAACTACCTAGTTTCATTGCAAATGTAGCACAAACAGAGTTTCAGCTCCAGGTTTCCTGAAATGGGCTCCCTACTTGCTCAGAGAGTTCATGAACTTTTCCCAGCATTCTGGTTTTGGTCCTCAATGAAAGCAGTCAAGCTTGGCTTGGACTCATTAATGAGTGTGTACAGCATTGTACTTAATAATAAAAATCAGCAGTGATCAATGAAGTGTAAAGGGAAAAAAGAGAAGGGAAACTGAAAGAGAAAATGTTTGTGTTTCCTAACCATGGCATTTTTAAATGCTATAAGGACCTCGGTTCATTTTCTCAGTCTCTAGTATGGTAAACATCCTTCCTTTTCTGAGTTAGTGCAGAGCCTGAGCTTTCTACCAACATTTTCTGCTCACTTTAAAACTTAACTTCAACAATATAAACATTGGTGCCTATGTGCAAGATTGAAATGAATAACATCTGTTTTGTTTAAACAGACCATGCTGAATTTTTAAACTGTTTTAGGTGGCATGACCAGTGGGTTCAGGAATGCAGTCTGTTTGGACAGTATAAGACCTTTGTTGTTTTTGGGGAAACTCTGGCTTGATGCCTCTATCCATCTAAATAACTGAAATAAAAGTGCATTGAAATTAGAAACACATGCAGTCTCCAGACTTGTATTTTCACTGGGTGGGATAAATAGGAACTTTTCATCTCTCTCCGAACTATTCAGGCATATAGTACTCTGTGTCTCATTAGCCAAACGATAGGTTCCCCTGAACCTTCCAAGGAAAAGGAAATGGGGTTCTTACCTCCAATAAAAACATTGTACTTTCAAATATAGCCAAGAACATTCACTCTTTATGTACCTCTTCTTTCCCAAGTACCACCAGTCCAGAAGGCCACCAAAATGTATCAGTTTTAGTGGTGTTCCCTGAAAAGGAAGGGCCTATTGATGCATTTTAGCACATATTTGTTGTGCAGCCAGGCATAGACTTTTTGCAAATTATATTTCATACTTCTTGTTTTATCAAATTAAAATGAAATTGAGAAGGGATATAATCCTGTATGTGAAATAAATTACTGAGATAAAAATGGAGCCTGATTCACTTTATAAGCTATTAATAACTGACTTTTGCAAATATAATTAGTAGGTTAACTCCTGTTATAATTTTTTTTGCAGTCTTATAAATCGCAATGTAAATGTATAAAGATAAACCTTGAATTCCAAATCTTTCCCGTATCCATTAAAAAACATAAATACAGGCTGCTCCAAGAGAATGAAGAGTTTAGTATCTCTGTTGTTCTTGAATGGTTTATTAACATGGTTTTTGCATCATTTACAGAATCAGAAGGAGCAGAGTGTTTGGAGCAAAACCCCATGATGCAAGTCTTTTCACTATGGGTACATCCCTAAACTGAAGAATTTTCTCCCATCACACAGTGGCAATGCCTTCTTCACGAGACAAGATATATAAATCAGTCCTTCAGCTATGTTGAAGGAGACAAAGAGAGTATGTGTGAAGGAAAAGGTTTCCCTTACTCTGTCCACTTAGCCTTTTGTACCTTTATGGAAGTCTTTTCATTACACATGTAGCCTTTAGCAAGGCTACAAACCATCCTTTGCTTAGTCTTCCAGTGTCTTCCAGAATGAATCTTCTTCCCATAACAGCTGCAGAAGCGATTCTCTAACTTTACCTTTGGATTCAGAAGTTTGTAAAGAAAATAAGCAGAGAAAGTATAGTTATTGTAGTGGTCCAGTATTACTCTGTTAATGGATATTAACATCTTCCAGTTGCACTTAAACACATTTATTTTCTGGCCATAAGTGTGCACAGAAATATTTAAACTATATGACTTTTAATGATACTTCAGGAAACAGCTAGTCTATTTTCACAACAAAGACCTAAATGCTTGGAGGTGGGTGAAAAGATTTTCTGAGGTGACAAGACATTCTGAATGTTTTAGACACAGAAAAGTTAAACTTTTCTTTAAAACCTGTGAAATCCTCAGTGACTTCATGTGGAGATGCAGTACAAAGAAAGAAAATCAACACTATATTATTCTGCTTTTCTTTGTTTTCATTAGATTTTTCAGGGCAATGTCCCTACATATATTTTTCAAATTTCATGTTCACTACCAAATCCTTGGGAAAATGAGTGCAACTATAGTATCACCACAAAAATTACCATTTTAAGGAAATACCTCTCAATTCCTATGTTCATGAAAATACAAATTTTTGAATGTCTGAGTATTTTTATAAACCTACAGTTATTTGGTATTTTTCCCAAATCTTTAAAACATTTTCAAAATCTGAAGCATTGTATTTCACATCAACAAGTGGCTAATCTAGTTTCGTCGTTGAAGCTGCATTTTATGCCAGATTCTGATTCCTCCTAAAATATTCCAGATTCAGGAACACATGCACCAATGACAACTTAAATATATGACATTTTTCAAAATGCACAGAGAGGAGAATCAGGTCAACTTTGCTTCTGGCAGCAATCTGGAAATTCTGTAAGAACCAGAGCCCTCCTGAGACCTCATGACATAAGCTATGCAAGATCCTTTGCTGAAGTTTTTCAACAAGTCTACCTACATCACTTGTCTCTAAGCATGAAATGCAGATGCCAAAGAAAAGCAAAGTAACAGATAAAATGTCTGAAGCTCAAAAAAATTTTAAAGATGCATGTCTGAAGATTCCAGTCTGTCTTACAAATCCCAGTCTGTTCTGCTGGTCTAGTAACCAGCTGAGAACCAAAGTCTTCTGATATCCAAATTCAGATCTGATGTTCACTTTCTCTAAGGACTTGAGTACAACAAGCAAGGCTAAATTCAGTCATGATATAACACATATAACTGTATGGCTCCCACAGCAGATTAACTGAGTATCAGGCTTTCTTATGTATTATATTGCATTATATTATATTGTATGTTATGCACAGTCATACACTTCACTTCCTGAAGCCAAAGGGAGCAAAATTACCCCAATATTAAAAATAGGCAATGGAGGCTACTGAGCTGACCGGCATCAGTCTGACAGTTTTCTTAAAGACTAATTAATTAATTAAGAATTAAACAGTAAACCTATAGTTATTACAAACAAAATGACTGATTCAATCCCAGGGAGAGGCAATGATCTTGTATATTCAAGCACATCAGGCAAACAGAGTAAATTATAATACATAAATACTATTGATTTTTAGGATAAAAGCATGGAGTCCCCAAAACATAGTAGAAAATGCTGAAGATCAGAGTCAGCTGAATACATTCCAGGGGGAAATACCACCTGGCTTCACCAAATTATAAATAGCTCCCTCTCATTTAGCTACATGGAAATGACTAGATTTTTTAACACAATGCAACTGCCCTCCTTACACCTCTAGCATCTTTTTTTTTAGGTATTGCTGTTTGTTCCAAAACACATAAGACAAGAAGATGATGAAGGAATTCTGCGTATTTATTACTGGTGCAGCTAAGATTTACATCTGACATCCCAGAATAATGACATCTACACTAGCAACTAAGCTATCCTTGCTTCAGAACTGAGCAACTTTTAAAATCCCCTTCTAAGCTTTGCAGCCACAGAAGACTCTTAATAATTGATTATAATTGATTTTAACCTTGTCCTAACCTGGGCAAAATGGCAAAGCCAATCATCTTTGTCCAGATGGGATGTGAGAAAAGAGCCCCCAATACACATCTTTAAAAGCTCCAGACATGAGCAGAAGATAAAATATTTAGTCAGCAGAAGCCTTGACCTCCCAATTCTAGCCAGTTCTGAACTTGAATTGATTTCCGACAAGGCATCTGGGAGATGATTACAACAAAATGCACTAAAGCTGGGCAGCCTTTATTTTAACATCCCGGCAGCTTAACCTGTTAATAACAGCAATTGTTTTAGATACAATACCAATTTCTGTAACAGACACTAGAAATGGATAACAGCAACACAGTAACAGTGGCAATGTAGGGTATTAGAGCACAGCCATCACAATCCTCTCGTTAAGGTTGTGTCAGCACTTCCATTACAAACCCCTGTTTTCAGGGGTTTAAAACTCAGCTGCGAAAATGCCAGCTAGGGTTGAGATGCTACAGGTGAGCAGTCATGTCTCGAAGCCAAAGGGAGTTTTCCCTGAGTGTGGGTAAACACAATGAGAACTTGGTCATCAGTCAAAGAATTTATTATGAAATAAGAGATGAAAATACTACAGAGCTATGTATTTCTTAAAAGACTAGCTATGACTTTACTCAAAGGACAAAAAAGGCTTTGCAAGTAACCATGTTCCAAACAAGGATATCCCAGAGATACTTCCATTTCTGGATAACTCTGATATTCTAATACTTTGAAAGAAAAACCCAGATTTGCGGATTACTTACGGATCAAGACTTGCTGACCTTATTCATACAAGCAAGTCAGTGGAATTCATTGCATGAAGGAATGAAATAGGATACGGCCTTATATTACCATAATGTTAAAACCAGACATCATCAACACAAAAATCACACTTGTATCTAAAATAAAGACCAAGCATTTCATAATTTCTCTCCCGTTTTCACTTATTTCCATTGCACAGTCAGTATCTCCTATTGTAAATGTTTTATGTACTAGAGTACTTGTTTATCCTAAACTCACAGCAAACTCTGAAGCAGCGAATATAATTTACAGACTATATTTTCACCCACCATAAAAGAAGGTATCACCGTCTTCCCAAAGAACACAAACCAGAAATATTTATAAAATTACAAAAATGAAATTATGAGAGCACAAACTAAATTGGCAGAAATACCAGGCAGATAGAATGGCTTATACCTTCTCTTGTTTCTTCCCATACCATTTGCCTGGTATCAGGTAGTCAGCACCTTCAATTCATGGAGTTTTCTTCAGTTCTTTACTATTTAGGTTTTATATTAATAGAATATTAAGGAAAAAATAACTTTTACAAAGACGGTGTTGTTTGAAGAATTTGCAAGGCAAATGTCAGAGAAGTCAGTACTGTGTATATCCTGTGAGAGTCTAGAAGCAAAATCAAAATGTACTGTATTATAAATGATGTTTAATCAAATCAAAATTAATAAAGTGGAACAAACTGTTGTTTAATTGGGTGGAGTTTTTTGCAATTGTAATCACTATCGAAATACTCCTTATTTTAATATGTACATATTTCTTTAAGCCTAGACATTTTAAGCTCAGATAGTGTATTCTGTGTAGTGCATGAATTCCTGGGCATGTTTTTTGACTTCACCCCTTTACCATTAGGGTTTGAGGATAAACAAGTGTGTAAATGAAGAAGAATTCTGCATTTATTACTAAAACAATATTGGGATTTTTCACAAGTAATCCTTAGACAATTACAGCTGTTGGTACCATATTTTCACCATGGAAACTTTTGTTTTTCTTAACAATTGAAATTACAATCAGATGTGCTCATCCCTTGTTGAAGTGATGAACAATGGTACATCTGAGAGAGAAATTCAAAGTGCATCATTTATCTTATCCTATTTTCAATTAGGCCGAATAAAGTGTAAGACGGTTCCAAACTACATCATGGTAACAGGGTAAGTAAATTTATTACCACTAGAGTGCTAATCTTAGCAGATGGTAAAAAAATATTTTTACCATGAAATATGCTAAAGCAATAAATCTAAACAAGGTAGATGTTATCAACTAATATCTCCCTAGGGTGAGGTAAAACTCCTGCATGACAACTCAGCATTCTTATAAACTCTGGGTGAATGCTGTAAGATATAAGTCTCTCTATAGGATGAAAAATAACAGAAATTAGTAGAAAAAGCATTCAACATGCAGTTTAATATAGCATACCTAGTAGAGAAAAAGAGAGGAGCAGAATTTTGCTTAGCAAGATTTTTTTCCCCTAGAAAACTCATTTTTTTCTTACAGGAAATTTTTCATTGACTCTGGGAAAAATATAAATCCAGTAATTCTCTCCTGCTTTGAAAAAAACCCACTACCTATTTTTTAATAGAAAATAAAAAGATAAACATTAAAATAATCTTAAGAAGAAAATAGCTGAAACTTGGGGGAAAAAGGATACAAAGAGAACCCTTCACTTGCCAATTTATAAGCATAACAAAAAAATATAATAACAAGCAACAGCAGAAAGAAAAATGATTTCCATTGTTATCACAGCACATTACAAAATACTTGAAGTTCAGAATTTAGAGTCCAGTACCTTTGCAGCAACAAAGACTTTCTTTTTTTTTTAAGACAGTCATACTGTTAGGCAACATACTATAATCAAAGCAGTTCATTAAATCATAACAATTAAAATTAGTAAGAATTTGCCACAGGTAACAATGCCTTTAATTTTTAAAAACTCATACTGCTGCTAACCTTTGTGATGCATCATGAAAATAAATGATAGGTTCCAAATCATAAATATATATAAAAGTGGTCCTTTTTGTGGACACATAATCAGGATTTTGGCCCAAGCCTTTGCCTGAAATTATGAGTAACAGCATCAACCTTCTGTTTCAAAAGAGGAAAATAAAAACAAATAAAACTTAAAATTTATTTTTAAATGTACTTGATATATTTGAGTTTGCATTTCAATTTTCTTGAAAGTATAACTTCCTGAGTAAATGAAATAAGTAGTTCATGTCAGGAGATCTGAAATGGACTCATGAGTCTCTGGGTAGTGAATGGACACTGTTAGAGAAATAAAGGGAGTGCAAAGACAGGCTGGGAAAAAAGAAACTCAAAAGATCCTATATTCCAGCGATCCACTGAATCCATCACTGGTGGTGTTGACTTGTGCCAGCAGACAGAATATGATGAAAAATGGTGAGAAGGAGTTTGGGTTATAACAAATACTAAAAAAAATGAAATATGATACTGAGGTTGAACGCCTCTCGTGTCAACTTTCCATTTGATCTTACAGTACCAAGTGACAGGGTAGCCAAATAGCAGGTGATAATGCTGCTAAGTACAAATTAATATCTATAGGGGAAAAATGAAAGTGCTGAACTCAGTGCAGAGTCTGTGGAAAACACCAATGCTCAACATCCATTGTAGAACAAAACTGAAAACAGCATCCTGATGCTATATAAACCCATCACGCACCCACATTTTCAACATTACCTGCAGGCTACAGTCTTCCCAGATCAGGAGAATATAAAAGAAACAGAAAAGATAAAAGAAGGATGATGAGAATAATCAGGGAATGATGGCTCACTGTCTCTTAGATGAGATACTAGGAAGAAATTATTTCCTGTGAGGGTGGTCAGACACTGGCCCAGGTTGCCCAGAGAAGCTGTGGCTTCTCCTCCCTGGGAGTGTTCAAAGCCAGGTTGGATGAGGCTTTGAGCAACCTGGTCTAGTGGAAGGTGTCCCTGATGATGGCAGGGGGGGGTTGGAACTAGATTATTTTTAAGGTCCTTTTCAACCCAAAACATTCTATGACGCTATGATTCTCCTTATAGAAGAACAGAGGTGCACATAGAAATAACCAGGCAGGACAGAAAAAAGCGCAGGTGTGCAGCATCCCCTGCATGCATGACCAGCCTGTGGAACTCCTTCCCACAGGATGCAGATGAAGCCAGAACTTTAAATGGGCTCAGAGATACATTAGAAAAATCCACAATGTTTATGTCAGGAAACCTTTAACACTGTAACTAGAAATAGGAGGAAATACTGGGGACACATTACACTGCACATGCTCTATTTATTTTTTTTTTTTTCACTCTTTAACTAAGCATCTGCATTAGCCAGAGGCAAGCTACCACTGTAACCAACCCTTGGGCTATGCCAGTACAGCCGTCCCTTCCCTTTACGGATGGCTAATAAGGCAGACTAAACAGTTACTGCAGCCACTTCCAGGACAGTAGAAAATTAAAAAACAGTGTGGAAAGACATTTAATAGAGTGAAGTTTCCAGAATAATGATTGCCGTCTGGGGCAAAAAGGGACATATATTTGCCCAAAGCTATATTCATACCTAATAATGCTAAGTGTTAAAGAACATGTGAAATATACTGTGTGCATTAACGAAAGCACTTCAGCAATTAACTGCTCACCTCTTACAGCAGAACTTGCCTCCTCCATATCCTTTTATTTGTCTTATTCTCACACTAGAAATATATTTTTAAATGCATTACCAGTTTTAATTCATTTACATAGCTTTAAAAAAAAAAAAGATATTTGTTTCTCTTTCAAATCATGCAGGATTTTTTTTTGCTTTATTCCACCTTTTCCAAGCATCAGGTAAAAAGTCTTGAAAAAAGTAAAATAACTGATCATAAAATACCAAGCAGGACATGTGTGGCTCCCAAGTATCCCATCAGATGCAGCTAGCTAGGCAGTGAAGTGAAACTGATGACCAGCTTATTGGCCACAATTAGACGAAAGAACAACAAGAATAAGAGAACCTCATACATTGAAAACAGGATAAAATTTATATATTGCAGGCTAGAGAATTGGCCAGAACTATTCCACCCTCAAATCTTCCCAAGGGAAGACAGTCCAAATTGAAATTAGTATAATATATTACCCGAAACATTGTTGTAATCTTCATTTTCAAATCACTTGGCTGCTTGGCTCTATTTTTTCCTTCTAAAATACAGCAGCCTAGAAGTAAAAATGAGGGATGTACATTTGTCTCAACAAAAGCTAAAAGGCTCAGTTCTGTAGTTTTTACTCAACAGCAGAGACTATCGAAAGGAGACCTATCTGAATGAAACGTTACGAGGCCCACAGAATTTAAATAACTTCCTTATCTAATAACATATAAAAACTTATAATAAAATCTTGGCTATAAAAATCATGGAATTAATCTATATTGTGTCTTTACAGTTTTGCTTCAATAATAGAAGTAAAATAGATTAAGGTTTTAAAAGCAACAATTTTGTTGCTCTAAAATTTGCTTTGCATTTTTATGCCTCGATTAAGAATTTACTTACTTTGCTCAGTTCAGGTATGCCCTAGTCTCATAGGCTGACCTCACAAAGACAGAATTAATTCAGAGGGTTTTTTAATAAACTTTTTACAAACCTTACAGATTAAACATGAGTCCACAAAATTTAGATCAGGATTCAAACTCTGCCAGCAGTTGAGGCTGAGATGGCATATGCCAGAGAGGGCTCCCTGTCTACCATGCAGGCACAGGAGAACATTTTTTCAAACTGAGAGATGCTCCGATCAAGAGTCTTGGTTGTGCCAACATCAAGTCCAGCAGTTCAACTTGTGCAGAATCAAGATTTTACAGGCAGTATGCCCAGGATAAACCTCCTAGGAGGTTTCAAGTGAGGAAAAAAAGAAGGAAAATATTATGCACAATAAGGGAGCAGAAGAAAATCACAGACCTAATTTAAGCTAGGGTTACGTTTGAATCAGAAACCATGAAGGTGTACTGGGACCTGAGTGATGGATGACATGTGAAGAGGAAATACAGATGCAGCAGCCTGGGAGCCAGAGTGAGCGGCGCAGAGATGTGAGAAAAGTGATCCGCCAAACTTGCCTCCGTGGATGGGAGACACACAGAGTTGACAGCCGGGCCTCTGTGGCAGCAGTTACAATCAGAAAGGCTGTTGTTTGTGCCCCAAACTAAAACATTCAAAGACTGGACCCTACTCTCAAAGTGACAGACTACCTATAGCCTGTAACGTTATGGCTAGATAGGTGTTCTGCAAAGGCCAAGGTGTTAGTTCAAACCTTTGTATTTTATAGCACACCCACCTGATGTGGCTAAACAGAAACTACACCGGGGAGACATATATAGTCCAGTAGCATTCTGGACACATGAAATAGTGAGTAAAGTAACAGCAAAAGCAAACAGCTTAGAAAAGTAAAGCAAGGTGCCTCTATATAATTCCTGAAAAGGATTTATAACCTATATAAACATCGATCATAAACCCATCGGCAAATAGATACAAGCTATATCAGAAAGCTGCTTAGTTTCTATGTCAGAACTTAGAATTCTGAATGAAGAAAATCTGGCAAAGGGATCGACTCCTGCTACTCAGGACACATAATACTGTGGCTTGTGAATGTACTAGCTTTCCTTAGCAGAGACTTGATTTTTGATCCTTTTCAATGCTCGGATTCATATTCAAGGACAGGGCACTCAAGTAATCTTATGAATGCACTTTGTGCTAAATGTCCGGATGAAAGATTTTCATAAAAAAATAAGCTTACAGCATCTGGCCACTCTACTTCCATTCAGCACAGTACTGAAGAACTTAAATGGAGATATATACTGAGGGGTCACCACCCAAAGTGTAATATGCATGGCAGGAAAGCTTTCAATCACCTCTCATATGGAGTCAAGTTGCTATAAATCTTAGGAACAAGATTTTTTTTCTTCACTATGTTTTTATGAGAAACAGGTTACTGATAATAACTGGTCTGACACTTCGACCTACTTCCTAGTGAATTTTGCATTAGTATTTTACTATACGTACACTGGGGGGATAAATTTTTACTCTCAGAACTGCATGATGGATCTGAGCTTCAATATGCTTTTCTGCTTAGATGCAGAGATCTTACACTGCTGTCAATGTGAGCTCAACCGCTGTGTGTGAGTACAGTACCAGCAATGAGACGTGCTTACAGAACAAGAGCTGTGATTCTAAATTGTCCACAACGTACTCAACTTCTAGCAAGCCCACATAGCTCCAGATTTTGCTTTCAGTTATTTTTTCCTATTGCAGAAGCCCTTATAATGCAAGTCTGCTAAGGGAGAACATGGTTGAGACAGAACACGACGACTATCACATATTTCTAGAGTCACTAGAAAGATGTTGTGCAGATTAGCAAACAAACCAATATTGTCATTTTACGGGTGGTCAGTTGATAGGGTCAATTTTCTCTGTTTCCGAGAATGGAGCTGGCTGCATCTTTCAGCAATAAAAACAGACGTTAGGAGATGCTAAGGAGTTCGGAAGGAAGTCTTTTTCTTGGGGCACATCCCTGTTGCCCAGAGGTACGATTCCCGTTCAATGAGATCAATAGATAACCCGTATGTGAAATAAGTACAGACATGGTATTAGAGATTCATCTTGCTAGGAAGCAGTCCTCAGTCCAAATCAGTTGAGAGTTTTATGCAGGGAGGACATTTGTATTGTGTATTTCTTCAAGTTTTGGAGGTTTAAAGGGAAACCTATAGAGAAACAGCCAATCACAAGAAAACACAAGTATATTTGTTCTAATGTAATTTTGAAAAATATTTAATCTGTTTAAGAGCAGAAAATGTTGAGGGAAGCCATGTTATCACTATTACTTGCGTTATTTAACCAATCTATTATTTCTATTAAAGAACCAGGAGAAAGAAAAAAATTGATCTTTATTTATTGACTTCCTAATGAATATAGTTAAAGTTGGCACAAATCAATACAGACCAAGATTGTACTGGAAGTTTTATTCCTGAAACTCAAAGTTTTAGCATACACAGAGCAATGAAGAGAAACACCCTGTTAATAGCATTCAGACACACACCATAAGAACACAAGAGATTTCAAAAGGGTTGCAACAGCATATTTCTGAAGAGGTTCCTACACAGATGAGAAGTCTGTCATGTAGGATTTTATGTAGGACTTTCAGTCATTTCACTAATATTTAAAGATTTGATCAGCTGGGACTTTTTTTTTTATATCTGATTTGGCATTAGAACACTAAGTGGTATAGCAGGCTTTCAGTCAAAAGTCTTTTAGCAACAAAGAAAAAAATGCACAGGACCATTACCTCATACAGCTTAAAAAAGAATCAGTTCAGTATATTAAAACATCAGGGCCAGAACACCCTTTTCTCCCTCAAACAGGATGACACATCTGCACACCGTGGGCACTCAGTTGGATGGATATCTCAAAAAGAACAGGTCTCCTAACTGTGAGCAGCGTAGGATCTACCCTTTCATTGTGTCACTGCACTTTGTAATTTCAAAAAATATATACTCAGTCTTTTGCCTTTCTGTTGTACAAGGTGATTTACACAGAACAAAGGATTTCTTTTAAAAGGTCATCTCCACCCCTTTGCCCTATCCCACAGTTTATACACTCCTAGTGATCTAAGACTAAAAGGAAAGGGAAATTCTCAGTGCTTATAAACATTTTAAAATGTTTTCTCAGCCAAAGCAGATAGAAAATATAGAAAGGTGAGGGGAAATAGGTCTCTTTCTAAGGGAATAAATGGCTCTTTGATTTCCTTTTCTCTCACATACATTGCCATTAATCTAAAACTTTCCAGGCATTATGCAGGCAGTAAAATGGGCCAAAATAGTCTTTGCTGTCAAAAGTAAATCTGTTTATAGTTTTGCTTATGAGGCATGCTTTCAAAGACTGTTGGCAAATGGCAAATATACATGCCAATAAAGATCACTTCTGCCTTATGCTGTTTAAACATGAAAATAAGAAGAAACAAGAGGTCTTATGAGACAAGGGAAAGCAATATTAAAATCATAATTAATAAGACAAATCTAGTTTTCCTCACCATCCCTCTGTTATGTGTAATCTACTGCTACTACCTTATTATTGTTAACTTCTTAACTGTATGTGTCCTCTCAGTGAAGAAAATAAGACCTGTTGCAGAAAAGCATACTGTGAGTTTAAGACTGGAGGAAATGATGCTCTTCTAGTTAGTTAAATGATGACAAAGGTCCCCATCTTTTGAGACATTTCAGAAACTTTTTGTAAACTAACTCATACTGATTTTCCAACATTATCCCCTTTATAGTAAGGCTCAAAGCAAATAAAAAACACCGTACAAGTTACTGCTTTATACGAGTTACTGCTTTCATCCAGATTCTTCTTGTACATAAGCTGACAATTCCTTCACTGCCCTAAAACAGAAAAAAACCAATAAAATAGTAAAAACAACCCAAACAAAAACCCCACCCATAACAAAAATCTCTCTTCAAAGCCAACTTCTTGACAGTGCTGTTTAACTGCTTTCTAGCTTTGCACTGGCTTTCCTGTTGTAAAGTGGCCACAGGCATAAAGGAAAAGAGAATGGAGGAGATCCATGTACATAGACATGGGCACATCTATAACAGTGCATCAAAGCTACAGGTCTCTCCCTGCCCTACTTCCTTGGCTGTGGCCCTTCAGCCTGGTAATGGGCTGATTGACTTGTGTGATAGTTTAACTTAGCTGGCAGCCAAAGAGGACACAGTCCTTTCTAACTGCTAAGAAGAAAATTAACCTTATCCTAGCAAAAACCAGGACAACATGGGATGTAGGGTAGGTTTGTAAAACTTTGAGTGGCACTAAGGCAGCATTAAAGCATGAACGAAACAGCCGCTTGCTTCCTCTTTAAAAAAGATCCAGGAGACATCAAATGAAATTTACAACTGTTTGAATAAGAATAATTAAAAAACCCACAAAAAAAACCCCAAACAAACAAACAAAAAAAAAAACAAACCCAAAAATGAGATGGTTCTCAGAAATAAGCCGCAGAACTCTTCATTGCAGAACCTTATGAATGTGAATATTTAAATGGTTAAAAAAAGCAACTGGATAAATTAATGGAAGAAAAATACATCTGTGGCTACTAATAGAGCCACCAAGTTCACTGTTCTAAGACACAACTAAAGCACATGTTTCTAGAGGTTGAGAAGGTACTTTGGGGAAGGTCTATGATACTCTTGCTCCACACTTCTTTCTTTCCCTAGACATATGCTACTGGTGACAATTGGAAACAGGACATTGAGGTAGGTGGACCCCCAGCAAAGCTGTTCCTATAAATATATTTACATTTCAGGGTGGTCTTGGGTCAGGTGAGACAAGTTTTTTTCTTCAGATCTGGAAGAAAATGACCAAACCCAAAGAACGCAGTTTTATAAAGCCCATTTTGCCTGCCTTGACATCTGGTGGTCCCGATCTTATTCCTTCCCTGGGAGTCAACTAAATGTTACATGAGTGCAACACCACCACAATATTGCATACCTGAAGATGAGATGGGAAGAGGAGAGGTTAGCTCTGCCCTACCATCCAGGATCCACTGCATTCAAACCACTAAGGAGAGACTTCCGTGTAGTCAGTAAAACTGAGCAGGTGAGCAATACTTCTTCCAGTATAATCCCTTCTCAGTGTTGTCATTGGGCTTTTTCCACTCCTCCTAAGCTCCTCTGGGTGGAAATGAAGGGGCAATAGGGCTTAAAGTTGATTCATGTCATTCAGAACAAGGAAATTATGTTGTGCAATTTCTTTTCAGCATTGTCTCCCCTGTCTCCTGGTGATGATGGCACTCTTCAGGGCACTCAATATCAACCCTTTCAGAAGGACTAAACACACCTAGGCATTGGTATAGAAATGAAAATAAAGGCAACCTTTCCTAAATCTCAAAAGGGAAAACATAAAATTATATTAATTGGTTAATGTCATAAAAAACTAATTATCATAGCTATAATTTTTCTAGCCAGCCCTTTTTTCCCCCTACTGATAAATAATAATTATCTATTGGCTACAATAAAGTGATAGTCACAAAAGAACAATAAGATTTAATGGTAATGCCTACAAGTAAAAGTTTATGCTTTTAGAGGATACCATTAGAATTTGTGGCACTAGGACCAAGATCTGTAAATGTTTCCTCAAGTGTTTGAGGTGAGGTAGCTGGCCAGTTGTTGTGATCACATTACTGTTAGTTCTGGTAATAAGGTTTCAATGGCCTAAGGACACAGAGGAGACGAGGTTTGTGGGCATGGATTCCACCATCAAGGACAGTCAGAAAAAACCCCAACTTTTCAGGCACACAAACCAAAGATGCCCAAAGACTTTTCATGTGCAATTTGTCCGAAGTAGCAGGCAGCAAACAGAGCTGTCTCAGGAACAGAAAAGGTCTTGGATCCAGAATCATAAAACCAGTACATCCCTTCTCTTTGAAAACAAATCTACCCCAGAGCCCTAAACAAGCACAGATTGGCTTTCCCTTTAATGCCAGCTCAGCTGTGCAGGTCAAAGGCTTTGCCCACTCTTCCTGTTACCTGCATTGGGCAGCAGCAGCAGCGCCCTTTGGAATGATGCTCTGTTTTCCATATTTACCTGTAACACAATCTTGTGCAAATGCCTTTCATGCCTTGTGCACTGGTGCAGGGCAGCTCGCAGAACTGTTGTCTGAAGTGGATAAAAACCAAGACTCTTGTGCTACGTACATACACAGAGTACGGTATTTAACTCTCATTCACAATGCCCTACCTTTGGAAATACTGCAGTGAGTAACGTTGGAGGTGTCTTTAGTTTTCCTACTGATCAAAACCAAAAGCAACGATAGCCTAAGATAAACTGAAACTTCAGCTTTTTGCTGGAACACAAATGGACCTCTAAAATATAAATAGGACTTAAAATTAGCTCAAACTTCAGCAGCCAGTGGTGACATTAAAGAAATGCTTGGCAAGAGCAAATGCTGAGTCATATAAAACTGACAAAATGATATGGGCAGTTATTACCAAAATGCATTATTTATCACTGAAACCCATTGACACCCGTGCTTACACAGGAACCCTCCTGTGATATTGAAGGCCAAAGTATCCTCTCTCCCTAACAACAGTGTTGTATCTTTAGCAACTCTAGCAGGAACTCAGAAAATCAATAGTACTTCATGAGCAAGGTCTCGGTCTTCTTCTTTTACGAGGATTCTGTCAATGCAAGTGGCCATTACTGTACTTTAAAGGCATGATATAAAATTGCTTCAACAAGATACAAGACACACGGTTTGAAAGAACCTGGTGAGAGTATTTTAGTCAAAGTTAAATAGTTTCATCACGTAATTACTTCTATTGGCACATCTCCAGCTGGATACACTCATGCAGGGTATGTGCTTTCTATGATGGGGTGGGGAAATTATAAGGGAAGGTCTGTCAATTTGATTCAGGTTGATTTAAACAAGGTCAAACTGCTAAAATGGAGCCACAACCAAGCATCCAATACTATTGACAGTAACACAGTAACAACAAAGTTGCTGTCTTCTTTTTTTTTTCTTTTCTTTTAATTTCTTTTTTTTTTTTTTTTTTTTTTTTTTAAGGTAAGTGGTTTGAAAGTGTTTGTAGTTTTATTGCTGAAAAATAAGTCATCCTGATTTGCAGACTGGTAATTCATTTTATAAGGACTGTTTAGAATTTATTCGGGGGAAAAGGAAGCTGTGCTGATTCCTATAACTGATTCACATTATATGACAAAATTTAGCTTTTGTATTTTATGGGATTTTATGAATTCTACTAAAACCATTAGCTGGTTGTCTCTTTGTGATTAAATTTAACCACTTATGCAATACTTTAAACTGATGACAGTCTCACTTGTATTTATGTTTTGTTTAAGATGCATGTATCTTGGAAAACTATCACATCACAGAAACAAGAAAGACATTTACATTGATCCTCTGTAAATGAGAGAGAGCCCCTGTGAGTAGCAAAAAAATCACCTAAATACAGAAGTGCATACTTTCTTCATGGAAAGGGCCACCCACAGCAAAGAAGAGATTCCTGAAAGTACTTTTGAAGTGCTAAATACCTTAACTCCCTGACTCAACACCACTCCTAGGCTTGTCTACAGCATCTGCATGCCAGTTCACTTCCAGATGCTTTCTTAAGAGTGCTCCCTTCAGCCAAAACCTTTCAGGTTTGGGTTATAGTTCGGTGTCAGACCACTCCCAATGGACAGATTAAGTAAACTAAGACTTGTTTGGCCTTTTTAAGCCTAAGCAGTTCTCAAAGTTATATCAATAGGCTTCGCAGCATCAAATCACATGGCCTCATTTTATGCCCCAAAACATGTAACAGGTATCTTTAGTGCCAGTCTATAAAAATGCTGCTTTAGTGTGCTGAAACACATAATGTTTTAACTGAGAATACTGGCTATAGATGTGCCGTACAGGCATAGAGGGTCAGATGTTACGCAACATGGCCATGAACAGTCTGAAGGAAAAAACCCATGATCAATGGGGACATAAGTCACTTTGCACCATTTGGCCTGTGAATTGGAGAACAGTCCTTGATCCTAAGTGAACTGAAACAATTGATACGTTATATCTGTGGAACAAAACCTCTGCTTGTATACACATGGGCAGATAACACAGATATATTATGTAGAGATGACTTTCCCATATTAAATTGCATTTATGAAGCTACTTTGATGACTGCACTTCTCTAATTTAGTTCAGTTGGCTTTTGTTCCAGCTTCACACAAACTGCTTCAAACAGTTTCTTGCTTTTTTTTTTGTACCATAATTAGCTGATCTTAGGCTTAAGACAAGAAATACTTAGTCCTGGAACAATGACAGAAGTAAAAATGAATACTGTATCACCCAGCAAAGCCAGACATAGAATTTCTGACCTCCATAAAAACCCCTTCCCTCTATTTCCAGTGAGACACTCTCATATATATTTCTGAAAGCTATGTCAAGGTCTCTTAGAAAATTTTCTAATACCTTCATTATAAGTTCTGTATCTCTCTGATGCTAGTCAGTTCCTCTGGACTGAGGAATTACACGTTCAGGAACATGATAAACAGTATTAATAACACTTTTAAAAAATATTTTTTCTATCTGAAATACTCCCCCTAAAATGTTAATTGCTTAGGTGTGATATCTGTAATAAATCATTGCATTTATTCTAGAGGCTGTGATTTTCCAAACTTCACACTAAGAAGCCTCTCACAGTACACCATGGAGCTCTGCGCCACAGTTGAGGAACACTAATATCAACATGTTACAGTAGACTAAAACCTTCATCATCAGAATCCATGCTAAATACCATATCACAAATTGCATAAGTTAATGATGTGTTCTTGGATTTTGCTGATTCATAAAGTGGTAAGTTACATGTATTTGACTTGTCACCTCTTCTTAGAGGCTCCCAAAATACTTACCTTTTCACACATTTACTGAAACATTTTTGGTTGTCATGGTTCCTGTTAATTTATGTCTATAAGGCTTCTGGGTTTCTTTTCCTTGATTTCTGTAAGGCTAGCCACTCTATCAAAAGGCAATTCAGTAGCTAGTATGGATGAAGAGTATCAGCATGTGAGCTTTGTCTTGTTGCGCTTCCACAGTGTAAGTGCAAAGAAAAAGCTCATTCACATAACAAAAAGCAACAAAGGGAAAGCTGAGGGTCAGTCCATCCCATGCCTACATCTTGGCCTGAGAGAAAGACAGAGAGAAAAAGGAGAGGTGCTGCAATAACTCTGTGGAGCTACCACCTTCTTGAAGACCAAGTTGTACAGCACGGTGGCTGGTGATTAAAAAATGTACTTGCTGCCATATCTCAGCCACACACGAGTCATCTAAACAGTACACTATACAGTGGATTTGGCTCATTAAAAAAAAAAAAATCCAAGTATTTATTCCACTTCCCATTCATTTCAGGTGTTATTAACCTGTGTGCTTTGTTGCCTACTCTTCACTTAACAACCCCTTAAAATGTTGAATCCTTGGGTGGAAATTTGAGATCATACCTGAACATCTAAGTGCTGTTTTCCAGGCACTACAAGAGCATAAGATGTTAAATAATTAGCCATTTATGTCAAAAAATCAAGTTTACCATACATTTTCGGCATTAATTTTATAAATGCCATAAACCAAGCTTTTCTCTGGGTGGTTTTGGTATATAATTTCTTCCACAAGAAGAACAGTTTCTGTATAGTTAACACATGTGGCAGGGTAAGGAAGCATAAAAACAACATCACTGTAAAATTCACACTAAATGATGGAAATAATAACTAGAATATGTGTAATTTGAGTAGAAGCCTTAAACAACAGGCAGAGAGTCAAGCAGTGCAAAACCAGACAAAACTGCAAAGGAGAGTGGTCAAACCCTGAGACCTGAGCAGAAGAGGAGGTGCACATTTTTTTTTTTGCCATTTTTTCAGTCAAAAGTGCATTTGTTATGAAGAACAGAAGTACTTGAAGGAATTCATACGACACTAATCAAGGGATTTTATGGATGTTGAGCTATAAGGTCTGCAGCATCTCTTAGAAAGGGGGTGAATCAACTTGTGGAGGAGGTGTGAGTGAGTGTGTATGCTCAGGTAAGAGGGCTGCTTGCAGAGGGAGGGGATGTACATCTGTGCATCTTAGAGAGGGACCAAGCCCTGTAATTTTCAAAGTAGAATAGCACAATGTTATTTAGCACAGGTGTCTCTGTAATTGTGGTACTGAGAGAAATCAGTGCTCAATGGCCCACAACTTCACCCTTCCACCAGTATAACATGACAAGTAATCTGCAATATAGAAAAAAGAAAAGTAGGTATCTGTACAATGCACAGTGCAAAAAGCATTTTTAGCTACACACTGACTCTCCTGTGTGACAAATATTTATTCAAATGGTGCAGTTTCTGTTCAAAACCAAGTTTCCTCAAACAGGAAAACAGATAATAAATTTAACACCTCTATAGTTTCATACTCACATAGCAAGAGCCATCATGAAAGGTTCCTGTTTCTTTCAGAAGTAATTATGTTCCCCAGATAAAAGGTATATGTCAAACCAGTATAATCTTTCAGGTGTTTTCATTCTGACTACTGTAGTTTTAGAAACAATGGAATTCCTTTCTGAGGACAAATGATATGAATAAGTCAAAGAGTAATTTTAAGAAGCAGTGTGAACACCAGAAGTATGAGGCAAGGCCACTTTATTCCAATTCTACCTTTGCACAAAATTATGTGAACCCACAAAACTCCAGATAGAGGGAGAGTAAAAAACTTTTCCTTCAAGAGAAGCAATACTTCTGCCATAAATCTACAGGTAGACGTGTCACAAGAAGAGGAAAAATTGTTTACTCCTCCTCACTTAAATAGCTACTTGAGAAAGTAAAAATAAAATATTAAAAAGGGTTAAAAAAAAAGTGCAAGAAAGGTATGGACATACTGGAGCAAGACCAGTGAAGGGCCACTGAGATAATGAGAGGCCTAGAGCATCTCTCATATGAGGAGAAGCTTGGGGAGCTGGAACTGTTCAGCCTGGAGAAAAGAAGGCTCAGGAAAGAAACTCAGTGAGAGTAAAGAAAGCTCCTCTCAGGGATGCCTAGTGACAGGACAATAGGCTGTCACTAGGCACCCCTAGTGACAGCCAATCATCACCAATAAGCACAAACTGAAATACAGGAAATTCTGTTTAAACATAAGAAAAACCTTTTTTTACTGTAAAGATGACTGAACACTGGACCAGGTTGCCTAAAGTGGTTGTGGAGTTTCCATCCTTGGGAGATATTCAAAACCTAACTGGACAAGGCCCTGAGCAACCTGCTCCAGGTGACCCAGCTCTGAGCAGACGGTTGGACTAGACCATCTCTAGAGCTGCCTTTCCACCGCAATAGAAGGAGGATATCCAGAAGATGTGTCATTTAGACCCACTCAGACTTAGCCTCTGTCTTATGGCTTATGCCAAACAGATTTTATTGCTCATCAGCCAAAAAAAACATGCCTTACATCTGAAACACGAATGCAGCTGTACAGTTTCAGTGTGTGTGCACACTACTGTGCCCTTGGAAATTTGTGGAAGGTACTTGGTATCTGAGGCAACTATGTGCCAGTCCACTACATCTGTCTAGATAAAACCAGAGTGAATTAGAACTGTACCCTGAAAAGTCCCTTTGGGAGCTCCCGTCCAACTATGGGAAGACAGGTCAGAAACCACCATGTAGAGGCCACCATTTTTTCCATTATTTCCATTATTTCCAGCAAGAGTCCTCAGGTGAGGAGGAGCCCAGAGGTTCCACTAAGTAATTGAGTTTATTGCTACCTATCCTTTTTGAAATGAGGATGGGCAGAAACATCACAGCCATCATCCCAGAAGTTAAAAAAAAAAAAAAATTAAAAATTTAGAAACAGTTAAAAATTCAAAACCTAATCTAGTTTTAAGTTTTCACAATAGTTCTGGTTCTAAACAATGGTTATTAAGGATACAATCAAATATTACTGCCCTTAAACCTATGTCAAATATTACTGCCCTTAAACCTATGTCAAATATATGGTTGGAAATACAATCAAGTTGCCATCTTCATAAAGTGAACCTTCAGCTAGAAAAACACTCAAATGAGAGACTATCAATATCAGCAGGGAGAATCCTCTGGGTTTAAAGACAAGAGCAGACACACACATATAAACACCTCTCATGCCAAACACACAAAAATAAATGCTCAAAAACCTCAGTAGCTTTTAAACTTACAGAAAATGAGAAGAAAAAAACAAAAATGTATGTTTCATTTGAAAACATGAAGTATTTTAGAATATATGCAAACGTACAGTTTATGGTGCATCAAAGCAGCACAGTCTTTTAAAAGTTTTTTATTGCATTTTTTTTTCTTATTAAAAAAAAGGGCAACATATTTGCTCTGTATGTTCTCATCCTCTCAGATTTCTCAATAACTCTCCTCTAACAGCAACTGGACCCTGCTATGCAGATCAATTAAGAAACAACACTATCATTATAAAACCCCACATAGAAGAGCAACGTGGGGTTTTGCAGCAAGTATATAATTGTGTTAGCCTCAAAGATGCATAAAAGGCAACCATAGGGAAGCTGACCATGCATTTCTTGTTAAAGATGACAACAAAATTATCCGAAATTCTTTTAAAATTAAGAACTAAACATGCAGTTCAAAGTATCAAAGGAGAGTTAATGAGACACTTTTTCAAAATCGATAATTCAGAATTTTTCAATAAGTTTCCTATTAGCATTCCCCCATCCCCCTAAATACCATTATTTTTTCCCAGCTGTATAAATAGTCTCAGAGAGTATGGCCTGAATGAATGCACCGTTCAGAAAACAACATAATTACAGCCATTTCCAGCAAACTGGGTGCCAAAAAAGTTACAAATTAATTGAAGGTTAGCACTGAAAATTAAATCCTAGCCAGCTTGAAGTCATTTTTTAGGCTAGTTTATATAAAATTAAATAGGAAGTTCAGTCTTCCAGTGTTTCATCAGCTTAGTGGAGAGATTTTTAAGGCTCAGCTGAACGAGTGGTTTGCAATGTTCCGTCATGTGAAAAAACTATGTTCTCCCTGTGGGTGTTCCTTGTTCCCAGTTTGCTTCTGAGGAGAGACTAACAAAACTTCTGGGTCCTTCCCCAGTTCTCCTGGCCATGGACTCTCTCCAGAAGACAGAAAAGCCTATTCAGGTTTACCCTTGTCATTATTAGGTAAGTAAGTTCACACCTTCAGTCTCACATTCACATACCTCTCTTCTTGGTCCATTTTGTTTCTCTGTAAGGTCTTTTAGATATATCTCCAAAACATATTGGCTAATAATTTTGCAGGTATTTCAGATCCTTCTATGGAGTACAAAAACAAAAAAATAGCAAGAAGAAAAGATACAACACGCCAGCATCAAGAAGCTCAGTTAACCAAACACAGTCAAGTCAGAGGGCCCAATAATAACAACAATAATGTTCAGAAAACCTCTTCCATCCATCCAACTTGGAAGCAGGTATGGAGCTGCTAGCCTACTTGTTTCTTTAACCATCCCTTTGTGGAAGCACAGTATCTGGAGACGAAAAATCAGGTGGATTTTCATTCTGGAGGCAGACATCAGAGATGGGCTGACATTTTAAATTTTAAATCAATTCCCAGAGTTCTCTGGAAATGCATTCTTACTTTATACAAAATCCCCAAAACTGTTTCTATCTTCACTTGATAGCACTGCCCACATGTGTCTTGGTTTTGTACATTATCCATGTTAGGCAAAACATTCAAACAAGATCTCGGCAATTAAATGTGCATTTCAGTGTTTTGCCTGAAAGGGATACAAACACACATGTTGAGAGGTAAAATCTAGGAGGCTTTCAAGCATAAAGAAATTAAACTTTTGGTCCAAGGAGGATGAGCCTCTGTTTAGCTCTCTTCTTCTCTTCTGAATCAAAGTACCTCCCTGAGGAGACATCTTCTAGTCTAGTTCGATTTTCCACTCCCGTTGGGAATCTGCTAAGCCCTCCTCATCCTAAATGAATTTCAACTTTCATCTCCCAACTCCCAGGAAACTGCTGTAACGATCAAGCTAGGGACAACCACTATCTTTCCTCCTATTTGGCAACTAGGTAACAGAAAAGTAAAAATGTCCCCTGAAAGAAAATTTAGCAAAAGAGACCAAAAAGACAGTTTCTGAGTGGTTAAGACATTCCCATAAGTAGGAAGAGGCCAGGGTCTGGATGTCTACTTTATAGGCTTTTTATTCTTGTCTATGAAATGTCTAATATTAAAGGCACAACAGCAGAGAGCAGAGAATCCCTCTTCTTCCTTGCTCACACCTTAGTGCCTAAACCACCGCACAGCACAGTTGCGTCCTACTTTAACACCCAGCTGGCATCATTAAAGTTAACAACATAACATCACAACAAATGAATCTCATCACCAAAACTGATAAGGAAGTTTAAAAAAATAAATTTCATATTTGTTTCCTAAGTGAGTGAATACCAGTCCAATATATGATTGAACTATTTTTGAGCATAAATAGCCTTTTTGGCATTTACAAAAAAATAATTGGGAAAGCTTTAGGTCAAAGGCACAGAAAGCCCACATTTTGAAAACATGCCTGGCAAGTATTTTCTGACATATTCTCAGCCTCTTCATTCTCTGTTTTTGTTGTTCTTTTTTTATCCATGAAGGGTATATAAAGGGCATCTAAAACTTTAGTCAATAGATCCATTATTATGATTGGCTGAAAACCATAAAATGCATCCATCAAGCCATTGTGTTGCATTTTGTGTTAAATTATGGTGATAAATAGTCCTTTTTTCATGACGTCACCTACTAATCTATTCAGAAATCCATTCACTGCTGCCATTATGCATCACTCACACTCATGCCAGCTTGCTGAAAAATCCTCCACATGACACGGCCCCTGCAAGACTGCATGTTACTCTGTGGAGACAAATATTTTCTGTTGCTTTTATGTCCTATTGTGAAACAATTGTTTTTCTGGTTCCCAGAGTTACCCCAAGTGTGTAGTAATGTCCTCAGCTATCAGCTTTGGGCATTGTAGCTCATGTACTTTTAATTGTTTACAACTTACATCAGAACTGGATTGAGTCCATTTGTACTCATATTGTTTTATCACTACAAGATGATACATTTTGCCACCTTCTTCTAGGTCAAAATTGAATCCTATTGAGAGCCTTTGAACAGAGAACTAATATTCACAGGAGCTGAGCTGGGGATGTATAGCAATATTATTATTATGTTTGGGATTTTGCTTTGAATTTAGACAAATCTTTCTTTTATAATTAGATTTCATAACACTTGAATTACAGCTTACAAAAACAACAATGAAGAAGAATAAAAATATTTGGCTAAAATTACTTTAAATCAAATGATTGCCTGTGAAAACAAAGAACATTACCAGCTTTAGGATTTTTTTCATGTTTCCTTATTATTATACATCCATCTTATATTTTGTTTAAACAAACTGCCTTTTTCTTCCCTTATTCAGTAAAGAACAGAAGAGACAGGATAAGTTAGGGCCAGCTTTTATAAGATATTGGTCTTATATTTTGGGACTAACTGAAGAAAATTAGGGATGTATTCTAAAGATCGCAGAAATACTTTGCATTTATAATTCCCATTTAAAAAAACAAAACCAAAACTGGGCTTATTTCCTGCTTCTAACATCTATGTGAAATAAATAGGAAAAGTATGATGTGAAGGAGCAGTGTCAAAAGCAAGAACCAATAGCAAAAAATATTGTATCATTTCAGACTCATATAACCTTCTTCCCTTGTTATTATCAGTAGTACAACATAAAAACAAAACTAGAGAAAAAATATAGCATACATTCTTACACAGAATATGCAAGGATCTGCATCACTTAAGACACAGAAGCAGCTCCTTTTTTTTTTTTAATCTCTCTTTCTCTCTTTGGTGTTTCCAGCACTACTAAATGTTGAATTAAGCCTGAGGGAACTTGGCTTCAGCTCAAAATATGAACAAAACCCTAACTGATGTAGTAATGATTCTTCTCATTGCCCCTCTGAAGGAGGAACGGACCTCCAATCAGGCTGAAAAGAGTGGGTGCTCTTATTAGCTGGGCTTTTTTCACAGAAGTTTCTGAGCATCACCCTTTCATGTCTGTGTGGTTTTGGTGGTGGTGGTGCTGAAGAGAGTCTTCCATGTGTTACTAAATGCTGATCCACCTATTCCTTATCCTGCAGGTTGTAGATCATCTACATTTTCATCACTCTATAAAAGAAAGAAGGAAGGAAACAGAAAGAACAGTCTGTGCTCATCCCTATTGCCACCTGCCAGCAAGTAGCTATCCCTTAGCTATAATCATGCCACCTCTTTTACATGAATGACAATCCAGGAGCAGCAGCACAATCCCACCTGCAGTACAGTGTTTCCTACCTCCTGCTCCTCTGCTGAAACATGTCTCCACATAATTAGCATGAGAAAGTAAAGTTCTTTCACCTTCATTGCTATAACACAACAATAGAAGTAACTGACTCCAGAGACACACCAACCTTTTATATAAAACCACTTTATGGAGCACCATCAAAAACACCCTGCAAGAAATAGCTTGGTTCTTCTCTTTATGCATAGTCCTTCCTTGTTATTAAGGTACTGGTTCCAAATGGTTTGGGGGAAAAAGCTGAAAAGTGAAAATTATCATTCTAATATTTAGAGGAAAGGCTTTAGCCTTCTAAGTCATCCTCAAATGATTGTGCAGAAGAACTATACCTAAACCAATACACTAAATCCTTGTAACAGAATCCACAGAGCTACTTAGTGGAAGAGAATAATGCCTTGTGCCCCTTTTTCTCTCATTCCTGTTGTAGCTCCAACCTGCGCCCAATGTCATTACTTTTACTGTTAAAAATGATGAAAGAAGGCACTGTCCAGTTAATAAATTGTATTGCACTGTAAGGACTAAATACCTAAATGTGTCTGAGCATTCAGAAAAAAAAAAAAAAAAAACAAACCAATGAGGTGGAAGAAGGAATTTTACTTCTAGAACCACTAGAAAGCCATAAAAATATGGAAATACAGCTGAAATACTTGTAGGGAATGCAAATTGTCAACATAATTTTCAAATTCTTTTCAAATTCAAATTCTGGTTTCTGTCAAGAGCTGATGTACAGTACACAAGGAACACTTTGGGTAGCATCAGCTAGGAGCATTTATAGAAATTTTTTTTTTTCATCCATTGTAAAAGTAAAGCCTAAGTATTATATATTCAAAGATTATTTGCAAAATTTTGCCCTTTGCTTATGTAAGCAGACTGTCAAGTGGCAACTCCCCACTGAAGATGCTCATGCGACTTTAAACTTGGAAACTCACTTGAAAGGGCTGACCAGAACTGAACATCTGGAAAAGATCCATGCAAGGTGAACAGGAATTTGACAAAGGCAGAATCAACACAAATATTTTCTTCATGTTTGATATCTGTCCATTTATATTATCAGTTGAAACCAGACGTCTAAATGTTGAGATACAAATCGGGACTAAAAAGTGGAGTTTGATGTAGCATTAATCCAAAAGCAGGGAAGCACCCAACATCTCTGAAATTACCTGAACTATTTTCACCACCAGTGTACCAAAACACATTTTAAGAATGGCATTCAGGGGCTGATTTTCAGAGGCGCTTAGCACTTGTTGGTGCTCTGCAGAGGGTTCAAACAGAGCTAGGAAAAATTGTGGCTAATTTTGTGGCTAGAAAAATTAGCCACAAAATTAGGCAGCCTTTTACACTACACCTTTGTATTTTGTACCTTCACAACTTGATTATAACATGGTTTATTTCTTCCCTTATTCATAAGGGTAATAGTTGCTGATGACTGAGGCAATAAATACCATCTTGAAGATTGTCACATGAAAACCCAGCAATTTTCAAAACACTATATAGACATTACCTTATTGAGTGTTATTTACAGCTAGTTGCAGCAGCAGATAGCTATGCTTTACTTTTCCAAGAGATGTACTATTGCTCTACGAAATCAAGTACACTTGTCTTATTCCACTGACTTCTGACGGACTATTTCTGTGAGGCAAGAGATATATTTATCCCACTGCATGCTGCTCACTGTATTTACCTGCTAAGTGTCTATAGTACCAGGTGATAGTATCTATAGTACTAGGTGATAATGTGCTATTCTGTTTTCAACAATCCAGAGTGCAACGGAACACACCATTAATTCTGATAGGTCTGTGAGAATACCTTTAAAAATGTTTTAAAAGATAGATTAGTGTCTCATCAAGGCAGAGATTAAGTGAAAATACTTTCAAATTTGTCATGCAGCATTGTATCTGTTGGGTTATTTATTATTTCATAGTGCATGCAAAGTAATAGATCACATACACTTTAGAGACTCCTCGGAGATATGAATGCTTTTTAGTATATTTAAATATACTGGCCAGTAAAACTGCAGCTTGCCATTTTACTTTCTTCCTAAGACAACAAAAGAGATTGTCACTGCCTATGGAGACAGTGCAGTTCCCTGACTAAGTGTGCTGCTTGTGTAAGTTAGGAAATCTAAATTTTCCCTTCCTCCCCTGGCTAGATGTGTTCTTACTCTGCAGAACAGCCATCCTCTGTACTGTGCTGCATCACTCACATCTTTCTTGAATTTTCAGTGTTAGACCTGATTTTAAGATGCTGTCTTTCAGCATCTCTAATTGCTGGGCCTTGGACAAATACTAAGCACTCAGATGGACCTGGCCATTGGCACTGTCCTGCACACATTGTGGCTTCTCCTTCACAGGAACAAGTGGGGCAGAGGGATGGATGGAGCAGACAGCAATATAACAGGAAAAGAACTTACTTCTCCCTTCTCTCTTCTTCTTCTGATTTCACATAAGCAAATATGGGAAGTAATACCACAGCATATTGTTTGCAATATGCTCTCTTGGCCATAGGGAAAGGAAACAGTTCGGGGATTCTTTTAAAAGCAGTTAGCATGACATATAGTCTTTTTATTTTGCTTAGATGATACCTTCCTTCTGCTTGTCTTATTTATTTAGGTTTCAAGTCCTCTTAGCAAGAGTGCTTCTTGCAAATCCATTTTGAAAATCCAGTAAGTAGAGAGTTCTACTGTAAAATAATTAAGACATTATTGACATTCATCCTTACAGCATCTCATTCTCCTAATTTCTGTGTCAAAATGTTCTGCTGAAAACACAAAGTTGAATGCTCCCTACCATAACACTTGCCTTTCTCCAGATACTTTGTCTATATAGGACAATTAAAGAAAATCAGAATGGCAGTGATTATCAAAGGTAAAAGGCAATATCATATTCAAAGAACAAAAATAGGATATGAGGCCTCAAAATATCTTCACACAAATATCAAAGTGAAAAAGGAGAGTTAAAAATAAATTATTAAGTAACTAAAGGCTTTTTTCCCATGCCCTTCAGATCATTCCTGGCATCCTGATTTGAAAAGAGGATAACAGAAAGAGAGCAGAAAGTTGACTAAAATTTCACATTGGAAAAAAACAGGTACAGACAATGAGAGAATAAGTGTGCTGAAAACTGTGGTTCTCTACTAATAAATGTTAATGTACAATTCAAGCCTATGGAAGGAGAAATCACCATAAACAACAAAGGGAAAATGTAGATGTGACAGAGAGATGCCAGGAAACAATCAAAGAAAACAGATATATAACCTAGTTATTCAGACATACAGTATAACTCCTATTATCCTCCCATTATGATGAGGATAGTGGCATGTGCCAGAAAATCATACACAATGTCCCAGGACACACTTGAAACACAGCAGAGAGGCTCTTGACTTCAAGGATCCTGTATTCAGTCTCCAGTGAAGTCACAGGGTGAGAAATTACAGATCTAAAAAATATCATATAGTTAAAAGCTGTCAGAAGAGAAAAGGGGAGATCAGCTGTCTTGTGAGATAAGCCAAAACATATGCTCTTTACAGAAATATACAGAAATTAGGACTTAACAAGGTTCCCACACAGAAGACTACTACAGAGCTGACAAAGAAAATTTGTGTTCCCTATATTTACTGCTTAAAGACATGTATTGTCTCAGAAATGCATTTATCCTAGTTAAACAGTTTCCTTTTGGAGAAGGACATCTAGGTGCTTAGTCATTAGCCCTAACTAATCTGAAGTGGGGACAGAATGTGTCAGTTTTGCTGTGGTGATAACTGTTTGTGTAAAAAACCTGCAAGTTCTCTTTTTGTCCAGTTTGCCAATGGCAACCACAACTGCGTTGCCATATATCGATTATAGCCTACTTAAAAATGGACACACTCCTTTAGAAACAATTAAGCAGTGTCATTTGTAGTGTAAGACAGGATGGAGTTCTCCTCCAGCAAGAGATTTGCAAGGGCTGAGCTGCCAGTGAAGAAAATGTTAAATCAGAGTTTTGTTAAGTATTAGCTGCTTCTCTTTGACTTTTCAAAGCACTGCTTTTGTTAGTCTTTTGTGTTTTTATTAATCTCTAACAAATTGGATTCCAACAGAAACTCCAGCTTCTTTTCACAATCTTTGTTCATGTAGGATGACTCCCTCCTTTTAACAGCTAATCTCATAGTTTGCTTCTGGTTCTGATCTCAGACTACCATTTGGGGATTAATTCTACCTATGAGTCAGACTACACTCGATCAGATGTCTGCACTAACAGAAGCATACACTGAACGAAGTGCCAGAGTTTCTAGCGTCCTCTTCAGGCTTCCTGGCAGAAATACACAGAGTGAGCACCATTAGCTGATGAGTTTCAAGGAAACAAGAGATTGGAAAAGTTTAAAGTTTAATACCTCATTTCCAGCACCCATTCTTGCAAATATCTTGTCCAAAAACAAATTCCAAAAGGAATGGAAGAAAGCATTTTTATTTCCCCAGAATCACAAACTAATATATTCCCCTGTAAAGATGGAGGAAAGAGGAATACATATTTCAGTCTGATACCTCCACAGTACTTTGTAAAAACAAACCAATTTCTCTGAGAGTTGTCATTCGGCAGCTATTTCACAACCTTTCCTTTATTCCAAACCCATTTCAGGTGCTGTACTTTACATCTCTACATGCAGGTTAAAATATTTTACAACAGCTCTGTTTCAACAGCAGAATACAGTCACTCAGTAGACAAAGATGTGCTCAGAACTTCATGAATACATTCAGTAGTTAGGAATTGGGGAGAGAGGAGCACAGGGAAATGGATTTAGTATTTGCATTCATTTCTGGGCATGAAACGTTTTTCTCTCATTTAAAGAACCATATTTGACTAGTTTGACATGTTGAAGATCCAGCTGGAGAGCAGCACCAGATGAGACCATGCTTACCAGCAACAAGAAAATGTCTCCAGTGCATGTTTCCTTGCCAGTGGTTTCTAGAAAGTGACAGGCTGTGCGGGGATCGGCGTATCAGCTGTTTCATTGTGCTCATTCTACATTCAGGCGCTTGAGAAGGCACATGCTGGTGAACTCACCCAATTGCTAAGTAGATCAGCACTATGATAGCAAACTGGGGGAAAACTTTCACAGGAGGATCAGAAAGATGGCAGCAGAGCCCTCCCGATGCATAAAATACTGTCTACACTAAGGGCTGTGTTGCACTGGGAAGCAATACTGACCACAGGACTATCGCAATGCTTTGACTACATCTGTGGTAATAAATTTAGGAATGCCAGGGAGTATTCCTGGGCACTGAGACAAGATTGTCTACACTTAAGTTATCAGCACTCCCCCTAGCCCAGCTTGGAACAGGGTCAACTACTACTGTTCCAAACAATTCCTGGGTGGAATTCAGGACCTAACGTAGGGTAGGTGCCATTCCCAATTGACAATTTATAATAGTGTATAAATGTTCCAGAAATTAAGAAGATGACTTGTTTATGTACAAGTGGACATGTTTGTAACTACATGCATAGCCAAGATTCTGAAAGAAGAAAGGATTGAATGTACAGGTCTGAAACTTAAGAAGGTAACTTCCCATACCCATGACCTGCTCTCTTTAGTTAAATACGTAGTCTAAAAATTCAGAAAAATGTTCAAGGATAAAATCACCCTTTCCATTTTCTCTTTCTATATGACTATCCACCCCAAATACAGTTTTGATTCTTATCCATCATCGGGATAGTGATTTCTAATTTGAGTCATCCGACTTCTACTGGGCAATTCACAGCAGGGGTTTAATGTAGGTAAATCTGAACTGTCCTCTGGAGAAGCCTCTCTCTCTGTCCAACAAATATTTATTGATGAATCAGTCTGTATCCTTTATTCAGATATCTGAATTTGGTGCTTAAAATTAAGTAGACTCAACATTCACCAAAGTTTGCATTGAGGTACCCAGACTGTTGGTAGCTTTCCACAGATATATACTTCACTGGATGATTCTTCTGTTCAGTAATCCTGATCAAGAAGAAACTTTAGCCACAAAAAGATGTCTTTCCCCTTTTTCATGTCTTTGTTGTACTGGGAAAAAAACTCTAAATACAGGTTCAAACTATAACCTTATCAAGAACTTCTGGAGGAAAACTTTAAAGAAGAGTTTCACAATGAGGTAACCAATGCTCTCATTCTCCAGCCTCTGGGACACAGTATTTCTTTCTCTAGGAGCCATTTTGTCCTTCACTATTATATCAAACCTCTTCCTTGACTTCCTAAGAGCTGTAGCAATCCTCTGTCAATTCCAATGAAGCTGCCTTCCCACAGCACACGAGGATCGGCACTGGTCTGCACGTACGTCTGCTCATGGCTAGGTCCATCAGGCACTTCAGCATCAGTGTTTCTGCATGAGGCAGCTAGTGGTAAGTCTGAGGCCAGAGGCCAACAGAAAGAGAAAGATGCTCATCAGCTTTCACAGACTAGTCTTGTCTTTTCACCTCTGATTAGTCAGCTCTTAAATATCTTGGCTGGAGGATGCCACTCGCTCCCTGTTTGATTGAGGAGGTAGGTAAAGCTGCTAGTGTCAAGGGACAACAGATACTACTGTGTTTCTAGCTTTTCTCTGAATAATACTGACTGCCATTGATACAGTCACTGGTGGTGTCTTTTTCTCAGCTGTTTTCGGTCAGCAGCTGCTAGCTAGTTTGATAAGAAGTGAGCTTTGATGTGCCTATAGATCACAAGAAAAAGCAAGGCTACAAATCTCCTCTGCTGAAGCTGAGAGGTCAGTAACAGCTCCTTAGTTAAAATACATTTTATAATGCACAGAAATATGTAACTGTTTGTTACATATGTAAATGTAATATTTATAGAAGCAAAGATTTACAAAGAACAAATAATTCCTCAAGACAGTGCAATGAGAAAACTTGCCAGGTACAAACCTAAAACTATCTCACTAGTATAGAAGAATTATCTAAAAGATAGTATGGATTCTTTCCAAGCTGTATTACATTTTTCTTTTCTTTAAGTTTTAAATTATTTTTTATTAAATGTTTATAAATGGTTTAAAAAAAAAGCAGATGCTCGGTGCTACGTTTACCAAATCTCAAAATGGTAAATTGATAACTAATTTCCCTGCATGTTAGATAAGCTTTAGAGGACAGTAATGACAAAGTGGACACAATTCATGATAAATAAACAAATGAATAAATAAATAAATACAGTATGGACAAGCAGTCAGAATCTCTGTCAAAGATGTATGGTGCCTTGGGTATAAATCAGTGTAGCTCCACTGACTTTAACGACATCAGGCCAGTTTAAGACAGCTTGACATATAATTCAGTTTGGGCTGTTTAGCAGTATCATCAAAGACATAATCAGCTGCTTTCTCCTGTTTGCATAGCTGCTGGGGCCAAACATACTCTTCATCTGCACCTAAAAATAACTTCAGGTCACCCCAGAAGAAAGTTAATGTATCCAAAAACTGTTTATGTTTTTGTTTGAAGTGAGGTCAATTAATCTAGATTGTTTGTTGGGGCCTTTTCCCCAAAACCAAATAAATTATTTTTCTATAAAAAGATAAAAGGCTCAAAATTAAAAACTTTGTTATTGCCATTTTTAACACATTGCAATTCTTCACTAAGACATTGGCTGGATAGTGTTTCTGAGATGATCTGGCTGACTATTTCTGACTGCAAATCAGGGGACACAATTAGATCCTAAGTGGCTTAAGATCTTCCTGCTTTGGAAATCTCTTCTCTTCCTACTGTCCTATCAAGAAAGATCAGCAAAACTGCTAGACTTGGAATCCCTTTCATACAAACAATGTGAATTGATTTAGCTTTGTATTCTGCACAGACAATCCTCAATTTTGGAATTTTATCCTTTCTGATTCAAAGACTCACTTTACTAACATTCTTGGGGGTACAGCAAAGGCTATCTATTTTAATACAATTCTAGAAGTGGGCAGCTGAAGGCCAAAGAGTCTGGGTTACTGTTGCTTTGATTATTTTGAAAGAGTATTATTTATTTGATAGTGCTTGCTGATGCTTACCTACTTGTATTGTTATACAAAGGTGCTCAGAAAATAGGATAGCCTTCTCATAAACATTGGATAAATCAAAATAAACAGCAGTATGTTAGCAGAGGGCAAAGGCAGGGACTGGCATGATAAAGACTACTGCCTAAGACTTAGGACTATTCTCTAAGTTATCTATTATTGTATGAACAGACAAACAAAGCAAATCGCATTAAGACTTCCAAATTTTAGTCTAACTAGGATACACTCCTAGATCAAAAGTAAAAGTAGCTTAGATTTTTTTACTACAAGGGTTGCCAAATTTTGAGAACAACCATCCAATTTTAAAAATATAGATAGAAGAAAATATAAAATCACTGAGGCCGGAGCCTCTTGGGCCTTACAGAACCATAAGCTGTATTCAGCTTTGCTGAAATGACCTAACTTTTGAAAGTCTTGTAGAAGAATGGTTCATTGAATTATAGACTGTAACGTTTCCTCCCAGATGCCATTCTCCTAAAAAGGCATCCTTCTCCCTCTCTTCCTAATTCACAGCTGTGTTCTCTGACATACGAAGTATTCACCACTTCACTATTTTAACATATTTAACCTTTATTTCAAAGGACATTCTATATTTAAAGCTTTCATTTTGCAGTGAGTTACAAGCATATGCCATTCCACCTGCAATTCCTCCAGACCATAGCACCACCACCTGAGGTCAAATAAAGCATACAAACCATTTGACATAACCAATAAAGCCACTTGATGCCCACATTAACACATCCTTTTTGTAAGATGTCATTTGACAAAAACACTGGGACAAATGGTTGGCAAACTATGCAGGTTAGAAAATACCAATTCTGTACATTTGTTAGGGGCCTTTTAAAAGAAAATGTGCCATTATAAGATAATAGCTGTGTCTAAGGTTCATAAAGGAACATAAAGAAGTGAGGTGTTCAAATTACGTTCCTCACTTCCACTGTTTCTGCTTAACTGGTCATCTATTCAAGACTATCAAATATTGTAAAGTATATTTTAGCATCACAGAAATGACTGGCAATAGCAGCAATGAGATAGCAACAATGACAGAGTGTCCCCAATGAATATTCCCCTGTAATAAAACCACACTTACAATCTGTGCTCCTCCCGTGTTTTCTCAAGGCATCATGAATCTAATACTCAACTACAGTAAATCAGTGTAGCTCCTCAGTGATCACCAATTTAAAACAGATAAGGATCGGTCAATGAGTCTTTAATGAGAGCTGGTTTATTGCTATTGTTTTTATGCAACTGTTACACAGAAATACCATAGGAAGAAAACATTTAAAAAGCCAACTGATGTATCAAATAAAAAACTAGTACACAGAAAAAGCTCAAGAACCTAATCTAGTCCTCACGTATGTTGTTTCTGCAACACAGTACCTGGGAAGCTGGAGGGCTTTGCAGGGAACATATAGTCTGTATATTGTCATTGCATTTTAAACTCTGTTGGAGGACTCAGTGTCATTGATCTGAGTAAATATAAAGGTCTGGAAATACCATGTGCAAATCTGGGCAAATCTCTCTTCTACAGCCACAGAACATCTCACATGCAGCACAACCAACACAGAAACCACACCGAGTTTGGGAAGCAGGATTTAGGGAATCTGCACAGCCGTGGGATGCAAATTTAGAATAACAAAGACACCAAACTGTTTCATATATAATCTAAGGATATTTTTTCTGTCCTGCTTCTCCCACTTTCCTATTTTCAACAAGGATTTGGTCCCTTGTCAGGTATTTCTGAAGGTAAAAAACGGACTCCTCTTCCTAGCAGAAGTGAAAAGCAAAAGTAAGAGCGTAAGCCTCAGCGTGAGTGCATCTGAAAGCACGCAGCACGATGAGCCTCCACAGTATCTAAGCCCCGGTGGTAACAGGCTTGCTCTGCACCCAAGCATTTCTTCGTATGATTTGTTTTTATTTTTCCTAATAGATATTGCTACATTTGCAAGAGCAGCTCGTACACTGTCATAATTGCTACATGGAGGGATTTGTACACTTCTCATCACCTACATCCATTGCACTATGCAAGTAGTTTCTACCCCTAATTTGTAGAGGTGTGTATTAAGTTTTGAGGCAACTAACTGTTCACCAACAAGATATGTGCATCTTTGAAAAGACACAGGTTTTTTTTCCCCCAAAGATCTTCCAACGTGTTCACTATGTATTTAAACAAGAAATACAAATATGATAATATAAGTATAAAAGTATGCATTCAATTTTACTGTGGTAATTGTGTTCCTTACCTTTTTAAAAAATGGGTAGGGCTCAAAGAAAAGTCTTTCAAAAAAACACCACAAACCTACAAGGGCTTATAGATAAAATCACATGTACAATTTCATATTAAGTAATAAAGAGTTAATGGTAATTTAAAAAAACACATGAATATTTTTTTTTTCAATTCAGCACTTACATTTACAATGGTAGATTTTTTAATTTCACAGAAGCTTTGCTTATTATGAAACATTTCTGAGAAGGTTTACAGCCATAAATTGTGTATTTTTCTGTATACAGAAATTCTGTTGTTATGATTTAACCTAAAGAATACTAAATTAAAATTGATTTACTAAATAGGTTAAGGATAGCATACTTATTCAAGATTTCAACCCTATTTCATGCTTAGACAGGCAGATCTTAATTATACACAAAAGAATACAACTGTTATTAGCATGATAATAATTATTTAAAAGTCGTCCTCTTTAAAAAAAAAAATTAAAGCAATATTGTCATTTGTGCAGCCACATTTTTCAATAGGATGACAGCTACGCTAGTTATAGATATGTTAAAAGAACATATACAATTTTCAAAGCTGTGCAGCCGACATGTTATCAGGATAAGCTAGAGTAGGTACTGCCAGAAACGCACTGCACACTAATCATTATGTCCTACCCATGGTACTACATGCAAATACAATCCTTTGTGACATTTTGTCAAATATTTTGAGGTTTCTATACTTATCGTTTTTCCCTTTGCACTCATTAACATACAGCCACCCAGAAACCGGAGTCATGAATTGTTTGTACTTCAGCTCTTCACAATGATAACACTGTGACAAATTAATGAAAGGGAAATTAAAGATTTAAGTATTTCGAAGTCTAACAGATGTGTCGAAGGGCAGCAAAATTTAAGTTTGCATTTGCAACCCTGTTTCCTCATAACTGCTGGAGAAAATGCAGTGTTTCAGTCTGTATCTGTGCTCTAAAAGATGTAAACATTACACATAGTACCCAGCACATTACATACTCGATAAATCAATTTATAGGTTCTGCATTTTCTTAGCCTACACTGCAGATCAATACTTACTGTCAATGAGCCCATATTCTATCACATTGAGAAAATGTCAAAATGGTTCAGGACTAAACAGTTGGCTACTGTACAAGCAATGCATTTCTCAACATTGATTTGCCGGAAGTGTTTCTGTTGTCTTGTTGCTCGAGGCTGGCATTTTTAATTATTTCTGAGACAAATGGATCATTCATACACAGAAAATCTGTAGGGCTTCTTATCAAATTAATAAAATAATAATGAAAGTAGTCATTTAGACTGCAAACTGTCAACATACCTGAAAAGCTCTACAGTAATCTACATGCTTAAGCAAACTAAAATGCTTCCCTGTGTTATTTTAAATCCTAAGTACTATGACATAAAATAGACTGTATAGTGTCCATTGTATACAATGACACCTACTGTGACAAAACCGACTATGTTTAATGATCTTTTTAAATCTTATACCTAGAGTCCATAAAAGCATTGTAATTCAGTTGTAAAACACACTTTAATAATCAAAATGCAGCTGTTAAAATAGCATTGCTCATAATTCTAACTTCAGGCAATTTTTTTGTTTTTAATGCAGAAGAGCAGACCACAGTTTAAAATTCCTATGAGGTCACTATTGGCCATTACAGTGGTTTTTTGCAACTTAATAATAGATGTTTTAAAGTTTAAGTGCAGCCTCAGGCACTCATAAGCATTTATTACAAATCGCTGGTTGCCTCCCTTATGCAGAGAGGAATAACATTTACATACAGTAGCACAGATTAATAAGATAAAAAATTTGAAAAAGCCGTCAGTCAGGGAGCGAAACTGGTGCTAATAAAGCCCACTATATTCTTCGGAAATATCAAGCCGTCTGTTCCAATATTTTGCCATTCCCCATGAGGTATACAAATCCAAATCAGATAAGACTCAAGCAATGCCAAAGACATGCTGCTCTGCTCTCCAGTGGCATCCAGCTGAATCTTTTATTTATCTTCAGAGCAATTGTACATTCTCGTATACTAAAGACTGAAATAAACCGAACATCCCTCATCTGAAAGTTTCATAAAATGGGGCCCACTTCTTCCTTGTTTGCTAAACCATGATTAGTGACTACAAGGCAGTGCAAAGTGCATGCTATAGTAAAGTATATATAATAGCAGGCGTGGGACCGCTATAGGAAAGGCTAGTTAAAAAGCACCACGGCTCGCTGTAGTTTAACAGGATGCTCACATGAAACAGAACACAGAGGAAATCAAATTGCCTAAGCAAAGGAAATCCAAGTAGTCTTACACTTTTCTGCTTTATATTAGAAAGACCGCTTAGAAGTCAGGCTGCCAAAGACATTAGGCAAGGTAAAGTGCAATTCTTGTAAAATAGCACACACAATGTGGCATTATGATTAAACTGCAAAGGTACTTGTTATAACAAATCACTTTGTAAATCAAATAAACTACAGCATAAAAAAAGAACATAAAATCATTTCTGCACCCTTGTAATGCCAATAATTTTTAAAGTACGGCATTAAGAACAGGAAGTCAGAAGGAAAACAATCAGTAATTTTTAGTAAGATTTCTTGCAAAGATAAAACACATTTATTTACACAAGTATTTGTATGACTCTCCTCCTGAGCAGGGCTGGGAATTGAAGACAAAAAGAGATGCAGTTTCATTCTCATTTTTCTTCAAGAACACTGTCATATTATCATTGAATAACTACTAAAAATTGTAATATGCTGGTGTAATATTACCTTTTGCCAAATTGCATTAATCAAAAACTGAGCTCACTGCAATCAAGTAATTAAGTGTAAAAAAATTTGGCGTATTTGCATAGCATATCTTTCCAGGATTGTTTGCTGTACTGCAGTGTTTTTAATTCCTGCTTTTTTTTGTTGTTGTTTTGGTTTAGTTGCAGAGATGTCAAGCAAAAAGGTAAGTAAAGGGGAGTAAAGAGCTGATGCGTAGTGGTGAAAGAAAAGTGCCCAAGAGCAGATGAGGAATGGCAGGCTAGCATCTGACAGCCACCTTGCTTACTCTGAGTATGTACACAATAAAATAAATCCTGCTTGACCTCCTCAGGAAACCAGAGTATTGTTCACCAGGAGTAGTAGTAAACATGGCTGCTTAATTACACACAAGCAAGCACTCTGCTACATAAGGCTTCTGATACAGAAATATGGAGTTTCTTGTTCCGGTGGATTTCTTTTTTTTTGGGGGGGGGGGGGGGGGGGGGGGGGGGGAAATTGTATAAATAGTAAAGATCATTTCAGGTACATATTTAACTGGGTAAAGTCAGAAAGAGATCCTTTGTATAATGTCACAAAGCAACCTTTAATGCTAATAGAATAAATGCATACACAATTATTTTTATAGTCTTTTGTGTCCCAAGTTTATTTCAGAGGTAAGCAAATGTTTATTTTCCAGATCAGCACCTAAACTTGTAGAATCACCATGCCAAAATATTATTAATTGAGAAGATGAATTTTATTAAAAGAATGGGGATTTTTGCTGGGGTTTTTTTGTTGTTTGTCAGAACACTGTCTGTAAAGCATGGCTTCTTCCACCAGTCTATCCTAGGCTAGCTGTGAATAGTGCCCATTTTGAGATTAGGAGATTAGGTTATTCATCACTTGAGATGCTCCCTGCTGTGCTGCTACTATCAGAGCGCAGCCAAATCAAAACATCTCTGGAAGGCATTTCAGAATAATTGAATGCATCATAATTTCCCTATTAATACATATCTCATATTACAGATTATGCATGAAATGTTCACATTATCTGTTACTTTTTGTTAACGTCTTGCTCCTTGCCAGTAAATTTAATACACAGAGTGAATCAGCATGCCATGATGAAGGGATAGGTTACTGATAGCCATTTTTTCAGGATTCAGTAGAAAATTAAAGTAAATCGATCATTTTATAGCCCCACTGGAATGTCTACAAGGGCATGTTGCTAAGCAAATGGTAATTTAAATGTACTGTGTAATTTTTCTAAGCAATTTACTGAAAGCAGATTTTATTTCTCACTTACTTAATATCAGATGTTCTTTATCTGTTAGTGCATGATGTATCAGTTATAGAAAAATTATTAATCTATGGTTTAATGAAATGGCAAATATACAGTGATTTGACAGCTAGTTGTATACATATTAGGATGTCTTAATTCACATGAATTACAGTAATATCACTTGCTTTATCTTAAAAGACACAAGATGATTAAATTACATACATAAAAAACACAGTAAGTTCCAGGTGAATCAGCATAAATCCTAACGAAACGGTAATCCAGCTGTCTGTTATATTTCACAAAAACTAGTAATACTTGTCATTTACATTTTTTTTAAATTTTATTTTTTGCATGAATAGATCAACTCTTTCAAAAGTTATCTAGCAACTGAAAATACAGCACCCATTACGGCACCTATAGAATTCACCAGAACTAAAAATGAAATTGAGAAAATAAAAATTGGGATGGGATTAAAAAAATGTCATTAATGTTTCAAGGCAATTAATTACCAGCTGGATGGGAGCTGTGCCAAATTTATATATTCAGTGCACATATACTGCTTTTAACAAAGAATATTTAACATATACCTCAGGTAAGTCCTAGCCCTTATTTAGGCAAAATGCCAGTTGGCTTTCAGTGCAAATTTTGCTTCAAAGGCAGAAGGATCAAGTTCATTAGAGTATTTTAACTTTAAGAACGATTCCAAGTATGTGACTAGTTTAAAAACCAAATAAGGCCATAGAAAATAATCTTCCTCTTCCCATCCCTACCCCTCACCCCCCCCCCCAACTCTGAAATGTGTTTGCTGACAGCCTTCATTTTTATGAAACACAAAGAAATCTCCATTTATCCTTCAGGTTCCTTAGAATGAATGTAGGGTCCTCCTACTGCTGATGCACAAAATGTATTATTGTCATTAATGAAAAAGTTAATGGGCCATTTTCTTATATATCAATTTACATTTTACAATTTGAGTATACAAATGATATGTACAGCAGAGAGCTGATTATTTTTGCTCAAGGAAATAGTTTTAATGTGTTTTATGGACATCAAATGTTGTGAATAATGATGCATCCACAGAATGCAAATAGGATGACAGTTCTTGTGCTGTGATCAACAGTCCTTGGATAAAAGGTCTGCAGTGACAATAATATTCTATGGAGGGTCTGAACAGTAAAAAATGGGAAACAAGAGGATACCATGATGTTCAAAACATACATCGGGAGGTAGATTTGAAATTGTCACTAACATCATTATTTCACAAGTACAGTGTAATGGCAATTTACAAGTGAAATATACTCCAAAATCACATTTTATACTGTGGTGTTTCACAGCAAATGAATTGTCTAGCCTTTTTTTTCTCAGGTTGAAACTTTTGTTTTTAACCAAATATGCTTATCTAGTGCATGCCCTGTGTTACATGAGGCCAGCAGAAATTTATTAGCAGCATCTCCCAGATCTATTAGACTGTTAATCTTATAAAATAGCCTGTGCAGGTAGCAGTGACCACAATACATCTCTCCGTGCCACAGCACTTGGAGCAGGGTGCTGTCCCTCAAAAGATTCAGCATGGCCCCAGTACTGTCTCTGTAAAGGTTACTTTTCCTAGAATAATTCTTTCCTAGAATACTGATTTCACTAATTGCCACCAGGAAGTCCCAAAAGGGACTGGCTACATCTATAGGATTGAAGTGGTTACTACTTTTGGGACCTTAAACCACACTGATGCAAACACAGGCAGCTCTAGCTGGTGAAGGAAAGACTTAGAGCAGCTCTAGCTAGTGAGAGAGCTGAAGTGCACCCCAGTAATGGGTACACAATTCTCTACCACACTCATGGGGAAAATTCCATACAATATATTTGAAAAATATTTGAAAAAGAAGGTACAAGATACATGATCAGACAGAACTGAAGCATTAAAGTGTTTCATTCCATGGCACTGTACTCATTTTCACCAGGGTATGTTTGTAGATTGTTACCAGATCTGCAAATTGTTTTCTAGAGTTTCTCACTATGGCTATAAAAGCAGGTGCAATTATTGCAGTTTTTAAATCACTGCTTATGCTAGAGCAATCCACATTAAATTGCAGCACAGGATTTTTATTTCTTTTTCCCCCAAATCCAGTGCTGATAAACAAACTCTGCTGTGCCAGCACTCCTCAGGTAGTTTCAGATCTCAAGATATACTATGGTTACAGAGGCCTGTGTAAATCAGTCGTAACCCATGGTATTAGAAACAAAGTCACCCAAAAGATATTCAGTCCATAAAGAGGGGGTGGGGAAAAGTAAGAACAGATGTGGTATGGTTCACCTTTGCTACAAGTGCTGTGTGCAGTGCCCCAGAACTACTGGCTATGTCAGCTGTAAAAGAAAAAGAGTATAAGGCTCACAGAGATTTTTTTAAAGGCATTTTTAAAAAGTAGGAAGTATAACTGGTCTGCAAGCATAGCTAAAGCAGCCCAATGCTCCTCTAAAGGCTCAAATGTTGCCAAAAGACAGTGATATACCACATTCTAAAAACTACACAATATTCTGCATAAAAACCCTGCCAAAATGCTTTCCTTGATCTCCCTGAACTACTGGGTGTTGTACCTGAACATTGTTATAAGGAAAGAAAATATAGAGTTATTGGATGTTCATTGCTGTGTGTCTGAATTCAAATCAAGGTGATAGCTGGAGCTGTGCATGAGCTAAAATATTGTGTATAGATATAGGTAGATATATGAACTGGGTTTGAGAAGCCTCCAGGAAACTACAGTATGCAACTTCAAACAGATCTTCTCCACTTTCCAAAATTCAGGTTTACGACATGTAGAGTCTCCAGAGCTCTGTCTAGAAATCAGAATCATGAGCAAATTTAAGTTGATGCGATTCAATTGATAAAAACTGGAGTGGCAGATTCAGGGCTTTGCGCTCTAGTACTACCTCAGGTTTCTTCTCAAAAAAGGAAACAGGACTGATTTTCCTTTAGGCATAAAGGAAAGCTTTAGGCAGAAAGATCAGCTACCCCTTACGTTGGAAAAAGTGTACAGAGTTCACCGGCAGCACTTGCAGTTTGCATTCACATAGGCAGAAGGACAGCAAAGCCTGTTGGCCATTTTTTATGTTCTCTGCAATCAAAAATCGGGTACTGCACATTTGTCACTACTGATCCTTGGTTTCAGGAGACCAATGCTAAGTATTCCACATTTGTAACACTGTAATTCTGCTGAAGTCTATCTGGTCACATCAACAACAAAAAATCATTTTTTAGTCTAGCACTGGGGGAATCTAATTAAGCATGAAGCAAACCATCAGCATTTTGGATTCTATGGACTCTTAACAAATACTCAGCTTCTGATGTTAACCATTATGCTGTCTCTACAGTATTTTAACAACTTTACAGACAGAACACTATCCTAGCAGGGTTTTAACTATACTTTCAGCTGATCATCTCTACACAGTCAATATTACATGAAGTGACAAGTCAGTGCCATCACCCCATTCTTTTAATTAGCATATCTAATTTCTTCCAAATCTCCTTCCAAGAAAACAAAGCTTCTGATCAGAGGCAAAGGGCTCATCTATACAGCACTAACTCAACCTAGAGTAACTGTCATAAAAAAGGAGAAGGGCAGTTATCTGCTTTGAGCACAAGATGTTTGCTGTAACACATTTATGCTAATCCTATCTTTCGTCTAAGAGGGAAACAGTAAAAGTTAGAGCCTCTAACGTGAAAAGAACATGAAAATTTCACCCCACTTGCAGAGAGCTCGTCAGAGTTGTTCTGTGCACAGCAATAACACAATGCAGCCAGGGCAGGGAGAACAAAACATACATTTTAGAGTCACAGGAAAAATACAGAGAAGAAAAGAAACACCTCCTGAAAGTAATCCAAGTTAATAAAACAAAAGCATAATTCTCCTAAACATGACAGGCACAATCTTCTTTTTTTTCTCTTAAGTTAGCAATCCATCCTGAAAAATATAACAAATATCCTGCTGCTCACTGATGCATTTTGTAACAATACAGAACCTTCCACTACCAAAAACATTTGGAATTTGTAATCAAGAGTAAGATTTACTGTATTTTAGGATATGTGCATTGAAATGCAAATTCTCTGAATAACACTAATAATTCTCTTTTTTATCATTCCATATCAAACTGTAACCTAACTGTGTCAGGGAAGCTGAAAAATACAAGAAAATTTGATGAACAGCTTCCTCCAAACAGAAGAGGTTTCTGGCTTTAACTTCAAATTGATTGCTAATATTGATCAATTTCTACTCCTGATCACAGAGGCATAGATTTCATAGATTATAAATGGAGGGGTATGTAGACATTCTGTATGTACTTATTTTCTTTAAAGATATTAGGTATTAAAAGCGTGTTTGCTTTTAAGCATATAGTAAAGTGTTTTGATGAATAAGGATAAATACCCATTTGCCTATGGCAAAATGAATATCTAAATGTTTTTTTGGAATGCAGGTAAACTTTATGTTTACAAAAATACAAACAGCATATATTTATTTTCAGTTACCTGTTTCTTGTTGTTTATTATTAACTGCCTAAAGAAGAGCACAGCATTTTTTATAATATGAAAAAAACACCAGTGCAGATTAAATCTAGTAAAGACTGTCTGCATAAATAAAAGGAAGAATATTGTATAAGTTTTTTTTGGTATAAAAAATGGTTTTGAGCATAATCTTTCTTGTACCTAGCACTCAGTTCAGTTGTGAGGTGGAAAGATGGGATTCAAATTAATGAGGATAACTTGTTATTTAATAAAGCAAGGATAAAAGATCATGCAAATAACAGGCTTTGGATTGGTATTTCCATTCTAGGAACTGATTGCTAAAAGTGAGCAACTGGAGTTGGCCAGATGTTTACACGTTAGCCAAAACTCCAGGCTGATTTGCTGACAAGTTGAGAAGTCAATGAAAACACCAAAGCATCCTGCAATTCCTGTGCTCTAATGATCAGGATAAATTTCTTGAAGATTTAAGTCTAATAAGGCAGTGTCCAAGGTCTACCAACAGATCAGTTCTGGTTTGCTGATGTCCAGCCCAATGCCTAATTCCCTATAACCTGCCTCTCTCTTCATAGCCATCTAAATTACAGTTTTGTCGATAGAGGTGACTGAAAATTGTCAGCCTTTTCTTGGGAGCCCTAAGCAATCTCACTGGAGGTGCTGGTTCATCACCATTGCTTCTTAAGAAGCCCTAAGATGCGTGCTTCCCTAGAGTAGCACTAGTTTGTACAGATACCCAGTTTAATCTCCACAGTTGTAGAAAAGGAGCAGAATTTTTGAACAATGTATTTACTTAATTATGCCAGTGAGTATCATTTTCACATTTTGCTTTTTGTGGAAATCATCTACTTCATTTTAAAGGTGTAAAAATTGAACCTTGTGAAGGTTAAACGGCTTGTCAAGAATTACTGTAATGCTGATTCTGACACTAACTAGCTGTGCCAATTTGGATTTGTCACTTCATTTCTCCAAGCCACTCCTTCCCCATTTGTAATGTCACTTCCAAACTTTATTTAGTGGCAAAGTGCTACTGTAAGTGCAAAGTATTACTAATTCTTTGTGCGGCAGACACTGGGATGTAATTCAAGATGTTCTGGTTCCCAGTCCTGTGCTTAACTCTGTAGATCTTGAGACTGCTGAGGACTGCCTTCCTTCTTTCAATTTTTTAACATGTGCGATTTCAGACAAGGGTTTGGGGGGTTCTATCGTGAACCTTGTTAGGAAAAATATTTCTGCCAATTTTAAGACTTTTACTTCTGGATACTCACTGGAAAAAAAAAAAAAAAACAAAACAGGTATCTTTTTAACTAGAGAAACAGAACATTACAATATTTTGGCCAGACCTGTTCATTAGTATTCTACATAATTGGCAGTAGGAGTACATAAATACAGACAGAAAGACAGAGAAAACCTAAATGGGTATCAGCTGGGAGGGAAAAAGTAGGAAGATATGACCTGCAGCTCTGCTGTTTATTAAAGTTATTGTCTTCCTGCCTTAGGTGAATATTATAGTGCAACCTCCTTGCAGATTTTCACATTTCCAGCTATCTTGCAGGAAACCACATTGATCTTTAAGCACTGAACAAATCAGGACATTGAGGTACAGCCAGAACCCAGGGCTCATTTGTTCGACACAGGGTTATTGCTGCTTTTTGATAATAAGTTTTAATTGGGTTGTAAACTTCCTCTCTCTCATGTTTTCCTCCTGATCTTGAAGTAAACAAATTAACACGTGGCATGCAGGTGGTAAGTACTACTACTGCGCAAATCTGCAAAACAGTTTCTGTGTGTATTTCCCAAATAATCAGCTGATTTGGGACTATGAACTTGCACAAGGAAACACAGGTATTGATGAGATTTAGCAATGACAATCCTCTCTACAAGATCAGCAATCAAGCAAAGACCAGGCACCTTCATTCCCCTGCACAGCTCAGACATCCCTCAAAACTCTTCTCCAGATCAGATATATTTTGCAATATCGGAAGTACATATGAGCTGGTGGGGAAGAAGACTAGCTTCGTTGAACAGAGAGCTTTGTCTACAACTCAGGAAAAAAAATTAGAGTTTATGACCTTTGGAAGAAGGGGCAGGCTACTCAGGAGGACTACATGGATGTCATGAGGTTATGCAGAGAGAAAATTAGATGGGCCAAAGTCTGCCTAGAACTTAATCTGGCTACTGCAGTAAAAGACAATACAAAATGTTTCTATAAATACATTAGCAACAAGAGGAGGGCTAAGAAGAATCTCCATCCTTTATTGGATGCAAGGGGAAACACAGTGACAAAGGATGAAGAAAAGGCTAAGGTCCTTAATGTCTTCTTTATCTCAGTCTTTAATAGTTAGACCAGTTGTTCTCCAGGTACCCAGCCCCCTGAGCCAGAAGACAGGGACAGGGACCAGAATGAAGTCTACATGATACAAGTGGAAATGGTTAGTGACCTGCTACACCACTTAGACATACACAAGTCTATGGGGCCAGCTGGCATCCACCCAAGGAGCTAGCGGAAGTGCTCACCAAGCCATTTTCAATCATTTATCAGCTGTCCTGGGTAACCAAGTTGGTAAATGTGACACCCATCTACAAGAAGGGCTGGAAGGAGAATCTGGAGAACCACAGGCCTGTCAGTCTGACCTCAGTACTGGGGAAGGTTTATGGAGTAGATCATCTTGAGTGCCATCACATGGCATGTACAGGACAGCTAGGCAATTAGGCCAAGTCAGCATAGGTTTACAAAAGGCAGGTTCTGCTTGAGTAACCTGATCTCCTTTTGTGACAAGGTGACTCGCTTAGTGGTTAAGGGAAAGGCTGTAGATGTGGTTTACCTGGACTTTAGTAGTTTCCCACAGCATTCTCCTGCAGAAACTGGCTGCTCGTGGCTTGGACAGGTATGCTTTGCTTTGTAAAAAACTGTCTGGATGGCTGAGCCCAAAGAGTTGTGGTGAATGGAGTTAAATCCATTGGCAGCTGGTCACAAGTGGTGTTCCCCAGGGCTCAGTACTGGTACCAGCTCTGTTTAATATCTTTATCAATTATGGTGATGAGGGGATCAAGTGCACCCAGTAAGTCTACAGATGACACCAAGTTTGGCAGGAATGTTGATCTGCTTGAGGGTAGGAAGGGTCTACAGAAGGATCTGGACAGGCTTGGTTGATGGGTCAAAGCCAATTGTATGAGGTTCAACAAGGTCAACTGCTGGGTCCTGTGCTTGGGTCACAACAACCCCCTGCAACACTACAGGCTTGGGGAATAGTGGCTGGAGAGCTGCCTGGCAGAGAAGGACCTGGGGCTGTTGGTCAACAGCCGGATGAACGGGAGTCAGCAGTGTGCCCAGGTGGCCAAGAAGGTCAATAGCATCCTGGTGTGCATCAAAAATAGTGTGGCCAGCAGGACTAGGGAAGTGATTATCCCTCCTGTACTCAGCACTGGTGAAGCCACACCTGGTTCTGTAGCATGTCCAAAGAAAAGCAACAAAGCTGGTGAAGGGTCTAGAGCACAAGTCTTATGAGGAGTAGCTGAGAGAACTGGGGTTTTTTGGTCTGGAGAAAGGAGGCTGAGGGAAGCCCTTATTGCTCTCTACAACTGCCTGAAAGGAGGGTGTAGAGAAGTGGGAGTTGGTCTCTTCCCACAAGTAACAAGTGATAGGACGAGAGGAAATGGCCTCAGGTTGCGCCAGGGGAGGTTTAGATTGGACATTAGGAAAAACTTACTCACCAAAAGGGTTGCCAAGCATTGCAACAGGCTGCCCACGGAAGTGGTGGAGTTACCATCCCCAGTGGTATTTAAAATGTGTGTAGGTGTGGCATTTAGGGATGTGGTTTAGTGGTGGCCTCGGTAGTGTTAGGTTAATGGTTGGACTTGATGATCTTAAAGGTCCTTTCCAACCTAAATGATTCTTTGATTCTAAGTACTGACAATATCAGCTGCCATCTTCTTCAGAAAGCACCTAACCTAGATCTGGCTTATTCAGGCAATTGGTAAGTAACCTTCCCATGCTCTGGGAACACCGAAAACATTCGTCTATTCTGCAGCAGTGTCAATTGTAAGCATAGTTGTGACAACAGTCAATTTGAGATCTGCTGGAGCATATTTAATTACAGATAACACTATATGTTGAACGTGTCTGGTAAAAAAAAAAGCATCTGATAAGGACTGATGTCCCATACTTTCAATAAAAATGGTTGCCAATGGACAATAAATACATGATGCAACACATTATTCCTTTTTGGTCTAACTTTGATCAGAAGTTCATTTGATTTTCCTTGCTTGAAATGTGTATCTTTTTCAAGCATTAGTTTCTTTATATTTGGCGTGGAAGATACCTACATGCTTTGGCACAGGGCTATGAAAAGATGAGCTCCTACAAAGGAGACCAAAAAGTTCTTTATGGCTTACAACTCTATCATTTTTTCTAACCCTTTAGTAGCTAGTTCAACAGAAGAAAAAACAACAAAGAAACAACCATCAGTTCGTTATTGGCCATCAGAGCCACAATTTGTTTCTTTGGTTAAGCAGCCAGTATTGATTTCTAGGTCAAAGTCACGTTGCATAATTCTGCCATTTTCAGTACAGAAACAAGAGAGTGAATTTGACCCACCATTTTGTCCTGAAAGAGATAGTACACTGCATTACAAATCCACTCGATTTTCTACACTGCAGTGAGTTTAATACAGCCCTGTTGGGGGAGTTCAGACATGCTGAAGCAATTCATGGGGTAGATCTGCAGCTGGCTTAAATAGCTGTAGTTCCCGTGGGCTCAGTGAAACTATGACCAATTTACACAGCAGAGGATATGGCTCATTGTGTGCAACAGAAAAGGGCTCTGCCCTGGCTCCATGCAAGCAAGTACAGGCAGGATCATGGAGTGAGCTTGAGAAACAGGCTTTGGGTCTTTGGGGGATGCCAAGGCTCACACAGGAAAGGTTAGGACTGGCCACTTTCTTGTTTGTTTAACTCCACCAGATTCCTTATACAAAATTCTATTTACTCTGCTCCTCTTCTGTGGCAAGAAGAGTAAATATTAGCTTAATGTAGAGAATCTAAGTAACACAATGGGAAAAAATTAGCAGGAGAGGAGGTAATAAAATGTGTCTTTAACTGAGATTAAGTGCCTTAATTTGATTAATAATAATTTTTGCTTATTGTGAATTTGCATCCGGGAGTTCTAAGCAAGCATAGTGCTAGAATTAGGCATTAAACAACCTTCTTCATGATAAAAGGACAAAATATAAGATAAAAGCATTAATACGATGCTATTTTTACAGATGCTTTCTCATTCTTAACATAGCCTTGCCTACTGCCCCTACAAATAGCTACAGCAGAGGCAGAAACCAACCTTCCACCCCCTGACCCGGTGCCTTTTCCACACATAGGCATTTATGGCCACATTCAGCCTTCTTGCTCCTATTTTGAGCGCTCCCTTCAGTGTTAACAACTAACAGTGCCTCAGTGCCTTATTGCAAACTACACAAGCTGTCACTCAGGTATGCAAGTGAGGAAGTTAAATCTCCAGTTTGTTTGTGGGGAACGGGCATGCAGCCAGTTCTCCACTGAGAGAGTCACTTATCTTCTGTGACTGATGCAGAGGGAGAAGAGCAGGGCTGGAGTGGGTTTGGGTTTTTTTAAGGTGAACTGAACAGTTGAACCAATAAACCAGGGAGACTGGTTTCCAAAGCACTGCTGATTTCCATTACTTTTCTCTTTTGTGAGTTAACATTTTTTATTTTTCTTCTGGCTGCCACCAAGCTTATTACAGACTAACAGTTTATGGCTATGGATTAGTGAGGTAAGATTTCTCCAAGATACAGAACAGAAAAACTAAAACACGGGAAAAACTGAAGTGACAAGTTAGTATCTTACTGGAAAGTGAGCTGGGATAATTAGTCATGATGTAATAAAATTAAACCTGTGCCAGAAGTGATAAGGCTGAACTTATCAAAAAGTAAAGAAATAACATAATTTTTCTTTATTTTGAGATTCAGTGGTCCAAACACCGTTACTGAAAAAGCAGATGAAAGTGTCAGTAACTTCAATGGATTTCCATGTGTTTAAACCACTTTCAGTGATTTGATCTAGTCCCAGTACCTTCCAGAAACAGAGGAGTCAGTTCAGCAGCACTCAGAATCAGCATGACTTCTGCCCATCTTAAACAATAGTGGAAAAATGGTGCTTTTAATTCAGAAGAAATGCCAGACTCACTGTCATTCAAATCTGCATTGGTAAACCACTTTCTAAGGCTTTTTTTCCTTTTTGTTCAGAAACCTGCCATTTTTACCTTTTATACTCTTCATTCCAGGAATATCTGCCAATCATTTTGATCCTGCCAGCTCTGCTTAATTGATTAACTACTGGAATAATCTACCAGTATTTAACAGACTTCTATCCCCAAATAATTACTCTGAAAAATAAATATATTTAACTGTTTCAGCTGAAACCAGAACTTCATGTGCATTGACCACAAAAACCTGAGTCTCTGTAAATACAACAAAGTGCTGCTGAATACAATACTGCCAGAAATTTGCATTTCTTTGTCATTTTGTACTCTATTACAGAATTTGTGGAATGCATTATATATTACATTATATGTGTTAGGTGAAGAAGGCTATAGAACTTGAAAAAAATAATCTGATGTTAGAGTTTAGTGCAGTTTTAATGTCTTTGTTCAAGAATAAGAACCACAAGAATCTTATGCAGATGTTTGCAAGCCCCGCGTCCTACGCCTTTTCTCCCCTAATGCTGCTTCCCTATAAAGAGTTCTCTCACTTTCTGTATACAATACACTGCCACTTTAACTAACTACTCACTAGGTCTCCTTGAGCTCAAACCTTATACAGGGCTGAATCTGACTGGGTTTAACCTATGCTGATGAGTTCAGTGCAAAGAAAAGAACTGTGACTTCATAAACTCATAGAATAGCTCAGGTTGGAAGGGACATCAAAACAACATCTAGTTCAACATTTCTTTCATTCAAAAACACTGCTCTAACTCATTTCTTAAGTAATAACCTTTGCCATGTGAAGGAAAAAAAAGTTAAAAAGAGAGGGAAAAATCTAGATTCAGTGACCTCCTCAAACTGAAGAGGTTCAAAGCTGCGGGGCAGTCTTGGCCACTGAAATGGAGGTAGTGGCATCCTTCAGAAAAGAGTAAATATTCATAGAAACAGAGTGAGAGACTAGTTCTAGACTAGACTAGTTCTGCATCTCAACCAGACATACAACATTTTATCCAATGCCTCTTAAATTGAAAAGGCATTAACACTTCATCCTCTTCTTTTTCTGAAAGCATATTCCTTCACTTTCCTCACATTTGCACCAACAAAAGTACACTGGAGTCTCACCAAACACTGGTATTTTGACATTAAACCCCAAACTAATGAAGTTTCCTGATTTTTAAATATCAGTTGCATGCAAGTGAATATTCTACAGAGCTGCATTGTCAGTGTACACACGGTCATGTTAAGTAGGAAGACCTAATGACAGAGGTCAAAGTGCAGAGAGGTCAGATGAACAACTATTTATTTAATGACTCTGAAATTACTAACGATTCATTTTACAGAACATCATCCCAGTCCTCACTGATGTAAAAGCCAGACAAATATTCCAAACTCAGTTTGGGTTTTACTTTAAAAAAAAAAAAAAAAAAGATATATTTAAGTTTCTTACAGCTCTGATGATGATTTTGTAAGATAAAAGTTCACTTTAGATTCACATAAATCAAAACAACTAAAACCCTCTTAGGAAGAAAAATGTAGAATTTCTTAACGCATAGAACAATGTTTAAGCAGTACAGAGTAAGCAAATTCACACACGGGAACAGATGAAGTTAAGTCTAAATACATACGCTTCATTTGAAAATGGTACTTTTAAAGGAGTTCAGTGGTTTCACAGACTGAAGAGGTAGCCTGGGGAGTCTGAAGCACTCCAGGGATTTCAGATGGAATCCCACTGTGGTTTATCAAGTGGGGAATCATAACCTTAAAAGAAGTGAATTTCTAGGCCTTAACTTGCTGAGCAATGAGGTACCTCTTTGGATGAAATACCTCATGTAGAAAAAAAAAAAAAATCCACATAGAGAACTCCAAGTAGTGCTGCAAGGTTACTGCAAAGACAAGGCAGGCCTGCAACTAGACTGGAGATCCATATTCTCTGATAGCACCTCATGGAAAATAAGAATGCAGTGTACTAAAGGAAATGATAAATGTATACTTAATTGCTCAAAGAATGCTACTACATGAGAAGTAATACAGTATAGCAGGGCCAACTTTGGCCTTTTCAAGCAATTGCTAGGGGAAATCCCATGGGACAGAGTGCCAGTTGGTAAAGGGGCACAAGATAGTTGATTAACATTCAAGGACCACTTCTTCCAAGCTCAAGATCAGAGCATCCCAACAGGTAGGAAATCAAGAAAGGGAGCCAGGAGACCCACATGGTTAAATAGGGAATTGCTGGGCAAACTCAAGTGGAAGAAGAGAGTTTACAGATCATGGAAGGAGAGGCTGGTCACCTGGGAAGAATGTTAAGACTGTTGTCAGAAGATGTAGGGAAGGCAACTAGAAAAGCTCAGGCCTCCCTGGAATTAAACCTTCCAGGAGAGATCAAGGACAACAAAAAGGGCTTCTTCAAATACACTGCAGACAAAGCTAACACTATAGGCAAGGTAGGCCCACTGCAGAATGATGTGGGTGCCCTGGTGACAAAGGATACAAAGAAAGCAGAGTTATTGAACGCCCTCTTTGTCTCTGTGTAGACTGATGGAGACTGTCCTCAGGAGTCCCAGGCCTCTGAGGCCCCAGAGGAAGTCAGAGTAAAGGAGGAGTTTGCCTTGGTTGATGAGGACTGGGTTAGGGATCAGTTAAGCAATCTGGACATCCATAAATCCATGGGTCCTGACGAAGTGCACCCATGAGTGCCAAGGGAGCTGGCAGAAGTCATTGCTAAGCCACTCTCCATCATCTTTGGTAAGTTGTGGGGAACAGGAGAGGTGGCTGAGGACTGGAGGAAAGCCAAAGTCAATTCCATTCTTCACAAAGGGCAAGAAGAAGGACCCGGGTAACTACAGACTGGTCAGCCTCACCTCCATCCCTGGAAAGGTGATGGAACAACTTATCCTTGGTGCTGCCTCTAGGCTTATCAAGGATAAGAGGGTCATTAGGAGCACTCAACGTGGTTTTACCAAGGGGAAGTCACATTTAACCAACCTGATAGCCTTTTATGGGGACATAACCAGGTGGATAGATGACAGTAGAGCAGTGAATATGGTTTATCCTGATTTCAGCAAAGTATTTGACACAGTCTCCCACAGTATCCTCACAGCTAAACTGAGGAAGCGTGGTCTGGATGGGTAGTGAGGTGGATTGTGAATTGGTTGAAAGGAAGAAGTCAGAGAGTTGTGGTCAATGGTACAGAGTCTAGTTGGAGCCCCGTGTCTAGTGGAGTCCCTCAGGGGTCAGTACTAGGACCAGTACTATTCCATATATTCATCAATGACCTGGATGAGGGAACAGAGTGCACTGTCAGCAAGTTTGCTGATGACACAAAGCTGGGAGGAGTGGCTGACACACCAGAAAGCTGTGCTGCCATCCAGAGAGACCTGGACAGGCTGGAGAGTTGGGCAGGGAGAAATTTAACAAAATACAACAAGGGCAAGTGTAGAGTCTTGCATTTTTGTAAGAACAACCCCATGTACCAGTGTAGGTTGGGGAGAGACCTGCCAGAGAGCAGCATAGAGGAAATGGACCTTGAGGTCCTGGTGGACAGCAGGATGACCATGAGCCAGCATTGTGCCCTTGTGGCCAGGAAGGCAAATGGCATCCTGGGGTGCATTAGAAGGGGTGTGGTCAGTAGGTCGAGAGAGGTTCTCCTCCCCCTCTACTCTGCCCTGGTGAGGCCGCATCTGGAATATTGTGTCCAGTTCTGGGCCCCGCAGTTCAAGAACAGGGAACTGCTTGAGAGAGTCCAGCGAAGAGCCACCAAGATGATGAAGGGAGTGGAGCATCTCCCTTATGAGGAAAGGCTGAGGGAGCTGGGCCTCTTTAGTTTGAAGAAGAGGAGACTGAGGGGTGACCTCATTAATATCTATAAATATGTAAAGGGTGAATGTTAGGAGGATGGAGCCAGGCTCTCCTCAGTGATGTCCAGCAGTAGGAAAAGGAACAATGGGTGCCAGCTGAAGTACAGGAGGTTCCATGTAAACATAAAGAAAAACTTTTTCACTGTGAGAGTGACAGGACACTGGAACAGGCTCCCAGAGAGATTGTGGAGTCTCCTTCTCTGGAGACATTCAGAACCCATCTGGATGCATTCCTATTGTACGTGATGGTGCTCTGGCAAGCGGGGTTGGACTAGATGATCTTTTGAGGTCCCTTCCAATCCCTACCATTCGGTGATTCTGTGATAGTCAGCATAGTACTTGGAAGGGAAATTTTTGGAAACATAAATTTCAGATATTTCACTCATTCTAAAATAAAATGCCGTTGTGGACTAGTTTGGTCTTCTAGTACTTTCCTCTAGAATGCATAGTCTCATCTTACTTTACCTGTGGTTGTATTTTACTGGAATGTATTTAGAAATGTACTAAAAGAATCAACTTTTTGTTTAAGAAACATAATTTGAAATATCATCAGTACTTTCTGTAAAAACTATTAGATAAAAGACAGTCAACAAATATTCTGTGACTTGTTAGAATGACCAGTTTCCTGTACTGTACATGCTGAGGATGGATGGATGATGAACACATGTAAGAACTGTCTCATGTTGCACACCCTGTTTTGTCCAAAATCTCCTTGAAGAGACCCAACACTTTGGCATGGCTGTGCCTGGGATGCAGGCAGCAACGATCCTCCAGTGGCTACGTGAATCCACTGAAGGGCTGCTGAACTTCCTTCTGTGATTTTTTCTGTTTATATGTTTATATTGCAGGGCAAAGTTGTAGCAATTTGAAAAATAATCATTGTTGAATTCTTATGGCAAAACGTGCACAGATTATGACCCTATATTCTTTATTACCAACTTCGATCACAGCGTAACTGTCATTTTGTGTTACATGGAAAAAAAATACTTGTCCTATTCATGCCTCTACACAGCTTAATATATTAAAATGTGACTTATTGAGAAAATGTATGTATGGAAAACAACAGTCCAATAAACAAAGTTAACTTTAAAGCAGATTCTGTCTAAATTTTCTACTAGCATTAATTATATTTTTTTGGGGGGCGGGGGGGATGGGGGGAGGGTTAAAGTGGTTTATAATTATATTTTATTTTTAATGAAAACCAGTAATAAAATAGTGTATCCTTTAATGATCAACACACTAACTAATTCCACTAATGTTGAATAGCATGTGCTGAAATGATGGATTATCTTAAAATATAATTTTACTAGCTCTGCTGTGTAATTTGTTAAGCATTTAGTAATAAGTATGTCTAATAAAATATGAAAAAATATTTAGAAAATGAACCATAATTTTAATATAATTTTAATTAATGGGAGTGCAATTGCAGTGGTTTAAATTACATTCCCAGTGGTAAAAAGCCTTTCAAACCTAATTTGCAAGCCAAGATGGTGGCTTTAATGACTGGCAGCAAAGTTTCTTCAACAGATTTCATGGGGCATGATCCAAAGATAATAGGTTTTCAGCCCAATGACAATCCAATTACAATGCCAATCAAAGCCAACTTCATGCACTCTAATTATCAGATTTAGCTGTCAGTTCAAATACAAACATAACACTTTTATTTAAATAAAAATTTAATTTAGAAAAAAAAAGAAGACTTCATGTGTGATTTATTGAGACTGCAAGAGCAATCTAACTTATTTCTCTAGTAATATAATAAAATCAGTCTTGTATTAAAAATGTGAAAACTTTTCATTCTCCTGTATGTGCTATGCTGTATTATTCAGGAGTTAATTTAAGCAAAAAAGCATAACATAACATGGCAGCAGATATTTGCAGACTAGAAGTAGGTTAAATAGAGTAACAAGGTTTCAATGAGACAAAACTCCAAGTGAATAAATGACAAAACCTAATTAGTTTTTTACCAGTAATCAGGAGAAGCTATGTTAAGACCACAACCCATTTATGTAGCTCTACAGCACACATAATCTATTGTAGCTGTCTTCTCTTCTCTGTCTGCTTCTGTGTATAATGAGTGTGTAAATGCATAGCTTTTTATATGTGTGTGCTTATTAGTATACAAGCAGAAGAAATATGTAAGTTATAAAAAAGCACAAAAAACATTATGTTAAAATAAATTTAATGCTCCAGATACAGGCATCTCCCAGTTGAAATAGCCCCATGGTACCTACCAACTGCACAACTGCAACCTCCCTGTTATTCTCTCTCTTTATCAGAAGTTATTATTTATTAATTAACATAATTATAAAGATCTCAATATAGGAAGGAAAAGCTAGTTCAGGACTCTCTATGCTATAATACATTACAGCACAATTATCAGCTCAGGCTGAGTTGAAACAGAGGTAATTGTCCTATAACATATTTAATACATATAAAATCCTGTCTTCCACAACTAAAATAAATAGGAAAAAAGAATTACAGAAGGAGCAATTACTATACCATTCGTTAAGAATGTGAACTAATTTCCACTTGCCATTTACTCTTCCTGTTGTAGATCAGCTCCTAAATGTTTGGTAGTTTGTTGGTTATATCTGGCAGACCAGAGTATTAGATTCTACAGGCTCTTATCTTCAGTGCATATTTTCAAAAAAATTTGTCCATTGCAGATTAAAAAAGTGATTCTTATATTAGGCTTGACAAAAACAAAAGATAAGATGATGGTAGGTGCAAATACTAAGAACAGGAACACACTTACTGTCAATCCAAATATTTGAAATTAATTTCTACAGCTTTCACTACATCCAAACACTGAAACTGAACTAAAAATCCTGAATTAAAAAACTACCCATTGGCTTACCTGTGCTCACCTTTATGTTATTTCTGCTATGACAGTATTCTTTATCATAAAACTCAAGCCTTGCCAGCCTCACCTTCCTACTACTTTCCATCATCTAATTGCCACTACACTTCACTCCTCTCCTTCTCTCTCTTTCAGATGTCCATTACATCATTCTTTGCTACTGCAAGCGACTCAACCTCATGACCACTACGCAAGTACAAAGGAAAAGGATCTCAGGAACTGGAAAAAATGGGAAGGAGAGGTACCACGTTTATATATAATTCTGAGATGATCATCGATCTGAATATGCAGCTACCAGATCCTTGAACTCACTATCATTTCTCATGATTTGAGGGTTCTAAATAGCCATGTAGTCTTTGCATTTGAATCCATAATGACTTCAGAGTTCAGCCAACAAAGAAATATAAAATTAAATGGCAGAGCTAAGTTCAGTAGTGGTACATTTAAAACGCTCTCTGGAGATAACCATCCAAAGACACACAGCTTCCCTGTGTGTTAGCCTATTTTCCCTCCTCTTTGGCAGAAACACCTTGCAGCCCCTCTATCTCTGAGCACCTCTACCAGAAAGTTTCTCTGTGAGAGGGGACAGGAGGATCATGGACGCAATCTCAAGACCAGCTACTAGCTGAGAAAAGCTAAGAAATTCACAGTTAGACCAGCTACTAGCTGAGAAAAGCTAAGAAATTCACAGTTACATTTTGTCAAGGTCATTACATTCCTCTACTCCCTCCAGCCCAAGTTGGAAGTTAAGAAATTAATTCTGCCATTTACTGTAGCTGTTTCAACTTGTGTCATTATTACTGTTTGGCTAAGACATTTTTTTTCTATATTTTTTAATTATAGAATTTTGTTAGTTAAGAAAAGGAAGGTAATATTGATGTAACTTTTGTACATGGAACACTGAAAAAGAATAACACAGCATATACAATAGACACCTCTCAATAGCGTGGTTTGGAACTAGCTTTAGGAGTCTCTGGATTTTGTTTGCATTATTTGTCAGATGTAATAGGAAAATTTCCTTACTTAAATATCACAAGAACAAGAGCCATAATTTATCATTGTTACTACTACTATTTTCATTACTAATACTACTTTTGCTTTCTAACTCACTGAGGCATCAGTAACTGGAAAGATAATTTTGAAAGCCTATTTATCAATGTGACCATACTTACACACTGTGAATTTAGGAAGTACACTGAAAAATTTTAAATTCCTTTACTGCCTTCTATTCAAGTTTGATCTGTGCTTAGAGAAAAATAGTCTGAAAATTGTTTTGTACAAACCTACCTGGCAACACAACTGTGTTGGGTTTGTGTGTGGTTTGGGGCAGGGTGGGGGGTACAGTTTTTGGTAGTGGGGGAAAGGCCATCTTGTGAGAGTGAAAGCTCCCCTGGTTCCAAAGTGGAGACCCCCCAGCCCAGGCTGGGCCAACGAGCACTAAAGAAACACCTCTGAGAATCCATAGTTGTGAAGGGAAGGACTGGCCTGAAAAGAAGAACGTGGAGAGAACCTGGAGGAGAGGCCATTGATCTAAACAAAAGATGACCATCGGCCTAAACAAAGAGAGAGCTTCATTGACAGGAGGAAGGGGAGGACAGAGAACCTCAGACACCCAGTTCAACCACATGGAGTAGGAGAAAGCAAAGGAACTAACAAACTGCAGCCCATGGAAGTTCAATGGTGGAGCAGATACCCAAGTGTAGGCCATGGTGGACTCACCACTGGAGCAGAAGAGCTGAGCCTGAGGGCAAGTGTGACTGAAATTGGGACCCCAAGAGTCACTCACTGCCAGAGCAGGGGTGGACCCCCAGAGTGGGGGGTGAGTCTGCAGCCTGTGGATGTCCCCATGCTGGAGCTGGGAGCTGAGCCCAAAGAGGTCAGTGACTCCACGGGAAGCTCACATTGGAACATCTTGTTCCTGTACTTTCATGCCAGGAAGAGTGGCAATGGTGAACTGACTGCAACCCTGTGCTGCTGGTGGGGGTGGGGAAGGTAGGGAAATCAGGAGCAAAGCTATTTGAGCCTGGGAAGGAGGGAGGGATGGGGGAAGGTGGTGTAAGGTGTGGTTGTTATGTCTACTCAGATGAATGGCAACAAATTAAATTGATTTTTCTTCCCTAAGTTTGAGTCTGTTTTGCCTGTGCCCATAACTGGTGAGCGAGCCATCCCTGTCCTTCATTCCTAATCCTGTGTCCCCTTTGTTGTGTCTTCCATCCCATCTCCCGGGGTGGGAGGAGTGAATGCAGGACCACATGGTCCTACTGTGGGTCCAATCACCACAACAACATAGAACATAGCATCAGTAGGGACATTAGGATATGATCTAAATGTGAATCTAACTCATAAATTAGTTTTATTGTTTTCATTTTATCCAGAGTTTGAACACTACTATTAAATGCTTTTTAGATTTTTAGTATTTTATAAAATAAATGCAAGAAAGATAAATGAAATCAAATTTTCAAAATAATAAGCAAATTATTTTCTTTTTATAAATTTTTCTGCATCGTCTAAGACTTTTTTTTCCCTGTCACATTACAGCTGAGGTGAACATTTCAGAAACAACATCTAGTCGAATCCTCTAAGCTATTAAAACTGTTTTCAAAGGTAAAGCATCGTTCCAAGAACAATACTAACACTCAGCAAAGAGTAAAATATAAGAAAATTCAGCAAAATATACCAGAAAATTATTGGGCTAACCTCTATTAATGAAAATACCTGAAGTGCAATACTCCCCTCATACAGAATCTATACAAAGAATGTAAAATTTGTTAGAATGATGAATCAGAAACTTACCCATGGATGTTTTATGCCATTCAAACAAAGCTAAGGTATTTCATTTTCTGAAATGCTGATAAACTACTTCTTTGTGCATTTCATCAGAATTTTACCAGCTTGAAAGCGACAGCAGAATTATTTTATTTTTTTTTTTAATGGCTGATACACTCAGTCATCACATATGCAAAATGGAAAACCAGATTTAGTAAGTTTAGACTGTGGACTTTGATACATCCTTTTCAAATGGACAGTTATGCTGCATCATCACTGTGTGTAAAAAAACTGCCCCACTGTTTAAGTATTCAAGCCTATATATTTCTCTGTATTCTCAAGGATTGCATAGGATGCCAAACTTGGAAATTTACAGATTACCAACCTTTTCCATCATTTTAAAAACAATATTTGAATTCTAAAAGCAGCTTGACCTGTATTCCTAATTTTTTTATTCCTTGAGGATAATGCTCTTTCACAGAATAAGATGACTTTTTATCAGTTTGACCCAGAGAAAAATGTGACACAGATTTATATTCATACACTCTTTTCCGATTTTGATGTGGATCCACCTCTGCCATCCTTATTCAGGGCAGCAGAATTAGGTCCTCAGTGCCTAAACTGTGAAGATCTAGAGCATAAGGAAATCTGCAATAAGCAGTTACAAGTTCTAGACAAGGGTGAACTGGAAAGATGAGGGGGGCTTACTTCATTTCATTAAGATAATGCAGTGGGAAAGGTGAATATGTGAAAGAGTGCATGAGCATGAGAGAAAGAGCTCAGCAAACATCTTTCTTAAATTAGATGGATCCTAGTTTTGTGTTACCTTGGTTGCCCTTCAGGACAAGCAGAGAAGCAAAGGAGATAATTTTTTTTTTTTTTTTTTTTTTTAGAAAGTTGTTCTTTGGAGGATGCTCATGGCTAGTAAAGGAAGGTCATTTCTCAGTAACAGAGTTCCTTGAGATGCGTAATGATCATATACAATCTAACTAGGTCATACTCATGTCTCATCACCTGAAACTCACAAATTTTCCTTTGCTCTTCCCCTCGTCCTGCTTATTATGGGACATGCAAGGAAAAATGCACTCACCACTACTTCAGATATCAATCAATCACAAAGGACACACCTAGAAGGAGAGGGGAAAGTTGATTGGGAACTGAAGGTATTTGTGGAAAGGGGACGAAAGTCACTTACTAGTAACCAGCACTCTTTAAGCTCCAGTTACCCCAACTACTCATTTACCCAGGAGGATCTCAAATTTCTTCATAGAAAGATACACTGCAGCATTGCTCTGTCAAGTATTGCATGGGCTCTTGAAGCATCAGAGAAGGAGCAGCATCTGGAAATGGAGCTAGGCATATCTGCACAGAAGATAGCTGAAAATCCAGCCTTTTCCAAACCTGCCACAATCTATTGATTGTCTCCAGACAATTTCCATTTTCATTGGAAAAGGTATTCCATTTCTTGTTAGCTCCCACTAGCTCCAAAAACCAGAGTCATTTTGTTGACGTTATCAGTGTTTTGACAGGAATCAATTTCACTCAAGTATATATTATTTTTATAATTTTGGACACTTATCTAATTTAAAAAGATTAATATTGCTTTATTACACTGGTGATACAAGGTGGAAATACCACAGATAAATGGGACTATGCTACTCACCTTGGATAAAGAAACATAGCAGGTTACACCTTTTATTTATTTATTTATTGTTGCTTTACACTGAAATCTGTGTAAATCGGTTACAAGTTGTTACTTGGAGCCAAATGAAGTTTGAGACTTTTAAAACTAACTGGAGGTTTTAGTGGCATTTATTTTCTGAAAAAGGATTTCAGATTGCACAGTTAAACCCTTTTGTCAACTCAGAGAGTTGGGCTATTTGTGCTTCAGGTGGAAATCCCACATGTTGCTAAGCAAAGCCAAGATGATGGAAATGTAGACATCTTACTTATACGCTTGCTCCTTCAGCAAAACAGACCTTTAGCCTTAGCAAGCCATAGCAGTATAACACATTGTAAAAAAAGTAACAATAGCAAAAATTATTAAACATTTATCTCTCCCATGAGTGAACATCTGGCATGTATCAAAATGTTGCCTTGGGGATTTAGCACCAGAACCTTTAACGTTTTATGCAACAGTGCCTAGAGAGGGCAATAATGGAGCATATTCCACATAGGTTTTTTTAATCACTGGCCTCTTGAAAATATCAAGAGCAGAAGCTGAACCACATATCACTTTATAAATGAAATGTTAGCATTCTCATTTGTGACACAGGAAAAAAATATAAACTGCATTTTTAATTAACTAAGAAGACATTTAAAATAAACAGTGGGGGAAAAAATAATACAAAATATTATATTGCAGACAGCAAACAGATGTGACAGAGGTTCTCTTTTTAGATCTCACAATGAAGGACACTTTGCTAAGGGAAAGGACTCCTCTAATCTAGGAATTTTTCCAATGGTTTTGAGCTCACTACCTCTATAAAGCTTTTTTTCTCTTTCAGCTAAGTCTTAGAAAAGTTGCAGGAAGCCACTAGGAAAAGCCAGTCAAATATTACATGCCTATGAGACAGATAGACATGCACAGACACACAATCACCATGTGACAGCTCCAGGTCCAATCACAGATGCTCAAAGATTAAAAGCCCTCACAGTCTCAATGCAAATAACCTAAGAGCTCTCACCTACAACAGAACACTTTTTCATCATGAATTGAGGAATCCTCCTAACTCAGCAGGACATGAGTCACCCATGCAGTGTTCCCAACCATCAGCATAAACTGGGGATTCACAACCAGCAACCCACTTAGAGTGCGAAGCACACAAGCAGCACAAGCTCTGGGCCATGAGTGCTGTTACAACATTTGAAGTCCACCTTACTTCACACGCCACATTCTAGAGAAGATAACACATATAGGGGTGTTACGACTGCATCTTTAATCTTTTCTTTTAAAATATCTTTAGAAAAATGTATGAATCTGTTTCTAAATCTCCCAAGGAGCTCTAAAGCAACCATGTGGGAAGAAAGAGAGGAGTGAGTGGGGTGTGTGGTTTATGATTACACAAGCCTTTTTTTTTGTAGGGACAAGACAAAGATTTATGTAATGCAAGAAAGGAATGCATGTAATGTGAATGATATTAGGAAGCAACAGAGAAAAACCTGATAGTGAAGATTAAAGTGCAGGGCCTCATATGAATCACGTGTTGGGTCAAGGTACGAATGTGAGAGGAGAATTTAAAAGGGTTCTGTTTGGACTGTTGTTATAATATGAAATGATTATACAACTGTTCTCAAGCAGCACAGCTCTTTCCTCTTGTTAATAACCACATAGCTTTTTTTAAAAATGGGAAAATAAAAACTTGAAAATTTTGTGATTAATATTATTAACAAGAATGTCCCAGCATCATAATCTCATAATTAATCCTGTTAGTTTCTTAAATAAGAAGCACAACTAAATAATTTCTGTTTGTTTCCATTTGTTTCTTTACAATATTTTAGAATCTATTAAGATTTTTTTGTTAAATATTACTATGTACGTTAGTATTAAAAATAAATAAAAAGGTTCAGCTATTTACCTTATCTAAGTGCTTTTGTAATGTATTTGAGGTTCTATATAAGCCCATAACATATTTCCTTTCTTCATAAAGGAACATAATCAGTTTATGCATAGACATTCAAGCAAAAGGTTCTAAAATAGGGCATTTTGGAGGAGATAAAGATACTGGGGGGAAAAAAAAAACACACCCCACACCCCCCCACCACCAAAATAAAAACAAAAAACCAAACAAAAAAACCCAACCAACCAACCAACCAAACCAAGTATAAGTTAGTGTAGTACTTCCAGAGTATAGCAATTCTGGGTAGCATAAAGGATTCTGCTCATGAATTCAACCCTGATTAAAATGATGGTGGATTTGATGCAAGATGGTAAAGAATGAGAGAGCGCAAGGGATGCTGTCACAGGCAAAGGGAGGAAGAAACCAATGAACTGACAGAGCCTGATGAAAATGAAAGATCCCAAAGAGGAAATTACATCCAATACACTAGTTGCCCATTATTTAAAAGAAAAAAACAAAAAACAAAAACACAAAAAAAAATCCCCCAAAACAAAACAAAAAAAATTCCTATAAAGGCTAGGAAAGTCCTTTTTGATGATCAAGACCCAACATATGTTGACATCAAAAGACAGTGCTATAAAAGGACAGTTAGTTGTCAATAGACAACACTGTTAAAGAAAGTAGAAACACACACTCAGGTGTGAGATGTGACTCAGTTTTTCCTAGCCACAGGAAAGCAGTACTGCATTAGCTCTGCAAATATACTCAGCTATTTCAATGCTAAGTAACCTAAGTTTAAAACTGTATTTGTAGCATGAAATGAAATTACAATGCTAAAGTAAAATAAATGTCAAGCACACTCAGTCAATCATCTGTATCATTCTTTTTGACTCTCATTTATATTTGATATTGAATTGCTCACTTTTTAAAATTCAAATAACTCCCTCATTGATCCAGTCCTGAATGATTTTACTGAACATATCTTTTAGTATCTAACACACTGTGATTTTGTTCCACATATGTTGTGCACTATCTGATTCTATCTTAAGTTCACAAAACATATTAGGCTTAATAAATATATTTATGAGAATTACTTTGTAAAGTCCTTATGCAATCAGCCATGCTGTGTATGATAGCCCAAGACGATGAAAACCCATTGACTTTTTGTAGCAAATTAGTCTACCACCTAATCGGTGAACCCTGCTAAGCTTTTGAATTATGACGAGAACCAGCAGCTCAGTTAGAACACTCAAATGAATTATATCAATTCATAAACTTGTTCATGTCCAGATTTCATTAGCCACACATTAACAGCATTTTATGTTTATTACTGCTCTGACATAATCTATAAATAACTGAAATGCTAATCATAGTGTTCTGCCGGGCATCATCATTTAATCATAAAGAGATACATTATTATAAACTATAATAGATAATAACAAGTCCGGGTCAATGGCCGCATATTAAAAGATCACAATTATATCCTATAAGGGTATGTACCTCATACATTTGGTGACACAAAGGTCCATATCTAATCACTTGCAAATGTTTCCCCTCTGACATACTTACAGTACAAGGTGACACAATTAAGAAAATATGCTTGTAAAACAGGGCAATCTCTGAGCATCAAAGTAAACAGAGAACAATTAATAGTGAGGGAAAACATTATAGCATTTGCCAATGGCAGTTTATTTAACTCTTTGTTTCTGGGTTTGTTTTTCTGTAGTAAAATAAATCATAATCCCAACATTGGGAGAGTTTATTATAGCAGAGAATATTGACTTCTTACTGCAGCAGCTACTGAGACAGGGCTGCTGGATGTTACCTATGAGTAAAAAAACATAAAACAAAAGGTTAAGTCACCCTTCTTTTGCAATCCTATTGTCTACTCTAATGCATTCTTTCAATGACCTTATGTCATAAAAAAACTCTGATAATCAAATAGAGCCTGTATGCTTTCCTTTAAAGAACACTTATTGACTAAAGCTTAAGCTACTCTCCAAGTCCATTTTGCAGTCCCCTCTCATGTTCAGGCATTCTGACATTACAGCTGCTTCTTTTTTTTCCCCCAAACAAATAAGTGATCTAGATCATATATTTAACTTAAGAAGATGATGGATCAGTAGCTTGTCGACTGATGGTAGTTCCATGGTTTTACTGAGGTAAAACATCCTGGCAAAATACTAGTAACAAAACAATAATTTCTATAAGAGCTTTATCAACTAAACTAGTTCTAAGTGAGAAATGAGTCTGACCCAAAGACCAAGAATTAATTGCAGATTATCAGAATACAGCTGTTTTCTGTGGGATTTTTGGGGTTTTTTTTATATATATGTAGGTTGGGGGGGAGGAGGGGGGGAGGCGTGGGGAAGGGGGAGGGTTTCTGGGGTTTTTTTGTTTGTTTTTTTTCTTTTAACAGAGAATTACACTAATTTAAAGCTTTAGTTGAATAGGAAGCAGAGATGTAGTCTGTCACTGCGAGCACTTACACCTCATAGCTCAGGGTGAACTGAGGGAGATAAAGAAAGGAATGTAAAACACTATGGAAACCAACCTCTGGAGACTTAATATTCTGATCAGCTCACCTCCAAACATCTGGCTCTTAAATGTTGAAGCACAAAAACAAGAGAGCTAATGAAAGCAGTACATATTATCTCTCCCATCAATGTACCTCACAAACACCTGCTAAAATTAAAACAAATTGAATCTTGATTGCTGATTAAGTACCCCTTCTTTAGCTAGATATTCTGTCATTATTTGCCCTGGCGCACAATGCATAAACTGATGAAAAGCTTGTGGTGGGCTGCAGCAGCAAAGGTTGATAAAAGATAGACGCATGTAAACTGCAGCACATTAACTTTATGTACTCTAGCTCTCAAAAAGTTAGGTTTAGATTTTTTCTTCATTTCCAGGGCAAAAATTAGTTTCATTTAAAATGAAAAGCATATAAACTGAACACATTTTTTTTCTCCAGAACGTTCACATCCTAGAGAAGAGTTGAGAGATGGACCTCACAGTATTTACTAACACCACTAAGCTGAAAAATCTCTCTGAACAGTAGTACTGTTCCTAGTGTGTTTTTAGGGATTATCAAGTATGTGTGAAAATATTCAAGCATTTATACATGCATACCCATGAAAAAAAGAACACAAAACCTGTTCAGGAATGTATGGCCTCTATTTATCTTAAATAGATGTTCAGGCAATAGCAAGAGAAAGGTTATACAATTTACTGCCAATAAACTAGGGGAATGCTCTGCTTGCACACTTCAGACAGGATAAAAACATCCATTAGGATTTTCATCACACCAATATAAAAGCCCTCCTACATGAACACTGATGACAGGTGTGCGCCTAATCTACCATGTTAACTTCATTTCAGAAGTTGTGGTTTTGTTCAAACTTTATTAGTTAAACTTGAATTGATCCCAATACATTTTAAGTCAGTATTTAATCTAGTTTAAGTGTGTTTCCAGATATCATAAACTGTTCAGACATCATCGTGTTTACTATATATATGTGTGCATTCATGTAAATTTCACTGTTAAAATAATCAACTTTTATTTGACTCACAGTTCTCCAATAATCAAAAAAGAAAAAAACCTGCAACATGACAGTGTGTAAATCCTTCTTAACAACAGCATCTACAAAACCTGTTTCGTGACTGACAATAAGGTCATAACAGCACATATGTTTGGCATATGCATTTCATCAATGGTGATTATAATGTGAACCAAGAATTAGCTTCAAAATGATGGATTAAAGATCTGGAAGAGGACATTTAAACAAAAGAAAAGAAATGTCCTGAATCACTTACTATAGCTTGACTTTTTTTTTTCCCCTTATTACATTCTAAATTATTTAAATATACTATTAGACATCATATTGGAAAAAAAACCCAGATGTTTTCTAATTATGAACTGATTTTACAGTGTGATGGTGTCACATATTTAAATTACAAATACACATTTTTAGCATTCCAGCTGTGCTTTACAAGAGTTTAATTTGCTTCTTGTGATATGTCACATTGCACCTGCCTTTTAAAACTCCATTAAATGTAAAACATTAGCCAAGCACAAGTATTAAGACATGCTGATGAATTCTAAAGATTTTTAACATCTTACAGAAGATGAAATTTATACAAAGAATTAATAATGAACCAGCTAAATGTTTATTTAAAATAACATTTAGAAATATTTTAGAGAAGCACCAAATGGAACTGATGATTTGTGTGTATGTACATAGGCTGCACAGAGAATTAAATTTGTGCTCCTCTGTTCCTCTTGTATACAAGGTATTCCACAGTATTCCATAAACTAATGAGGTTAAATACTGATAATACAGTAAAATTTTGTAGGAAGTCAGCTATGGTCTCAGCCACTACACACACAGAGACATGGACATTAGTTGCAGTATTATGAACGGGAGAAATACTGGCTGCAGAACAAGAGCTAATCAGATTCTTTCAAAAAGAGTCCATCAGTTTGGAACTTTCCAGCTGACAGGACTAGAGATAAATAGCAAAAATACCAGCCTCATGTCTCACATGAAATACATTAGAATTATTTGCATTAGCACTCGCTGGTCACATGAACTTGAACCTCCTATTTTATCACCCAGAGTACTCCCTATTGATTTACATTTACTGCTTGCACAAACTATGTATGTGGGTATCTGTGACTCCATACACTCAGAATCTGACACACATTTAAGGCTATAAATATCTAAAAAGGAACGGTAGATCATCAATGACAATGCTGTTAATAAACTATGAGTATATTGTATTTCTGGGAATAAAAGAGCAATAGTTTCTAGGAGAACAGATTTTCAACTTTGAAGTAATTATCTTGTTATTCACAGAAACATGATACAATGAGAGTATACACAGCTATTTATTATCTTGTATGCTCTCTACAAATAACAACTATTGGTTTAGATTTCTATGCAGGTATCAAACGAGAGAGAGTATAAACAACTCCTGGAGAAAATGGAACACTGTTGACGCAACTTTTACCTGGTCTTCTGACAACAAAAAAAGAAGAAACTTGAAGCACTAGGCTCATGATTACAAAGATGTATTAAAGAATAGACAAACATAGATGCTCCTTTAGAGCTGGTTACTAGCTGCACACTCTCTGAACACACTCAGGAAGCTACTCACTAACAGTCTAATCCTACCTCAAGTAAACCAAGGGAAACTTTTGCACTGACATCAATAGGAACTGCCTCTACCAACATACTGTAAAACTCACTGTAGGAATCTGTACTGGATCCTTGTCACTGAACCAGTGTGGACGATAGGAGACTAGTCCTATCATCTGGCCCCCTTGAAAAAGTGCTGCCATTGCAGGTACTGTAACACAGCACAGAAATTATTTTCCCAAAATGTCCTGGTTTTCCTAGGATAGAGTTAATTTTCTTCTTAGCAGCTAGAAAGAACTGTGTTTTGGTTTCAGTGTGGGATTTCTTATGAGAAGAATGTTGATAATGTACAAGGACCTCATGTTTGGCTGGTTTGCAAGTGCAAAGGACTGGGAGGGGGGAAGCGTAGTAATTAGCAAAACCCAAATGGGCATTTGGATATGACATTGAGATGTTCCATATCATGTCATGTTCAGTACATTAATGGGTTTGTGGTTTTGGGGTTCTTTTTCACTCCTTCAGAATCACTATCGGAGGCTGATGAGCAATTGTACTGTACTTCACTAATTTATATATATTATCATCTTTATTATTATCAATACTATTTTAAGTTTATTTAAATCCAATTATTAAATTGTTCTTATCCCAACCTACGAGTCTCCTTAACTTTATCCCTCCCATTCTCTCCCTTATTCCCTGGGTGAGGAGGGGAGGGTGCAAGCAGCTGTGTGGTGTTTGGCTGCCAGCCAAGTTAAACTACTACACCAAACTAGACAGCTGTCTTCCTTCCAACCTTGTGCGGCATCACAAAGCACTCAGTGTGTACACCAGCTCCTTACCCACACAAAAATGAAATGGCAAAGGGAAAAGTGAAAGGAGGGCAGGGAAAGCCCAATGGGAGACATGACAGCAAGGCAGTTGTGGTAATCAAACTGTGTTGTAATGTATTTTAAAATGCAAGATTGTAGCAGCTACACATAATCATACCTGCAATTCAAAAGCTTCCATGCACTTAAATGTATTTGAGAAGAAAAGTGAAGGCATTTGAACTAAAGTGTTATAAGTCCTTTGGACACATTTTACAGAGACATTTTCAGGGCAGGGCTGTGTTACAAAACAGAATGATTCTTCCTCAGGAGACCCTTCAAATATTCCTACTTGAGTTTAGACATGTGCTTTCTGTTTCAACACTGCATGATGCAGTATTCTTTGTCATATACTGCAGTGTCATAAATAGGCAGATAGAGATTGTGTATGCTTTGCTAGAGGTAAAAAGAGGATGCTCTGCAGATCTCAAGATTTTCAACCAGTCATTAGGGAAATTACTTTTGCTTCTCTGCCATGAAGTTTATCGTACATGCAGAAAAAATCCATGCTCTTTGCAGGTTAAGTCATTTTGCAGGAAGTTGCACTTTATGCAAGACATACTAGAGGCAGAATAACTACTTTAAATACATCTTTCTATTTTGTGTTACATTAGGAAAATTAATGGAATATTTACCTTGCATTTTGTACAATTAATTATTTTCAGACTAATTTCAGAACTTAATGTAGTCCGAAAGCAATAATACTTAAACAACAAAAAATTCTCAAAACTCTCTAAATTTCTCTAGTCTTGTGATTTTCAATTGCCAACAATACTTTAATTTTTATTAAACATGTCAAGCCAGATTTACTCTATTTAAAATTCCTTATGTAGGCTATCACTGTACAACATATGCTTACAGTACAATGATTAAGAACAGAAAACAGAACTAGGATAAACCAAGCCCACTCCAGGATCTTGAGTCAAGCTTTCAATCCTTATTTCCTTTTTGTAAAAGTGTGTTATATTTTTACACCACTTTAACTTGACTAAAAAAAAAAATAAATCTGCAGTGGGATTACTTCAGGCCAAGGAAAGGGTGGGGTGAAACCATTTAATTCTTGCACCAACAGTCAGAAAAGGCATGAGGATGGATAAGATATGGATGTGAAGAAACTCTACTATGTCAGGTGTCACGATGGAAGATACTGTTCCACTCAATTTGCCACCTGTATGCTTTACCTATCCCAGCTATAAGATCTGCTTTACAAAACAGGTATTATAGTACTTAAGCTGTATGACAGATAAATGACAGTTAGATGCTACTAGACCTATACTAATTCCCTATTGAGTCAGAAGTTTCTCACTGACTCCATTTGGAAAAGAATCAGGTTCATGGTCTGTCACAGGTAAAGGGGATCTTTAATTAATGGATTTCTATGCCAGTTCTCGAGCTAATATAGATAAAACGCAAAAATCTCGTTAACTTTATTTTTTGCTCCAGGATTTGGCATGTTAGAGTATCATCCCTAACTCTTCCACAGTCTTTTATTAAAGGAAGGGAAAAAGAAATCAAATCTTCCATCCATGTTCCAGGAATGCTTTGTGTGAGTTTTCATGCTATTGCTTCCTGTATCACGAAAGTAATATCAAATTGAAAATATTACTATTTAGCAACTTCAGCAACTTTAAATTAAGAGAATCCGTAGTTTATTGGCTTTCAATGCTTGAGCAGGTTAAGGATGTATAAGCAAGAAAGATTTCATTTAGAAAAGAGAAGTGTAATGTCCATGATGCCAACAGAGACATTAAGAGAGATTAGGCCATCTTCATAAACTAGTTTTCAGCTACTAGATTATCAAAAATAATGAATGCCACTAACTAAAGGAAACAATTTTTGAAATAAAGAAAATTAATTTTTAACTCAGTAATAGCTCATGGATAAAAAAATTGTATGATAAGCAGTAAAACAGTCCTTACGCTATTGTACTGAAATAAGCATTGATCAACACTTCCCTTAAACCAGATAGACATTAGGTCACACACTGTGCATAGCATAACTGTTGTAAATTTGGAAAAAACACTCCACTAAACAGATATTCAAAATTTGGCTTAGAAAATACTCAGTTTTCCATGAACTGCAGTGTGGTTCCTGTGTCAATAGACATCAGCAACAATCCTCAGAAAACTATGAGAACTGTACATAATTTGAGATTAATCATGTACCTAAGCAACTACTTGAGAACAATTTAAAATGTTTTAAGGGGAAAATTATGATCCTGTAGGCAAGTAAGGAAACAGTATCAAAAGTGCTTAGAAAAATAATTTTTTTTTTTTAAAAAAAAAAAAAGCCCCAAACATGGTTTGAGGAAGATTTTCTTTCTGTGACAGAAATGGAGATATCTCTCTCCCACTTTTGTGGCCAGTTTTGGTAGACCATGATTAAAATCTGATTAATTAATTTAACTTTAAATGTGTGTGGGGGGTCTCAAATTTAATTTTGAAATCTCATTTCCTTTATTTTAAAAGAGATCAACAACTTATGAATGAAAAGGAACTTGAAACAAAGACACTTTAAATTTTGCTGGTATCTTAGTTACTTTGAAATTTAGCTGAAGAGTGATGACACCACCCTTGTGTTATGTTACTGTAGTGAATACAGTTGGATTCCAACCCTTCAGTTGGCCAGAAAACGCATTGGATGTTTTCTGTAGTTGCTTCTGAAGAGACCTCAGAAGCATAGCCTACGACTGGAAGTTTACCCAAAATATCTTCAGAGATAATTTAGCTCTGTACACTTCATTTTAAGTCCATGAAGTAGTCATTCAACTGAAGTGGTCTCTGCAGAGGTGCTTCAGAAGTGCTCTGCAGCAGTGATCCACAGCATTATCTGCCTTCTGAAGAACTGGATTCAGGGGTTTTCCCCCAAAAAAGGCATCTGTCAATAAAAAGACAGGATTGCCATTGATGTAAAGTGGCAGAGAGAGATTGGTGTCAGTAAACCTGTGGTGATTTAGACCTATGGAGGATCCCAAATATACTGAAACTTCATTCAGTCTGTTAACAATGTTCACCTTGAGCTGACTGGGGAGGAAAGATCAAAAAAATAGTTTAAAAACAGAAAAGAAAGCGTCACAACAGGGGGAAAAATAGCAAAATGCAGGTAAAATTTTGAATATTTAAAGTCACTATGAGACATAATAATTACTTTACAGAGTGGATGACAAAATACCATAAAGAAATACAAAATATGTATTAAAAATAAAGCCAGAAACTACCATTTTAAGAAATTTTAAGATAGAACACAAAAAGAATAACTTGGAATTTCTAAGCATTGGTAAATATGAACCAAGTACTTATTATTTCATTAAAGTGGAGATGGGAAGGACCAATTCCTAACTCTCACTGTTTGCCTCCTGGGGTGCTAGATAGCTTTTTCCTGTCAAATTAAAAGGGAAAAAAAAGATAAATAAACATGAGAAATTAAGATTGTCTAGGTATATGAAAGAGAAAGGAAAAGAAACAAGGAAATAATGTTCCACAATTATTACCAGAGCTAAGAGAAACAAAATTACTTGATTATAAATTCAGGATAATCTGGTTTTCTTTATGAGTTTCCATTTTATTAATGAAAGGAAGGTAACACCTTAGTGTACCCGGATGAATTAAAATGCCTATTTGTAGAAGCAATCCTCCATAGGGGTCTTTAATAGAATCTGTGAACAATTCTGGAGTCAGATAATTTAGCTGTAAAAAGGCAATATTAATAGCTCACCTCTCTCAGTACACAGACCAGTCTGGACACAAGTAGAAAGAAGGAAATACTGGCATGAAAGTCTGTGTAGCTTATTTGCATAACCATAACTTCCATGCAGCCAAGAAGCTTTGCACACAAGCAGTTTTTTTAAAAAAGGAAAGTCGACAAGAACAGAGTCTGTAAATTGTCTGTCTGCCTTGTTTATCAAATTCAACATACACATAGAGCGAGCTTTGAACAGCAGAAAGCTTGGAAGAGTATTAAATACCTGAAAAGACTGGCTCTTATTTAAAAAACTATCAGCAAGAGCAAACTTCTCTCAGCCCGTATCAGCTCTAAGGGGCAGATCCTCAGCTGGTGTAAACAATCCTATTTACAACACCAAACTCAGATGAGCTGTTTATGATGGCTCAGGATCTGTCGACAAGGCTCTTAGCATTAGCTCTGTTCAGCTTAGATCTAACAGCCTCTGGTCAGACTTTGGGGGATTACTTTTTTGTTGTTTTGTTCTATACCTGGTATGTGGTCTGCTCCTGCGGTTTGTGAGAAGTTGGAATACAATACTCTCTCCAAGTCTGCAGTGCAATACAGTAGAATACTATTTCACAGATCTTTTTTTTTCCCTCCTTCTCATTATTCTAAAAATTAAAAAAAAAAAAAATCTTCTCTTAAATATAATTGTTCAAACACTTCAACTCAACTCCTCAGCAGGATTAAATACACTGGAAAAAATATGCAGGTATTTTATCTGCACCAGCTCTGGAAATAAAGTTCCCATAAGTTTTCAGTCTTTGTCCTGAAAAACGTATGCACATCACAGATGTAACTTATTTTAGTGATCTGTCATACTGAAAGAGACAATGACTTTAACACTACAAAATATTTATCTACTTCCTAATTTTAAAGAGAGTTTTCTCATTAATTTTTCAACTTATTGGAAGAGAATATATAAAACATTTAAAATATCTTCTCTCACTTATTTTGAGAAAATCTGATAAAGATATTGCTCATGATAATTCCAATCAGGTTCATTAACTACAGTTAAATTCCATACATGGCAGACAGTCTCTGTGAATAGAAATCTAAGATCAAAGGAAACTGTTCAGGCTACCTATGGGTACCTGTTACTGTCTATACTATGAAAATAGGATAATTCCAGATTCAGAAAAGCAGGGGGTTTGTTATTTGGAGTTTAAAATGGTACCAATTCTCTCTTTTCAGAGAAGACGGTTGCAAGAAGCAGAAATTTTCTTTACTTCAGCCCCTGGAGATATTCACATTTCACAAAGATCAAAATGGTGATTGGTGTTGAACCATGAGAAGAACCACAACAACACATGTTTACTAGGGAACTGTAAGAGCAGCTGCTTGGATAGTTTCAACTGAAACTACAGAAAATTGAATTTTTCAACTCAATCAACTTGTTTTTGATGATGAATTGGTTTTAAGAGCAGGACTGGAAGAAAAATATTACCAAAATCATAAATATTTTAGTGTGACAACTTTTCTGTTACATATAATAGTAGTTCTGGTTCATTTCCCGCTCCCTATACCCCCTCCAATCCTCATCTTTTCTACAGACTACAGATCTCCCATGATGAGACTGCCCCTCTCTACTTAGAAACATGGAATGAAAAAGAAACAAACAAAAAAGTAAGGGAAAAAAAGTAAGAGACAGAGACATAGAGCAAGAGCACAAGAGCACACACCCAAATACTCAAGAGAGCAATATAACACATGAGAAAAGGGAGCCTGAGACATTGCAGTACACTATCTGCAAGCCCATGTAGCCCTCCTGGCAAGATAATGAATTACATTAACTGAAACATTTTGACTTTCTCACAATCTACTAGAAGAAATATCCAAACCTCATCTTCTGACTACATCTGGGTAAAATATAGGATGAGACCTAACCGAATATTTAAACAATTGTTCCACTAGTGTAAGAATGGTATGGATGACTACAGATGTCTGATGTCAAATCAGATATCACTACAAAAAAAGCCCTCAAAACTTGTGAGTGATCTTTAATGTGTACTTCTGGAATTTCTTATTCCACAAATGTTATTCAACTTAAACACAGGATAAAATTCTACCATTCTCAATAACAGTTTAGTACAAATTAAAACAGACCAAATTAGGCAGATTATGAGAAATGAAATTTCCTTCTGTGGGAAAGCTGGAAGTCATAAGTAAGGCTTAATCTATGCTGAAATGACTTTCAGGAAAATCTTCTGTTACTAGAGTTCAAACACACACATAGCAATGCAACCAGTGAATAAACCCCATAAGTCTATTCCCCTCCTGAATCCCAACATACAGGTTACAGAGAGCTACTATCAAGTTGCAATATGATGGATCCATTTTCATGAATAGACAGGTAAGCAATAAGTCTATGCCTTCTTTATTTTAGTATCTATTCAGTCCTGTTACTGAGCTATTATATTTTGCTGTTGCAATTTAAACCTTTCATCAGAAATAAATCTTTGAGTTCTATTATCTTGTAACAGTTCTGTAGGGACATGCATTTCAAAAAGCTGAAAGATAAAAATCAGAATGAAAAGGGCCATTTCTGCAGGCCACTCTTAAAGTTTTCATACTGCTACATTACAATTATAATAAAGTATCTCTAATAATACTTTATTACTATTCCATAATAAGCAAGGAATACATTATGCTATATTAATCAACAATTCTGTTTTGCTAACCTTCTAAAACCATTCATTTGAAATTGCATATTATTTTAGTGCCATCTTGTCGCTGATCTATAACGACAAAGTTTATTGATAATTTCTCATTCACATGAGACCTTGTGAAATTTGCAAATTCTATTGGTTCTTTCTTAAATCTACTTTTAGTCAATATATGGTCAGTAACCTACTGGTGAAAAACACTTGACAAGATTTAAGTGGTCACTGGCTTTGGGTTTTCTGAAAGATGAGGAAGATAGAGAAGAACTAAATGAAATGGATGAAATTTAACTGCAAAATCTGGAGGAAACCCGCAGAATTGCAGAAACATGAGGAATCTGTTTCTCCTGAGCTAGCATCTATGATTATTAGCCACTTGCTAAAACTCAATAATCAGTTCATGAATTGGTGAGTTCAACCATTATGAAAAAAATATACAGAATCTGTAAATAATGGCCTCTGATGAATCTGCTGTACTGTATGCCTTTTGGAAAAATAACAATAGAAAGATCCAGAATAAAAGTAGAAAAGGGAAGCAAATGAACCCAGTAAATCATATGGAAGCCTAACTTTGTACTGCATATATGAATTTACTCTGTGTATCCAACTTCTTTATAAGAGCTACTTACCTGTTTTTTTAAAAATGATTTAATTTTCAAAAACTAAATTTCAGATGCCATTGTAACATGCTAATTCTGAGAATGAAAAGTAATAGTTTGGGGGCTTTGAGGGGGATGTTTTGGTTGTTTGTTTTGGTTTTTTTTAACATGCTCTTAAGTTAGAAATTCTCTCTACGTTGAGCGACAACAGTAGAAGTATTTTTCACATGCAGCAATATGTTCTCACTGTCACGTCTCAGAAGAAACCCCTTGGGGCTCAAGATCTGATCATGTCATTGGTAATACCACATAGAAAATTAAGCCTCAGTTGACTGCACAAACCAATAAAAAAAAAAGAAAAAAGAAAAAAAAAGAAAAAAATGCCACCACTAAGAATATCTAAGCATTGTTTTGAAACTATGATTAACAAGATCATTTTTAGAGTTCTGATATTAGTTACAAATGTTTATGCCAAAGCTCTATTTGATATAGTTACAGGGATTTCTTTAAAATGCTGGACTGGAAGATAATGAGTTTCACAAATTTCTCCATCACACAGTAGAATGCAGGACCATTACAGAATCTCAGGACCAACGTATGTATCTTCCTCAAATTGAAACCGTTGCTGCCTCTGTTTTTTAAGTTTAAACTTGGAGGTTTGCTACTGTGAATCCAGTTCCAAAGGAAATAAAAAAAAACCCCTTCAGTCTTGTCCAGTGTATATTTTGAAAATTTAGCTTCCCTAAGGTCTTAACAAAAAGGAAATTCTACTTGTGGGAAGAGATGAATAATCTGAGATGCTCCAATGTATTGTATGTTGTAATGATGAAAAGGATGCTCAACAGGTCTAAGCCTTTGGAACGGAGGGTCTTACTCATCTTTACCTAGGTGTGGTTCGTGAAGCATCTTTAGTTCTTGACATAGCAGAGGGCACCTCAGAATAATACAGCCTCTCTCCAGGGAACAAAATGAATCTCCGAGCCTTTTCTTTATCAGGTTAACATTTGACAATCTTGCTTTAATGCTCTCATTCTCCTCAAGTATCTCAGATGAGGAGGATGAGAAAAAGTTTGTGGCAGAGAAAGAGAGAAGGCAAAGAAATCCAAGATTTTTCAAAACAGCATGCCAAAAAAGCAGTTTCTCTCCTTGCTGCAGATATCGGGTAATGAGTACAACTGGTTGTACTGTGGATTGTTCTAGAAGCTTAGGCCAAGAAAAATGGGTTTTGCTCAGCTTTTATACACAAAATCTTCTGAAATTTTATCACTTAGGTGTATGGGTTGAAAATTGAGTAGTGCTTAAATCCTAGTGCTCCACAGAGCAAACAGAAGCTTATTAGTCCACTTTTAGCAATACATTAATTTTCTGACTATTTATTTATTATCTATGTGATACCACAAATGTGCACAACCCTTTAAAGGAAACTAAAGCCCATTTCTAGAAGATATGTCTTTCTAACCTCATCCTAATATCGATACAAATAATGGAACACACTTTTGCTCTCTAAAATGGCAGTCAAAGCAAATTGGGCATTCTGAGCTGGGCTCTGGCAGCCTTTTGTGTTTCTTTCATTAGAGTATCAGACTCTAAAAAAATAATGTGACAAAGGAAGGGTAGCTGGTGAGCTGGCAATCATATAACATCTAAAGATCTGAGCTCTTCTGTAATGATCATATGTGATTTACAGAATCAAAGGGTCAAATTCTGCCCTCAATTACACACCTATTGCTAGGTGGTACACCACCACGTGGCACGTGAATTAGAGAGATTATTGTATTTCTAAAGAAACTGAAAAATGGTCTGTGACCTTCAAAATAACAAATTCAGTGTTGATCCTATATTAAATAACAACAGCATATAAATGTAAGAAAATATCAATGCGTCTTCTGTGCATTTTTTTATAGATATAGTTGGAGCAACAGAACTGCTGCAGTCTCTGTTTCTAGTCTAATACTCGGTGTTTCTAATATGTTTCTAGTCTAATACGCCACACAGGAATATGCTCCACAAGCAAAACTTCGGAAAAGAAAAAATCAGCATTGTTTCAGTCTGCTTGAACATCAAAGCATGAAGTTTGTCAGCAGTTCCCCATCTCTGCTGTATCTAAGAACCCTGCCCCTCTGATGTTATCATGATACAAGAGTTTCCACAAATGCTCCTTTCTGTTGCTTCTCTTAACCAATGCCTATGCCTTCTAAAAAACGATTAGTGCAATTTATTCCTCGGGAATGTTTATCAGATGCACAAGTTAATTCAATTCAGTATGAAGTCCCCCACACCCTCAGGAATCAGAAACTCTACAGATTTCAATTGCTGGTTTCTGCTTTTTGTTATATGGTCACCTTTCTATAATCCCAAACTTGCCAAAATTGTAGAGTTTCTCCACTGACTTTAGTGGGATTTCATTCAGGGACCCTGACAGGTGCTATAAGGAGAAGTGGGACTGAAAGTCAGTAAAATTGAAATTTGAGCTGGGTAGAGGCATTTCTCCTATTCTTTTTGTATAAACACATGACCAAGAAGAGAAAATTACTGTTGATAAAAACAGCTTCTCATCCATGTTTTGTGAAATAGCTGGTACAGTCTCTTTTAGAAAAATGCATTAAATCACTTTCTCCAAAAACATATGTACATGCATACACATAAAACTTAAAAAGAGAAGACTGTTATATCCAAAATTTGTATAGAAACAAATTTCCTTTAATGATTTCTTTGACATTTGATTCTGACCTATAAAGGCCAGTCTCCTGCACCAAGCAGCAGAGAATGGTGACATTAGGGGAAATATTGCATAAACAGAAGTAAACTCTAATTGACAGATACACAGATTTTCATCTTAATTGCATGCTTTTAGGACTTCAAAGTGTGTTTCAAAATGATCAGTGTGTTATAGCATTTGTTTTGAAACACAATTAATATTTATTGTACGAATTATTCTGCTTTCCAAAATAATAATGTTTGTAAGTAAATAAAATGACTTTTTAACTTTAAGCTAGAAATAAATTCTGACTTTCAATTCAGACAAAATATATGTATGTAAAGTTAGGGACAATGGTGCAAACAATCTAATCAACAAATGGAATTGCAAACAGAAGGAAACAACGGATGACGAAATTAAATAATGAGTAAGATTATTAAAAAACAGCTCTACTGATTTGGACATGTCATGGAAACATCATTGCCCCAACCGTTCTATGTCTCTTTCATCTACCTGGAATAAACTACACTGTGATTTATGTTGTAAGCACTGTGTTTCCATGTCATTTTAAAAGAACAGAATTTTCTGGATCTTCCCTTTCTTAGTTAATACACATGCACATACTCACACAAAACATATGTTAATAACTTCAGACCGTAAATTTAATTTATCTCAGCTTTCCACCTGACATCATTTCTTGTCATGTGGCGCATACCCATCCGTAAACAAAATGGGGATTCATTACCATAGCAACAGAGAGTGTGACTTTGATCAGCTTCAATGATTATTTGTAGGCACACACATTTACAGATATCAAAATCCTAAGTGAAGGCTGGTTACTTTAAAAAAAAAAAAAAAAAGAAAGCAGTTAAGTTGGTTTATATATATGAGAAAGAATGTAAGCTAAAGGCATGAAAAAAATACCTCTGAATGGAAAATGAAGCTACTGGCCATTAGCCTGGTGTCACTTCCAGTTACTTGTGAATATATATATTCCTTATATGAATAATTTGATGTATGTGTCCTATGACCAATAAAGTATTTTCTTTTTGTTCCTTGGCAGATGTGATACTTAAGGTTGCACTTGCAGGTGTTTTGGGGGCTGGCTTGTGTGGGATGAGGAGAGGTGGTAGGCTGTAGCTTGACAGAAAAAAGAGAAAAGAAAAATGTGAACAATGTGTTGAAAAAGACTACAGTCAGAGCTGTGCAGTACCAGCTGTTTTTTTCTAATTAGAATAACAAAAATAGCGCATGCTAAAATGTTTTTTCCTCAAAAGCAATGAATGCTTTAGGAACTATAAGGAAAGAGCTCTAAAACTTATTTAAATGAAGGAATGTTTCAGGAGCCATATGGAGAAGAAAAAGGCGAAAGTAGATAAATGTTTTATTTTTAGCCAAATCTGAAGCATTTCAATTCTTCATCCAATGTTACATAGAAATGATATACTTTTAAACTTCCAAAAATGTCAGTGTTGATGCTGCCTATTGTATCATAGCTTAAACAAGATATCTTAAAATACTTAGTGCATTTCAGTGATGTATTCTTACAGGCATTGTAAATTCCATTATATGCATTGAACATGCATTGAGATATATTACTTATGTTATATCTGTGTTCCAGTAATGGTATGATAGTTCCACATAATGAAGTATGTGACAAACACTCAAAACATACACTGTATTATTGATCTTTTTTCCTCCTCTCTTTTTTCTTCCTTTTTTTTTTTTCCCCCTCCCCTTTTCCTGAAGCACTGATGATTCAAAACTTTGAATACAGGAATAACATTTGCAACAGCTACAGCATTCTGGACATCTGCACTGTTAGATTACTTTAGAATAAAGTCACATGGCCATAGGGAAACTTCACAGAATTAAAATTACAGTGACTTGCCAAGGTGTATAACTAGTTTGTTTTCAGCTGTTCTTCTCATGAATAATTACCAAGCAGGCATATCCTAAAGCTAGCACAAGCTGTCCTTTCACCAGAAATATTCAATATTTAAAACAGAATTTAAAATTTAGAATTTCATAAATGAAAATAATTACAGCACAGGCGAAATAGCACAGTTCAAGTACTGTCATGTACTTCTTGCCTTTCTGGAAGGCTTCCCAGAATCAACATGTTAGAGTTATATTAAATTATCTTTACAACATGAAGAAAGTGATGCAAATGCAAGGGGAATTGCAAGGGTCTTTTTTTCCCCCAAACTAATACTCTGCTAGAATTTTACTGACTATTCCTTTATCAAGCACACAAAGAGAAAACACAGTACAGTCCCAAGACTTCCTTTTGTTTCAGTCCATTTTGATTAAACATGCTACGTGTATTCTCTTCCACCAACACAGGAATGAGAGCCAACAGTAATGTAAAGCTGGACAGGAAGGATGATAGATTGAGGTGCAAGAGATGGGATGCACTTTACCTTGAAGACTTCCTTAGACCCTTTACTACCCATACAGGTCACTAACATCTAGCACAGACCTATGTTTTGTCCATGGGGGAGTAGAGAACTCTTTGAGGAATGAATATGCATCCATCAGTGTCCTACCTCCCTGGCACACCCAGGGCACAGGCAGAAGTGGCCGTGGCCAACAAATAGCCAGATACAAGCGATAAGAGCCTCGCTGACCCCCCACCAATCCTGCCCACTTCGAGACCAGTTGTGACTTCTGTTATGCCAGGAAATAGTAGGTCATGTCTTGGGGTTTTCAAGTTTTGCACCCCAGAGCAGGGGAAAACAAAAAAAAAAAAAGGGGAGACTGCAAGCCAAGAGAAAAGCATGCTTTCCTTTCACACAAGGCTTAATATTGGCACATTATTATAATATTATGAAAATCCTTATTGGAGCTTGAATAATGCCCTGAAAAAGATATTGTGCCGGTTAATAAATTACATTTTCAAATGAGAGAGATTTTATCACCAAAACGTCTCATGATTAATTTCTAATGTGAAGCTTATGTCCCTAACTTAAAACATTTGATTTTGCATTTGTGTTCAAAGGTTGAGTACTTAGTAAAGTTTTTAGAATAAACTTGATGAATTTTTTCCCCCATATTGAAAAAAAAAAAAAATCACTAACCTGTTAATCCACTATAACTTTGTAACCTCAATTACAGCTCTTGAGATGAAGGTGATTAAAAATAAGTATTTTCCCCCACTTTCAAAGAGCAGGTCATACCTTCCAAAGAAATTCTGTTTAAATTTTTTCAATAATACATTAATGACAATAATTAGAATTGGTCAGAAATATTCCACAAGACATATTTCCCATTTTCCAAACAGTTCTAGCTATAACTACTTAGAGTTTTAACATCTCAAGTAGTACCACTGTAGTAAGTGCAGTTATTTCTGTAGGAAGTCAGAGAGGATAACACAAAACTATGTGTACTATGAGGAAAAGCTAGCAAAAAAAGCCAGGGTATTAAAATTAGGAACGTACAGCTCCCAAGCCTAAGTATGAACCATGAGGCCAAACTTCTGCTCTAATGAATTTTTTAAAAAAATAATAATTTCTATTAATCAGCATTTTACTGAATTTGGCCCACTCATAAGATTTGTGGCACACCATTTTGTAGTATGTTTGATTAATTTACTGTTGTTCTTGTGAGCAGTCCATGATCCATCTAAACACATTCTCAAATGACTAAATTAAACAATAAAGTAAGGGTGCCAGAGTGCAACAGGAAAAGCTGCAACTCAGTTTATCAATTGTTCTGAATATGTTCTAGTCACAAGCATTAAGATCTAATTCTTTAGCTGATTATTCCCATAATCAACTCAGCATTGCAAATATACAAGCTTACATATTCAGCATTGATTTTGTTAATATTCTAAAGAAGTGAATCAGAATTTTGCTTTTGTAACTAATAGCCAATCAATAATCAAATACCATTTGATCAATAATCAAATTTAGTTATTTGTAAAAAGTTTTTTTAAAAAAGAAGAGAAAAGAAACAAAGGTAACTGAAATTCAAATAAAAACATGTACAATTTAGACTATTTAATACTATTGTTTCCCAGAATGTGTCTTCAATTTTTTAGAATTATTCCAGACTAATGATATAGTAACCCTTGTCAAGTGGCTGAGCAGGTTTCCTAGCATTGTCTGTCAAGCACATTTTGAGTTAGCTTAAAACAGCAGCTGTAAACTGTTTGAGGTAGGCAAAGTCCACAGCAGCCACTCACCATCAGGGCTGTTCATATTCTTGGGCCTGGTGGTGAGATAAAATTAAAAATAAAGTTATTTTTGTATTCAATAGCATTATGACTCTTGCATTGAAAAAACTTTTTTTTAAAAACAAAAAAAAAGTTATTTTCTGGTAGCTAAATAAACTAATAAAAAGCAGTGTACTTTACTGTCATCCTAAAATCTGGAGAAAAAAAAAAATGAGAAACGTTCTCCCAAATCCCTCTTGTCAATCCCAATTTTCTAATGGTTCTCCTTTTTTCCTGCAATACTTCTCCAAATTGTGTTTGTGGCTGAACTTTCTATATTGCCTTCCTCCCATGGGGAGCTGGAGCTCCACCTTCTACTCTTCCATTTGCAATTTATTTTAATAACTTTGTATTCTCCAATAAATAAGAATTTTGCCATTGTCTTTAGGGGAACAAGGAGAGATGTTCAGAGAGCTAAGCTGTATAGGTTTTTGTCTCATTTTAATCAGGATGTCGGTTGCACAATTCAATACTGATTGTGTAATCAGAAAGCAAGAAGAAACAGAACACAAATGAATTACTATGGAAAAATTGTCCTCATAATGGGGTCATGAAGCACAGAGATATACATTTATAATACTCTGTCAAATTACATTATGCAAGGAAACAAATTACATTAAGAGAAAGTATGTTTTAATTACAAGCACAATACTTTTTCAAAGTGGGGAAAAAATGCTAACCCCTTTTTTATTATTATGAATATATAAATTTAGCATCAATATACACAGAAGTGCCTGCAAGGGGTAGACATCCCCTGCTGTTAAGGAGCGTGTGTGCATGTGCAAAATATAGGACTGTAAGATTTTCTAAATATTATTTTTTTCTCCTGCCTTTTCCTAACCATTAATGTGTAAAATAAAGAGACTTGAACATTAAGACAACAGTAGTTTGTTATCATGTACATGACAGCACTTATACTGTGGTCTCGCTAAGTGTGTTGCAGATACAGTAGATAATTTAAATCGCAGAAAAGATAATACAGAATAAAAAGAGAAAGTATAAGGTTTGGGGTTTTTTTTTTTGTTTTCTGTTTTTAATCTAAACAAGCATTTGAAGAACAGCATCCTGGTGAGATAGAGGAAGTTTTAAGGATACACAATTCACCTCATAATTGTAAATTAAGTTTAAACAGGTGAAAGAAAAAAAAAATTATAATCCATTATAAATAATGGATTCTTTATAATAAATATATAACAGGTATTAGACATGCCTGTCTGTTAGATTAATTTAGAGCTGTTATCAGTCTTTTAAACCCTTTATTTTTCCATACATAAGGTCGGATTACAAATCAAATAGTAATTACTCTAGGTGCTGAGTATAGAATAGACAGCATTTTACTCTGCTATCTGAACCTATATATGCAGTATTAACCACAAAGTACTAACTACAAACAGAAGTCTTGGGTATAAGGCTGCTACCCAGGCTATAGGTGTGTCTCTCCTTCCAGCCTCAGTTTTCTGAGATAACAGTAAAGTAGCTTTGAATATATTCAAAGCTGCTTATTCCTGTGTATTTCCATCTTTTGCTTCAACAGTCCTGTAAATACCCTGAGCATAACAGCACATTTGGAAGGAGGAAGAAAACATATGGGAAAGGAGAAGTTTGGTCACATAATTATCTAATTAAAATTAAATTTTACTTATTAAATTCTTGCTTTAAAAATAAATAAATAAATAAATTAAATTTGCCAGCTTTCAGATGTGTACCCTATTCACCCAAAGGTTTTCTGGATACACTAAAACATCTTTCTTACCACAAGGTGGCATCTTCTTATTTTTATATAAAACATCTGAATATTTACATAATTTGAATAATTTTCTACACCTGAACGTTTCTAATTTTCTTTTTATGACAGTCATTTAACATCTGTGCAGATATCTAGCAATGATGTTAGACTTCACCTCACAAATGCTCATGAAAGTATCTGCTGCTGCTTTTCATATACTTTTTTTTTTTTTTTTTTTACAGATGTTACATACTTACTGAATCCCTTCACTTAACAACGTGCTGACAAGACTTATAGGAACACACAAATACTCCTTTCAAATTCTGGGGTAACCTAAATTAAAAATTTACAACACACGTTAAAAATGCTGAGCTTTCACCCAAAACACCTACTGAAAGAGTACATTAGCAGAGCAATCTGACCAGTTTCTTAGTATGCAGATACTTTAAAATATAACACAGAAATCCACTAAAGCCAAGGAACTTTACACTCCCTAGTCCCTACACATAATTCAAACCAATCCTAGAAATGCAGAAAAATGCACAAAAAGCATCATCAGGTTTTGGGTTCTTTTTTTAAAAAAAAACCCAAACCAACCTGCACAGATCACCACTAATAGAACCCATATGAGAAGTAAAGACGAAAAGTTTAGTCTCTCTCTAATAACTTTCATTTTGCACAGTTATGTGTCTCCTTCCAAAAGTGAAGATTTTAATTGAATCAGAAGCTCATAATGACTATGATCAACTCAACACAAGTGGAAGTTACTACATAAGTGAGAAATCAGAGAACTGAGTTCCCATTACAAGACTTGACACCACCCTTCTCCCCCTAAAAAGGGAGAATTTTTTTTTTTTTTTAATACTACAACTTAATTAGATATGATCTTAGGTCTACCGATTCAACTGCAAAGCTGCAGTTGACTTCAAAAGGCTCCTGCTTCATAATTAAAAGTTTAACAACCATAATACACCTCAAACTGAGGGAAAATTTACGCCAAAACTTTTTCAGGAACAAATTCAAATTCAGTGCTTCTGAAATGTTTCAGAAATTCTTCTCAGCTTCCTCAAACTATAAAATTTTATCTCACGTACTAATCTATTTCTAAGCTAAAGGACCGGCTTTACCTTTTCAAAGAAAATTAGTTTGGATTCTTAATTCAAAACAATTTACTTAGAGTTTACCTCAAAGAAATTCTGATTTTAAATCCTTGATTCTGAAATTAAGGTTTTTTGAGTCAAAGGGAAGAATTTTCTTTTTTACACTCAATGGTTTTAGATCTAGGTGCAGTAATTCTGAATATCATATCACTGTAGAAGAACATCAGAATATTCCTAAACTTGATTCTTCCACCTTTCTCTAAACAGGATATTAGATACATATTTTTATTTCCATATAATTTCAACAATAAGACAAATATCATATTATCTTATATAAACTAAAAACACAGCTGTAGTGTTGTTAAAAAGTTTGTGCTCTCAGTTTCCTGTGTCCCTACTGAGAGACCAATACAGGGAAATGGTATAGATCCTCATCTGCTCGGCTATAAATGAATAACTTCATTTGAGAGCTGAACTAAATATCAGTTTAAAAGCAGTAAAACAAGAATGTAATCGTCTGCAAATACAAATGAAGCAATAGGTCTAGCCATTACGTTTACTCACAATTATTTGCAGCTGGAAAAACATACAGAAAATATTTTTCACACACAAAATTCCATTTTTGGCCCCAAACAAATATCAGTTCCTATCTCTTATCTAGTGTTCTGGTAGAGCTTTCAGAAACCATTAATTACAGCAGAAAACTTCTAACTGAACTAATGTCTAGCAGACCATCTGCAAATAAAATTATTTCAAAAATTATTCAATGAAGTCACATCATTTTAAAGAGACAGGTATGATTACCACTTCTAATGTTACCTAAGAATTGAAAGTAAATTACAAAACCACTCTTGAATGCTCAAGTAACAGGTTGCTTATGCTAATATACTAAAAAGGACACAGCTCTACCACAAGTACAAAACAATGTGTCAAACTGGTAGATAACTTGTGAGTTAATTTTAGAGGGTACTCCCTCCCTTCAATGAACTATCCTGTAAAAATAACTTAGTTTTTATTTAATTGCAAGTAGTTAAGAATGAAAACAATGGCCCTAAAATAATCTTCTGCTGTACCTCCTTTTAAACATGTTATTTCTTTTTAATTGTCAGGTACCCACATCAAAGTGTTACTCTCTTTCTAGAGAAAGATCTGTTGTTAAGCAGTAAGGTATTCCCTTAGGGCCAAGTGCGGCGTTTTGTAAGGTCTGGTGAGAGCTATAAAATCCCTTCTGCCACTGCTAATCCTTCCAAGTTGGGTCTCTCAACCCTTCCTCATGCCTCCTGATAGCATTAGAGAGCCAGGGGTTCAGAGTCAGAGGTCACACTGCTGCTGCCCTCAGCAAAGGTGCCCCCTTCGTTAGGCCAAAAGGAGAAAAATATGGGTAGGCATGGAGTAGTGATCATTGAGCTTGTGCTACAATCTCTGAATGCTTTCAGGTCTTGGAAGTCCCCCACATTTGCCTCCAAACAAAGGCAGATGTGTTCAGAGATCAAAGCATTCAGTCCAAATATGCATCAGTTCCAATAAAATATAAACATGCACTACCATGTCCTCAGTGTATGTATCTTGGTCCATTTCCATATCTACGTGTACTAAATAGAATATTTAATCTTCAAGTAAGAAGATAAATGTAGACTCACATTCTGTGCAATATCACTAAGCAATCCTTTAGACATTTAGAGCCAAAAAAAAAAAAAAATCAAGGTGACAGGAGTTGTTTAACTTGTACAGAAAAGGCGTGAACAAGCCCATCTTCACTAATTCCAACAGAGATGCTCTAATTTAGTAGCTGAATCTCTGGCCTAACATAGGAAACATCGGCATGAAGTCCAATTTCACTTTACTGAACGTTATCTTATTAGTAAGTTTCTTCGTCATAAAATGTCTTCATTTGTGCGCAGCATACGTAAACTAAACACACTGCCAAGGTGAAGCATGGGATGTGACATCCTCGAGGACAGTACATAGGTCATGATACACTTCAATTTCTTCTGTGCTATTAACTAATGTTTAGTATTAACAATACTAACAATAAAATAGGCAAAATAGGCAAAATCCTCTCTGGTGAAGTAAAAAAAAGGATTACTGTTAACTATTGTGGAGGTAAAGTCTTGGTCTCAGTCAGACCCACAGGATTATACCAGCTAGCCCACCAGAGAAACAATGTGATAATTCAAATAAGTATAAAACTCCACTTCTATATTTTACTCTTCACACCAGAACAATTAATGTGGTTCAATAAATTCTGCTTAGAAACTGGTGAACACCCCACAGAACACATATACTGTAAATGCAACAGAAAGTATTTCTTGGTCCTCACAGATAATTTACCTTCATTGTTCTGCATCTGACATTCTTCCCTAAGCATCACAACCACCACTCAAAGGATCCCTGGTCTAGCAGCATCTCTGCTGTCGCTGTTGCCATCACATCTCTTCCACATTATCTTAAATTTGTTTTCTTTATATTTGAATATAACAATCTATATTAACAGCCCCAATGCTATTAACAGCAAGATACTGCTATTATTCCACGTTACAAAGCAGTACTGAAGGAATGCAAAATCCCATTATAGTTCATGTTAGAAGATGACTTTTCCATGGCAGCTATTTCAAGTTACCTTCCCATGAATCGCAAGAGAGGTATCAATAATTCCCAGTTAAATCAATACATTTTGCCTAGGAACCAGAGTTCTTCCACATGTTAGTATAAGAAAATGAAAAGTATATCTATTTTGGTATCTTATGGGCTACTCTGTTATTCTAATTAATAAATGGAGCAGACAGTCTACATCTTATAGTTTATCTCACATTTCCTTTAATTTATCAATGCAAAATTATTTAGCAGAGAGTCATTAATCGAATTTCTTCTGTGAGAGAAGCATTATTAGATATGTTAAACCTCAACAATGTTGCTTCAAAACAGCTGTAGCCCTGGATTTTTTTTTAAGATTTAATTGAACATCTGTGCACATTAATTAATTTGAACAAAAGGCAAAGGGGGGAAAAAAAAAAAAAAAGCAACAGTAGATACCATGAATTTAATGAACTAATTTTAGTTTTCCAAACTCGCTCAAATGATGACTTCTACGTACACATCAGATTGCAGACAGCACCATTAAGTAGCATGAAGTTCAATATACATTTCCAAATACTATACAATTTAATTTTGTAAGATAGAAATGACATATGAAAACCATCATTTGTACATATATTCTACAGTGTTGTGTTAATCTCTTCAGTCAAGGCCAGCTTTACCAGAGGTTATTTATCATAGGGCTATACTGCACAGGGGAAGGCTGATGTACCTAGAAAAAACTTGCAGCAGTGAAAGAAGCTGCCTAAAGTATTTAAGAGAAGCAGTGAAGAAAGGATTGCCTTTACTTCTGCACCCACCAGGAGACAAAGCACCCAGTTCAAGGCTGCAGGAAGGCCTCCAGCCTGGACCAGAAGTTATTCAGAATCCAATTCCTAGCTACAGTATCTCAATCAGCCTCTTGAAAGCTGAACATTAATCACTCATTTAAAGTTTAAAAGAAGACAGGGATGTTTCTTCTTCCCAAAAGCTTGAGTGCCAAGAACTCTCCACAAAGATGTTCTCCTCACTAGGAAGGCATTCACTCTCACCTTGAACTAGCTTTTACAGAAGGGATGAGAAACACCTTGCACATCATGCCTGGAGGAATGCTTTGAGCATGGGGTCAATACACAGAATGTGCTCCACAGGCACTTCTGAAAAAGCTGAGCTCTGTTGACGTAGACAACTTATACTAGAAGAGGCCTCCAGGCACAGGATACCAAACAGGCAGGTATATATTGTAGATACCCAAGATATGCCCGTGAATCACCCATTTTTGTTCTGTCTTTCAGACGTTACCATGCTCAACACTTTCTGTTAACCACTTGATGACAGCCTTTTTTCAAGATGTATTTTCCAAAAATCAATGACTTTACACTTGCAGCTCTGAGTCATGGCTTTGGAAGTCCCCACCTCTCTTATTTGCAGAGCAAGTAACTGCTGCTCTCTGAACAGTCACCATGTGAAAAAAGGGCTAACTGATCAGAATTTTATTCACTAACATTTCTACATTCAAGGTAGCTATTACCTTTGAACTAACAATCCACCAAAATACGCCCAGACAACTACCACAATGGAGCTCATACACTGTACAACACAAAAACTACGCCTCATATCCACACAGTCAGAAGTACTGTAGCTATAAGCCTATATATAAGCCACAAGTCATATGGTGCAAGCCATACTTGTCCTGATGTAACTACCATCCACAATTGTGATAATTTAAATCTTTCCTGAGAAAAAATAGGTTCATTTTCTGACTAAATGCCATGAACTGGGCAAAGATGAGGCTTGTGAGTCTTTTCAGATCTCCTTTAACAACTACTTGTCCAAAAGATGACACTCACTAAACAGGTTAAAAATTAACCTGTAAACAACCTTTGACATGGCACATAGAGTAAAGGTATAAGTAACATGCAGAAAGCAAATAATTTATTCCATAGTCCCCTTATTTACACTTTTTCCCCCACAAAGGTGTACATACTACACTGTTCATACTTCACTGAAGCATTATTGCTCGTTTCTCTGTAAAACATTTCAGGTACTACTTCAAATTAAAGAAAAAAAGCTGCCAAGAACAAACAACAACTTTTAAGATGGATTCAAGGATGGAAAACAGTAATTCAAAAGCTCTCTTGTCGAATCAGATAATAATAACTATTAGAGATTACTTGGAAATACTTTTTACAGTTTTAGGACTATTAACGTTGTGTTCAAATCACTCTGAGGCTGTCTTGTTTTTTTGCTGTTGTTTTCCTGTTCATGGGGATGCAATGACTCATTGGCACATTTCTGGCACAAGATGCATTTGAATAATACATAGCATGCCCTTTAGCTGGCAACATAATGCCAGATTTAAAACAAGGTAAGAAGTTTCTCCATATACACTCCCAGTGTTTAGCTGCTCATAATCTATAGCATTAACAATTTATCATCGAACCCAGAGACTTGCTGCCAACTTATCAAAGTGGCCACTGGATGCATATGATCTAGTCTGAGCATCTGGCTCTTCACTGTTCCTGACATTAGCACAGACAACAGAATCAGTGGACTATTGAATGCAATTACAGTAAGCGAGACAGACAATAAAGATTGATAGCGCCTTCTCTTTTTATCACATACAAAACTAGTGGGGGTTAAAGCTTTGCCTTGAGCTGCCTTCATTTAACAATGATTGAAAATATGCAATTGTGATGGTAAAACACTGCAGTCTGTACCACTTCATTTACTGGACATATTATCAAATTAAATGAAAAGTGAACTGCCAAAAGCAACAGTTATTATATATTAATGATGAATATTTACTTAGCATTGTTCACAAATCATACAGAGAACAGAATCCTTCTTGTTATCTTCTTTGCAGGCTACAGATGAGTAGTTTAACATTTCTATGTTTACGTTAAATCTTCTGTCTACAAATCTCTAAATACAGACATGTGCGATTGGTTTTGTGACTATCCATGTAGTTACAAATGTGTAATTAATAAAATGCTCCAGTAGTAAATGAATCCTAATTGCTGCAGGGATTCTTTACCTCAAATCACAAGTGGTATTCTTGAAAGTATTTAACTAACCAAAGAAACTAAAGAAAATTAGTATTTTGTTTCCAGCAGGCTTTGCATTGTGGGTTACACAGAGTGCAACAATTTTTAACAAACGGAAAATGCAAAAGAAGCCAACACAGCGGATTTATGGCAATCTATCTATCGTACACAATTTCAAACTGGTTACTGCTCTTTGGTTATTGCCTACTGGGTGAGCTAAAAATATGTGGCACATTGAAACTATACAGATAAGAAAGCAGAGTCATACAAGTAAATGATTGTTTTGCTTAAAACTTTAACCCCTTGTTTTACAGAAGCCATGCTAACAACAACATTATTTCCTCAAATTACAGCCAAAATCATCCTCCAATGTCTGGTGATAATCTAACTACTGAACGACAGAGCTGATAACTTTTTGGTGGTTGTGGCCTAGTTTGTATTGATTATTTTAATAGACAAAACAAGGAATTTCTTCTGAGTGTCATGTAAGAATTGATACCATAGAACAATTAAATTAAGAAAAATCAGTCCTTTCTACAAGCTCAAAATTAAACGAAACAGTAACTATACTGTCAGCACCATAAAAAAACTAAAAATCTCTTTTGTCAATTTTAGATCAGCTGTAATAAGTAGTAGTTGGATAACATGTGGTCCTGGTACTGCCTGGTTTGGGGTTACATACACAATAAATGCAAACATATGGTCTTTGTCATGCAATGAAATCCATGCAGGCATATTTTTGCCTATATGAGGAGCTTTTCTTGCTTCAGAAAAGCTCTTGATGCAGGCACTAGTTTCTGTGCAAGTCGCTTGATGAGGTATCTAAAGTGAAATTACTAGGCTGAGAAGTTTAAATTAAAATTAAAAGGCACTTGCTTTTTTCTCCTCTGTACAGCCCTGGATAGTAAAATAAAGCCATTCACAGAACGCTCACTAATCCACATGAACTGTATGCTTGAAACTTTTCTTTTTTTGTTAAACAAATTGATTATATTCCAGGAATTTGATTTCCACAAATTGTTGACATAAAAGCACTGCGGACTAAACAATACAAGAGAAGAAAATTGAGGGAAAAAAGTTTGTCTTTCTGGCCATATGCTAGCATGTAAACCATAAAAGTGACAAACACACAAATATGCCACAGTGGAAAACTACGTGCTGATCCCATGCCATAAATTGAAAAAGCAACATGCTGCATGGTACTGTTTAACAATAGTGCAAAAATAACTATTGGAAACTCTGACTAAGATGGCCCACAGACAGTTTTGGAAGGGATGATGCAAAAACAGACAAACTACAAGTAGAACAAATGAATTATCCTAAGTCTACTGCAAACAGAAACCAAGGACATTTCTATTTTCAAATGACATTTATTATCACTCTCTCCCCTTTTTAAGCAGAAAACATAGCTAAATTTAACCAAATATTTTTCAAGAAACACAACTGTTTTATTATGGTCATATTTACTTGCTGAAAATTTCAAGGGAAAAAGTAAGTAGTTTTTGTTTTGGTTTAGTTTTTATCATCTAAGACTTGAATTTCCATATAAGGAAACAATAATCTGTTCCATAAAGCAACTGAAGTACTGAAGCCTGGTTTTCTATGACCACTTTTTGTCCTCCCACACCACCTTATCTTTATCATGCAAAGGACAGCAATGAATACTGTGGTTTGTCCCAAGCTATACACACATTGACTGGGCAGCAGGCTGCTGCCAATGGATAGAAAAGGTACCAAATTAGTCCTGTCCATCTTTCCTCAGTGAGGCACTTATGAGATATTTGTCCCATATCCAGACATCAAAAATTATGCAAATCATGAAACATAATTACTTTGAAACCTTGATCTCCTTTGCAAACAGGTTTACAAATGCTAAAGTCAATGCAGGGAGAAGACATACAGACAAAAGGAGTTAACCTCATATCCTTAGAAAACTAGACTAGATGTGAAGTGCAACCAGTAAAGGAGTAAACTGAATGCCTTCAGAGGATGCTAGAACATCTCTCTTTAATTTTATTTTAGAAATGTGGGGAAAACTACAGTTAACTGACAGTCACATGAAAAACAAAACAAAACAAAAAAACCCAACAAAAACCACCAAACAAAACAAAAGAAAGAGCTAAAAATCCTACCCTTGACATGACTCAAGTCTGAGATCAATCAACAGCTTTGCTCATCAGTTAGGGAAAGGTACAGTACCAACCACACACCATGAATGTATAGCAGACAGAATCATTTTTAGAGATAAGCAATTACATCATAGTTATAAGAATCAACAATGGAAGATACAGAGCAAGTTAATATAGATTCTGACTTTCACAAAGTATATGTAAAAGTCAGAATTCTCTAGTATATTTCAGTGAATATATGGTCCAGTTGCATCTTACTTCAACAATAAAGGAATAATCAAGTCAGACACACTTAAAGTGACTGGAGTGGAGACATTCTGCTGTTTAAGATCACTGAAGAGCAGAGGACTCAAGCTTATTTTTTTTTGTCTCCCATTTTGCCATTCCTATTGTGTCAAACAAAAACCCAACGACCAAAACCAACGATGAAGTATCATTCAATTTCCTCAAATACTGCCAAGAGAAGCACCAATTCCCACGCCACCCTTCTGCATTCCAGGGTTCCCATGAACTTAGTGTACGCTCTTTTCTCCAGAAAGGGAGGTTATAGCCCACATCTAAGAGTGCAGAATGACAGGCTGCCACCACATGCTTCCCCTCACCAGAGCTTAATAACATCAGCAAGATATATGTAACTTTTAGTACGTCTATCAAGAAGCAAATTTGTTCACTAATTTTAAAATATTTTCATATAACAGGTAGAACAGATCACACAGTCAAAATACTAACTGAAAAATGCAACAAGAAAATATTCCAGTATATATTCCAGAGCACTCTAGATCTTAAACCTACTGATTCAAGCACAAAAAGGGGGAACGCAATGCTCTTGAATTCCATTCTGACCTCTAACACAGACCTTTGCTGTAGCATCGGATAAAAAACCAAACACCTTGTCTGCATCTGCAAGTCTGCCAGAACAATGCTGTAATTTATTCATCCTTTATAATATATCACAGTTAATAATCCTTTATCCACAAATATCTCAAGTTTGGGGAAAAGAGCTTGTTTCAGCCAGTTTGTCAAAGGCATGAAATAGGCAATATCATGCAAGATAAGAAATTTGAAAATAATATTTAGTGTGGAATGGGGAAACTGCTGTTATATAACATTAAAAGACCAATGTAGTCATGCTGTAATATTTTCCAAAAGCTAAATCATGTTATTCTGAGAATACCTTTAGGATCATACTCTCTTGGTCAAAGCCTGATTTAGTTTCTTGCGATGCCACAAGAAGAAAAATTGCCTCAGAATGAAATACACAAAATATAAACTTATTAAATTCAGAAACAGATTTTTCTCATTACTGACTTCATTTAAAAACGGTTAACTAAGCCTTTTACACATGCTTTTATAAACTGAAGTCTCAAACTTATTATCACTTTTAGTGACATTGAATGTTATATATTAGTTCTTTTCATTTCAGAGGGACCATCAGTAAAGCTAAATATGTGTCCAATTATTTTTGCAGGGTTACAGTCCATGTTAAATAAGTCCTAGAGAAAAGGACACAGATGAAGTTTGGGTTGTCCTGTCAGTACATCTCTCAGACCAAAAAGAACAATCGTTCATAGTGATAAGAACTTCATGGCTATTTAGAGGGTGACTTGATTGCAACAAAATCCAGTAGAGGACATCTGTTCACTTAACCTCACACATCATCAAGGGATCTTTTTATTTGCTTGTTTCTGCTACAACTGTCAGGTGCCCCTTGATGTAAATTATGGTCACACATGTCATTTTGCAAGCATGATGAATCATCGTCAAAAGTTAATTATGGCTGCACTGGACTTCATCAGAGGCAAAAATGTAAATATTGCATTCATGGTGGCACTGAATCACATCATGTCCTTAGTGAGGGTCCAGAGTGGAGAGATGCAAAAATCTCTCTTAAGGTACTTTGCTGAGAGGAGTATGGTTTTGCAGACACCCTCCAAAACCCATCAGGAAAAAAATGAAAACGCCCAGAGATCAGAATTTTCCTTTGGAGATCCCTATCTCTCTTTACTGGCTGCAGAAGAAGCCCAGCACATCTAACTACATCTTACGCACCTTGAACAAGGACCTAAAGCCAAGATGGGTCAAGATCCTCCAATAGAACATAGCAAATAAGAACAGGTCTATGGCAGCCTTCCCACATGAGCTGGAGCAAAGTACTTGGTCTAGCTATGTTTCAATTCTGTGCGTGTGAAAAAAGGATAACATTACTGCCCCAACTCACAAGGGCGCAATAAACACATTAATGATTATTATGCCCTCTGAAAATATGGTAATGAAGATTGTAAGTATAAGCACCATCATTAGAAATGTTTCTATGCATTTATTTTCACTTACCAGCTCTCTCTGCTGTTTTGCAGAGCTTCCTTACACAGTGATCTTGTGGCAGAACTTGGAAAGACCCTCAATGCCTGCCCACCAGAAACTTCAGAGCGTTTGTGAGAAAGGGCTCAGCTGACGCACCTTCACAGTGACACAGATGTTATTCTGCTTGGTGGGAGCAATCCCCGCTTGGTTGACATTCACAGAGGATGACAACAGATACTTCTGGTTTTATTTCTTTAATTTTTATTTCTTTAATTTTTATTTCTTTAATTATGTTTCACACGCACTGTAATTTCTTAGAGTCTCCTCAACTGCTAAATTCCATTACCAGCTCCGTTCCCTTACAGCTCCCCTTGGCACAACAAATGTAACTTCAAAAGAAGATACAAGGGACACCAACTGCAGCGTGCAAAAGCCTTCTGTAATGACCCTGTAGTGTACCCTGCTCAGCTTCAGCAGATGAGTGCACCAAGCAGGAAGGCTGTCTACTCTCCAGCCCCAGAAAACAATTCCATAAAAGCCTTACAATCATGCCATTTTCCACCTTACTTTTCCTGCACCATTTCACATAAGGGAGAACGCTGTACCACAGTGACATCACTTTTTCTCATTAGACATTTAAAAGTAAAAAGACTACAATTAAAATCCTTTTAAAAGGATATTTTTTTGTTAACTCTGAGATAGAGCAGTGAGCTAAAAACGGGTCTCCCATCCCAAGAACCCCTTCTCTGATTTCATCTTAAAGCTGAAAATCACAGTATTTGACACAGGGTGCATAAATAGCTTCAAGTTGCAGAGTACATTGACAAAAAAAGTGAGAAAAACAAGGAAAATGGCAAATACTGGTCTAATCCTTACTCGGGACTACAAGATCATGCATACAAAACCCTAATGAAAAATAATTGGTTTACAGCTAAAAGCACAAACAGAAGAAACTTTGACTGGGGGCAAAATGATAACATGAACATTACCTTAGAAATTCACAGTCTAGTCATTCATTCAACAGATGAAAGCAGCTGGTTCAGACTCTGGAAATTAAAATAATAATAAAAATGCAATTAAGATAAATACATTTTTTATTATAATAATTCTGGAACATCTTATAATAAGAGTTAATAAAAAAATAATCTTCCCCTTCATGTAGCCCCATGCTTGCTCAAGAAAACGACAGATCTACAGTAATGACACATGGGCATTCAGAGAACCCTAACTAGCTTCGCAAATACATGAGCTGAGGTGCCTTGTTAGTTTACCAAGAGATAATTGCTTCTCTTTGCCCTTTCCTAAATATGATAAAAATTAAATTATTTAAAAATTAAAGGCATTTAGAGTAATTGTCCTCCAAGTGTATAGTATTTATTTCTTCTTTCATCATCCATAGTTTATGGCATTGTTTGGTTTTTGGCATGCTTTTTTTTTTTTTTTCTTTTTTCTCCTGCAGTTGACTTAGTATTAGGCTTGCAGTGATCTCATCAATAAGAAATGAATTTTGGTAACTTTCAAAACTGCTATATTATTTTTCCTTTTATTTGTAGTGAGTTTTTCTTCTCTCAGTGGTATTACTGCAATAAGTCAGTCATTATTTCTTTATGTTTTCCCTCCTTTAGTATTTCATTTCCCTTTACAGCACATCTCATGATCACAAAGAAAACAGAGACACTTATTTCTTTTAACAGTTGAAATTGCTGCAAGTGATTTAACTGTCATTTAATCTGATTCCTCTCTTCTGTCTGTGGAGAAATATGTTTAATGTACTGGAAATTATGTTAATAAGAAAAAGCATTATCTCATTTAATGAAATAAATATACAAATATTTCAAAATAAAATAAAGAGGCAATCTTCACTGAGGAAAAAATGTCTCTTATGGTTTGCATAAAATAAACAAATGAGAGAAATTAATGAATACATTGAAATATACTGACAAAAATTATGCCTAAAATCAAAAGGGGAAAAAAAAAAAAAGAGAGAGAGAGAGAAGGTTACTGAATTGCATCTCACCTAATCAAATGCTTCTTGAGGAAACACAGAAGCAAGCTTAAAGGATCAGAGTACAAATTATTTTTTTAAATTATTTTGTTACCCCAGGCTAAACTTTTTTCTGCTCCTTAAAAAAAGACATCAGTTTTCTGGCATTATTTTTTATTTTATTTTCTTCAGTCAGTGCTGAAATAATATTTATTGTTTAATGACTGCAATTGCTTCATCCTTTAATTATCTTTGATCCTTTGCCACAAGACATATTTAATTTATGGCAAAGAACTTTGAACCCCTCTGATTTAGTTAATCATAACAGTCAATAACTCTATTTCTAAGCTTTTACATTATGAAGTATGTAACTAGCATGCACTAAGGTTAAACAAATATTGTTAGTGGTGAGAGAAAAACTTGTAGCAATTATGTAATAAAAGCATGACCACTGCCACAGAAACACATAATTAGCCATTTAATTACAGACATCAAAACATACTAAAGGTGTCAATAAAAAAAAAATCTTCTGTGACAAACTGATTTCATTTCTCTGTTCTGCAATTCTAGATCTTAATGTATTTCTTTATGTTTTCTTGTTTTCCAGAAATAAAGTGTAAAACAAAAAGAAGATATTCAGTGTCATCTGTTCAGGTGTGACTGTGGTAGAAATTTTACTAAATCCTGGGTTTACTCTCTCACTGGCAAGAATTAGTGCCTTAAATCCATCAGACTGGGTTTTTTTTAAACTCCTCTTTAAAAAGAACCAGCAGTGATGAGTGTGCTATGTTGCAAACTCATTTGGGAAGTTCATTTGTGTCACATACCTTCTCTCAAGGCATTTTCTAAGTGCACTTGTTTGCTTCTTTGATTCCCCCCTCCTTACAAAGTGCTATGGATCATAACAACTTCAGCTCAGTCACTTTGGCTACTGAAAATAACTATGAAGAGCAAGATGTAAAAATGTTTCCTTTTAACTTGAAATAAATAGTTTCACTTTCCTATAGTTCTCCTTCCAGTTTATAGACTTGCAAATCTGAATTTGAGCAGGAGAGAAGCTATGTAATGAATGTGTTGGGTTAGTATTAAAGGAGTCATCTTTTTATTTTAAAAAGCATCTAAAAATCTTTATAATGAAATTCTAAATCCACTGAAGTCAGTAAAAAACTCCCACCAGCTTCAATAGGGATTTCAACCTGCGCTTCCGGAGTTTCTCCTATTCCTAGCCCACTTCTTTTAGAGTTTTAAGACATTCTTATCCCGAAATATGCATGGAGAAAAAAACACCAACCTAGGTACACCTCTTCTTACAGAAACCTTCCATCTTGAAGTCCTACACCTGATTCTACTTGAATGGAAGCCTTAAGCTACTTGCAATCATTACATTATATACAAAGCAAATCATACAGAAAGCATTTGCTCTGAAGTGTAGATTATAATTAATGTAAAACAAGTAATTAATTTAAATTTAGAATCATTAATTTATATATACACACATATGCAAAACCAGACTCAGGATTTGGTTTTAATTATGTACTTTCTTTTTCTGCTAAATTTCAGTTCTACAGAAAATATTCCCTACAGCTTTTGTGATCAGGATTTACAGAGACATTCAGCAAAGGATGACCCTATATATTCACAGCTTTATTTTTCTAATTTGTGGTTTATAGGGCATTTTAAAACAAAAACCTAAACCTCATTGTATTTCTTTTATAACTAGAGTGAAGAATGTTCGGCAGTACAAATGAATTAGGAAATTACTCTCCTGCCGTGAAAAAACATTACGCTGTTAACATGCAGATATGCACTCAAAAAAACCCGACTAATTCAATAAGAAGAGAAAATAGGAGGTTTAGTATAAAACCCTCTTACTTCAGTAATGTGAAAGTCAATAACTGACAGTGATAACTTGCCTTACAAAGATGCAATGCATCTTGAGAAGCCAAACACAAAATGCAGAGAAGATCTTTGATTTGCAGGAGCAGTATGGATGTGTCTCATCAGGACTTGATTTAATAGTGCTAAATCATCATGTTTCACTGACACAAGGGTTGGACCTCTGTCAGAGAGGGATCCAGGAACCTGCTCTGAACGGGCTTCCTGAGTTAGACCTTTGAAAGAGGAAAGGCTCCCCACTCTGAAAATGCCTGTTCAAAGAGTTTGCCCCAAGTTGGAAAGAGCAGATCAGCAAACGGCACTTGCAGACTTGGGGCAGCCCAGTGAGGGAGTGTTTCAGAGCACCTCCAGGTCCTGCCCACACTGTCCCAAAAGTGGCTCCAGTCTCCAAAATGCTATGGATTAGACCCACAAACTTGGCAAATTAAAAAGTTACAATAAACCCACATATTCCTGTTGTAACAATACTTAAGGGAGCTAGATCAAAAAACTGGAAGTACTGACATTATTGATTCCAACGTTATTTGAGCGATCAAAAGACTATTGACATGAGTAAACCATCCTGTCAAATTACAAAGAAAGAAATCCCAAATTGTCTTTTTAAAAAGGCATCTGTTTTTAAGCAGAGCTCTTTAAACTTGCATCCAAAAATAGCTGTAAGCTCTGCCTGATACAAACCTGATTTTTTTTCCCCATTCAAGATTTTGAAAGAAAAACATTATTTTTTTCAAAAGGATACTTTTAATGAGAAAGCTTATTTTTAAAGCAAAATCAAGTAAATAAAACTTTCAAAATCAACACCTCTTTTCTGTATTTCTCTTGTCTTTTTTTTTTTATTAACACCTTTTTCTGTTTTCCTGATTTCTGGTTCTGTTCTAGACAGAAGACAAAGGGGTGGAAGAAACAGTGAACCTACTTAACGTGGTATTCATCAATAAATTTGACTACAAGGAAATTTTTTCACTGAACACACTTAGTATACTGAATTTCAGCCATCTTGCACATTAAGCTTTTCTCAGTTTAAGGCTAAATATGGATGAAATCAAACCCAAGACTTCTTCCTTACATCTGCAGAGGAAATCTACACTCTCCTGCCCATGCTGTGAATGAAAATAAAATCCTTCCTTGATGGCAGCAGCTTTGACCATCTTTTAGGATACATAAATTTGGCAAGAAAAAGGATGGCACAGACAGATCTTCACAACCACATCTCCAACTCCACTCATCTTTCAGCCCATCACACTCCCCTCACAGTCTAGAAGACAGCGATGCAGTGAAGGCAGACATCTATATGTGATCTGAAAGCCTCCCTACACAGAGAAAAGAACTCCTACTTCTCTGTGGACAGCCCAGCTGGAATCATGAGGGAGTATTTGCCACTACAGAACCTCTGCAGCAAGTCACTAATCACATCTGAGATGTACAGGTATTTTCTTGAACACAAGTGGCAATACAGACCACGACCATGCAGATTTAATGCTCTGTGCCTGTTGCCAGACCTGAAGATGAAGCTGCTGGTTTGTTTTGCAGTATGTGTAAGCACAGTTAGTTGCTTCTGTTACTCTTTCAGACCTTTTGGCTCCTGTAGATTGAACACACTACTGCAACACAGTCTGCAACATCAATACAGAGACTGAAAGCTAAAAGTAAAAAGCTAATAGTATCCTATGTACTTCTGAAGTTTCTCCTGCCTCTTTCATGTAATTCCTTTAGCCTTTTATCAGTCCTTTTAAATGTATTTGAATTTATTTGATTTTCACATTTTCTCCCTCTGTTCCTCTAATGAAAAGAATTAATTTATGTACCTTTGAAGAGAGCTCTCCACTTTCCCACAATGCAATAGGTCATTTTTTTCCTCAAAATGGGACTTGTAAAAAGATGGGAGCCATAATTTTCAAGCCTGAACCTCAGTAATGTGCGCAAATACTGAAGCTAGGAAAATCAAGCAGGTGCTTGAAAACAGAAAATGGAAATGTAGCTGTTTCAGCAGAAATGCAGATTGTGAACACTGTACCTCTTCACCCAACTTTTTTTAGTATTCATATTACTTGAAGTACACATTTTTGAAAACTACATTGTATTGCTTCTATCTGCTCTGCAGAAATGGATTAAACCAGTAATACTGAAATTTCACTAGAACAAGAGAAGAGAGAATTTAGGAACAGGAGAAAGAGTAAAAGTATATGGTGCCTAAGCTTTGCAGACTTATTTCAATTATGTTATGCAGACTGCAAATATTGCTACATCAAAGAAGCATTTTTAATCAACTCAACAGAACTAAAGCAGTAAGGTGTGCCAAGTACTCTTTTTTAAATCCCTCTCCCTGTTTTTCAAAAGTGACAATTGATAGCAGATGTCTCAAAACCTCCAGTATCCTTGATGCCTATTTCAAAGAGATATCAATAGCTGAAGATCAAACTTCTACAAACACCCTCCTTCCACAAAGCATTCTCAAAAATGCTTAAGAGTAAAAGCAAACGCAAGACACAGCCTTCATCTAGTTGAGACCATTCAAAAAGCACAGCATAGCCTCTATTAGAGAGATATATTTTTCTTTCATGTAGAATTCCATACCAATATATTAAATTGTAACAAACAACTTTTGGTCAAAACATGAGGTACAAATACTTCTATAAATAAATATATAAATTATATTTTTTCCCTATAAATCCAGGCTTTTTGCTTTCTTGTTCTTCATAGAAGGCACTTGTGGTCACATTGGCCAGGCTTGAAATTAACTGGGGACTTTATTCTTCATCCTTCAAGAATTCACTTTTCTGTTTCTCTTGCAACAATTGCAAGGGTGACAAGCATGTATGTATCATTCAGTACGGACAACTCAAGCTGTAGATACCTCATCGTCCCACATGAATGTCCCCCATAACTGAAACCAGAAGAAACTATGCATAGACTATTCAGTGCTCAAACACACAAGTAGATGAGCAAGAGCCAGACAGATGCTCTCAACATGAGTAACGACAGAGTTCCTGTTCTGCCAAATTAGCTTTTGTCCTTCCTTATCATTTTAACAAGTCAACCTGGGAAACCACCTGCAAAACTGAGGACAAGTAGCAATTTTTTTTGTGAAATGTGTTAAAAATCACTTAACTTTACAACTTTGGTTGTAAATAGACATGTTTACCACAGTGTTTTCCAGATAGCCCTTTTTAAGAATCCACATTGTACAGAAGGCTTTTCAGGTTATGAAAAGAGACATAACATCTACATTTAGGTAATTTGCCAGACATGTAAGTCAGGAGACTTGTAAGCATCCTTATTTCCAGTTTTATCATGAAACTTGAAGTGTCCTCTGCTTCTCATATACACAGAAACTACAATCAAATAAGTTTCTTTGTGCTATCTCTAGCACTTCTGTACCTGATCATTCCTTGACAGAATCCAGTGGAAAAGGTGCTTACGAATACAATTGTTTTCAGACTTCAAATACTGTTCAGCATTAGTCCCATGAAGTACTAAGAGAAAGGTTAGGGCAGATTTTTTCCTTAGCATTTTTTTTTTCTTCTTCAGTTGACTTCCATATGGGTAGCAACAGTCCATTGTCAGGTGATAAAATTAGAACATCAGAGATAGCCTAACTAGAACACAATTTATCACTGTAGTATTCCAGTATATAGAATTTCTATTCCTTAAATAAGCATATTTCTTTAAAGTATCGCCATAACCAAGAAACCTGATCTTCTAGACAATATTCCAAGGCTTGATGCATTTTTATTGCTCTCCAGTAATGAAATTTTAACTCTTGATATATTCCTCCTATTTAACTGCCATTTCAACAAAACTAAAATGATCAGTTTCCAAAGTTGGTTCAGGCAGAGGCACGACATTCTGCAAAAGAGTGTGCCCAGGTGTTCTCAGAAAATTATGTTTCAACAACAGGGGAGAAGAGGGGGAAGAATAAAGAACATCTAAACACAAAAGAGAATTGAGGTTATGAATTCATTTTGCAGTAGTTGCAGATGTAAATAAGGGGTACTGAGTGACTTTTTTTCTGTATTTGCAGTTCGCAAAGTAAGTGCTAGTATTATGTAAAGCTCCCATGTGGTGTAAATGGCATCGCTCTGTTAACTTCAGTGAGTCGCCCTTATATCCACTCCAGATTTAATGATGATAACTTCTATTCAAAGTTATGACTACAGAAAGAGATTTGAATGAATGAGTTCTATCACATTTATACTTGTCATTTGGGATTAGATAATCCCAGATCAACTCTGTACATAATATATAATTGCATATCAACAATATCAGCCTGAAAATGTGTCTCACTTCTTCTAGCAGTTTCCCCAAGTTAAGCATTTTTGTCCTGCTAATGAACCTTTTGTTACAGTGAATATGATTCTGCCAGGAATTTAATGCATGTAAATGTAATGACATAAGAGCATTACATAACCACTCTCCTACAGGAGTTTATACAGTACAGAATATAATGAAGCCAGACTATAAATGATGCATATACCTGCAAGGGAAAAAGTAGCATTTTTTAATTTAGTGAATCACTATAAATAACAATGTGGCAAGAAATGGTTTCAAGTGCTTCAAAATGTTTGGAGAAAAGGATCAATAGATATGCTGCTGAATCATTAAATATAAAAGAAAAAGATAGCTAAAAGATTAAAAGGTACTTCCTACTTTCTAAGAAATTTAAAGAGAAAAGCTGGGATAAAAACCTAGAAAACCCCCCAGATACACCCAACCCATCCTACATTAGAAAAAGTTCTCATTACTTTTTTCCTCAAAGTTCGGAATCAAAGGCCCCTACAACAGGAATCTGAACATGCAGGACCAGATTGACTGTTCATATCAGAACATTTTACATCAGCTGGATCAGTGGACTTGCACCTAAGAAATATTAACTTCCACAATGAAAGAAACAAGCAACTCCTGTAACTTTTCCAACGCTATGCTCAGCCTTTGTATACCTGCACAAAATACAAAAAACCCACCAATTTTTCTAGAATAATATCTGAATGCCATTCTTCCATCTTTGTCCTCTTCCCTCCCTTCCTTTCAACTGCACGTATACCTTTAAAAGAGCAAGTAATATATGTACCTGACATTTGATTGCAGTAACAGCTTGGGAAATCCAACTATGTCCCTAACATAAATAGCCTTTTTGTTTACACATAGAGAACTGAAAAGAATGACTCTTCATCTTGAATAATTCCTGAATTTACTTAAGACAACACTGTAATTTCAAGCATACTTCCTAAAACATTTTGTGCTATGATTATTTATGCTATCCTAAGTAAAAAGTACCCTTCTTGTTTTATGTATAAATAAATTGGTGTATAAGCAGACGTTAAAGTGCCTCTATTTTGCATACAACCACCTCCCTATTTTCCTCCCATTGACTTTGTGTTTGACAGAAGGAATTTCACCTCTGCCCACTCCTTCTCATTCTAGCATTGGCGAACTCAAGGCAAAGAACCCAACTTCTTACTGAAATGAAATTACACTGCAAAAATTCTTTCTGAATTTTGAATATCATATGATTTATTGCAGAAATGCAAAATATATTTTTTTGAGTATCATCAAAATCCAAGATTAATTATGCTTAACTTTTCTTTAAAAAAAAATTTATTTACCCAGAATTAAAGGGCAAATTAAAAGGTAAAGGGTCATTTCAAAGTGATCTTTCGATACAATAAGCCAAAACTCTGGGAATAAGATCTGCTGAAAAAGTCCAGTTGTATCACAAACTAAATCACACTAAAGTAACACTAAGGTGTAATTTCAGACTCTGAAAGTGAGAGAGCTCAGAGTGAAGACGCAGTACTCCTACCTTGCGAAAAAGGTACTACACTACAATTAGGGTTTTATTCCTCCAAAAGTATTTAAATAAAGAAGCAAATAATGTTATGGAAGTTCTGTTTGGAATGCAGAAGCAAATAACACAAACTAATTTGTCATATGAACTGATAATGTTTGCACAGCATTTAAAAATGAAGCAAAGGATGGAAGTTGCCAAACTCTTGGGATCCATGTACAAATTGGACTTTTTCTCATGCATATTTCATTGCCAATAACACTTCCTTCTCAGTTCATACATTATAATATACTGCTAAAAAGTACAGTATAGATTTTCAGATCCACATCACTGTATATGTCAATTTAAGAAGCATTTTTATGCAGGTACCCACCTGCACATTTTAGAAGCTGATCAGAAGTCCCCATATTTGCACATTTTGGGGTGCTAGGAATGATCCCTTTAAGTCCCTTTGTACAATAGATGAACAAGTTTCTTCTAGAGTAACTTTTTTCATACTATTTCAAACAAGTAAGATGATAGCATTTCATCAGCCCCAAGGGCAGATTCGAACTTGGACTGCTGGCATTTATAGCTCTTAGAGGTAATGAATACTATACCAAAACCAGTTCACACAATGTTGTAAGGTTGTATAGTTTTGATTCCAATAAAATATATAACATCTGGTATAAATAGTTATTTTGTTGATTTTATACCTTATCCCATTTTGCTCATATATACAGAGTTAAAAGCTAATATATTATTCAGTAGCTATAAAGGATAAAGGGTCTTTCTGGTCTTTTCAGTGGTGTTATTGTCTTTCACATCATGTCAGAGCATTAAGATGTCATATAACTTTGCAACAATTTACTGCACAAACCAATGTGCACTACACTAACGTTATATGGACGACTTAAGTATGCTGGCATTACTTTATTAAAATACACGCTTTAATAGTCTGCTCAATGTGTGGGCTAAAACAGCAACTGCAAACATGGCAGGAACAAAAGAAAGGAAACATGTCCTTCTTGAAAAATTATTGCTTTGCCCAGTCTTTTCAGTCATATGCAAAAATCAGTCTCCTACCAAACCTGGAGTACAGGAGACAGGGTATGTGCATCCACGTATAGTGGTCTGGTTTTCACTTCATAGTCCTGCACAGCCAGACCAGACAAAGCTACAGGCTCTCCCTAAATGCATACACTGTAACTATTGCAAAACACTGTGATTTTAAACACAGCACTTAACAAAAGGATGATTCCCAGCTATTTACTATTTGCAAAGGACTTCTTTTGCATACAGCATACAAGCGTGCAAAATTGCCAGTTTTATTATTTTGAAAGTAAGAAACAGTCAGGAATCTGTCACAGTAAAAATGCAGAGTCTAAACTGCCATGGGTACTGTCTAGCCCAAATGAACCATTTAAAGAAATAAAAATCATTTTTTACAGTCAGCTTTGGACATCCTTTTAACCAGGTAACATAGGGAGACAAACCAGTGATGCAACAACACAGGTTGAGGGGGTTGTGATTAGCAATCTTTGATGCTTCTCTAATAAATATAACAAATAATAACACCATAATGATAGGCCTTCCTTTACAAAAACGACAAGAATATTTTCTATCTTATAGAATGTTTGCATCAATAGTGTACCTGTGGCTTTCACAGTGATCTGGACTATTACAAGATTGATGATAAGCTCAAACACAATACTTGACCTAAATACATTATGTAGCAGTGGATTCCTGTTAAGTAGGTCAGCATGGGCTCTTAAAAGTTATGCAAAACTTACTGCTGCCACACAGCCAGCATGTCACTAGTCGAGAAGTATGAGAATCAATTTCATAGGCTGGAGGAAATCTCTTCTCATCATATGAAAATCTGTTTCGCCATACTTAAAATGTCTTAAATACCAGAATATGCTGCTTGTCATATGTCTTTAGGCCTTTAAATGAAAGGAAAGTGAGGTGGGCAGCCGATGAAAAGCCTAGCAATCCTGAGGATGATCCTGAAGTTCACATACATGGAAGATTTATCTTTGAAAGTAATTGTTCAAATAAATATTTTCTATTCTTGCAGTCAAACAAATTGTGATTTATGGTATGCATTAGACAAGCCTGTCAAGCTAAGGAAGTCTGTATTTAGTAGTGATTAATCAGAGAGAGCTATTTCACCCTGTCTTGGTGTATTACTTGGAAGCTCTTAAGCAGCATGGTGTAGAGAGGGCAACTATGCAGAGACTTATCTATTGCAGTACCCACGTGTGAGGCAGTATAGCCACAAAGCATGACAGAGAGAGTATGTTACCTGCTAAAATGAATGGGTAATTGCTTACCCATCTCTTTCTAAACATGTCTGTGCACTAGAGAGTAGATACAGGACATGCCTTGCAGAATGAGAAGTGTCTCCTGAGAGAGGAAGGCTACATCATGGTGGGAGGCTTTAATCTCACATTATGAACAAAAGATCCTTTTGGCATCTTCTGACTTAAAAGTTGGTAAGGTCCACTCTGCACTAAGCAATCAGCCATCTGTATGTTCATGCAGGACTGAGCCTCTAGAAGGGGTAAAGTTCAGACAGATTTGAGTAGCTCATGTTATCTATCATCAAACTTTTGTAAATTCTAGATTGAGTTGAATTTATAAACATAGAATTGCTTGGTTGGAAAAGATCTTTGAGGTCATCGAGTCCAACTATACCTATCCACTACTAAAACATATCTCTGAGCACCCCATCTACCCGTCTTTTAAATCCCTCCAGGGATGGTGACTCAACCACCTCCCTAGGCAGCCGATTCCAGTGCCTGATAATCCCTTCACTGAATAAATTTTTCCTGACATCCAACCTGTATCTCCCTTGGAACAACTTAAATTGCCAAGGCCATTGCCTCTTGCTCTTTCATCTATTGAGTACCCTCTCTGTATCAATTCATGATGGCAGAACAGAGAGCGAGCCATTAATGCCACAAAAGAGGCTGCACTGGGCCTGCCATTCAAATATTGTATAATAAATGCCAATGAAAGCAGGATTTCCAGACCCGGTTTCTGTCTCTCATAAAAGACTTGCCATCATTCTCACCATATTGCGCTTTCATATACACTTACCCTCAGCATGCAAGTAGGCATGGCCATGAAGTTGTGGTCATATTGCTGAGTGCTATGTATAATCTTCCTATAAAGAAGCCTCTTCTAGACAAGTACGCATTAGCAAGTGAGGACTTACACACTAGTTCTTTGCATTTCCTCTAACGACACCGAGCAACTTACTGACAGATGTCAATAAAAAAAAAAAAATGGGCTATTTAGCAGTAAGAAGGATGTACCAAGAGAAAAAAAAAATCAGTGATAAAAGCTACTTTTTTTCAGGAGAGAGAATAAATAGGCTGTAGAAGTCTATCTTTAAAAAGCAAGTCTCATGAAGGCCTTTCACCAGCCTCTCAGTAATGTGGTTCATAAATGCAAGTTGCATATTTTAGTTAGCATTTAACTCAGAAGCTTTTCCTTTGAGACAAGTGATTATTTTCTTTTTCTGTCTGACCTAGTGAATACTGCAGTGCTCCACTGTACTGCATTTGTGCCCTGCAGGCAACAATGTCCCACCAACTTTCCACCGAATGCTCATAACACAAGGCAAAATGACAAAAAAAATTTAGGAGTGTTATTTTGCATATTGAAAACAAATACATGCTATTGTGTTTCTCCTTTTATTGTTTTGTTATTTCATCATTATTCACCACTGTTCTTTTCTTCATTTGCAGAGTTTGGGTTTTAATGTAATGGCCATTCAATAAAAATGTTGCTTTTAAGGGTTTGCATATCATCCCATTTTCTCTTCAACCCTTCAGCAACCATATGGCAAGCAATCAGGTCTGCAATCACTAGGTCCATATTATGTAGAGCATGATTTCAGCATTATGCTATTACCCATCTGTTTCTGTAGAAAAAGACATGAACCCTTGTATAAGAGGTCAGTGGTTTCATTGCACACCGTATTCCAGAAATCTATCTCTGTTCACTTGAGATCACTTTCGTGATTTACTGTAGTCTTTTAGGCCAGGCTTTTTTTTTTCTTTTTTCTTTTTTTTTTTGAAATACAGACAATCAGCACAATTTTTCTGTCTGTTGTATAAAATTATTTGTAACTGTCATTCTGTGCACTTATGCCCTCTCAGTTAAACATGTTCTCCTGAGATCATGCATTTTCTTAAAAAAGAGACAAAAAAAAAAAAAGAGAGGAAGGCTCAACTACTTTCATTTGTTTAACAGATTAGTCCAGGAGTAAAGAGATTTTCTATTCAGCATCAATTCACTTATGAACTAGTAAAAATTGTCTCTTTTGCTTTGTTTCTTTGGTTTTAGCAATCCAAAGTATGCAAATAAGTATCTGGCTTTCTGTAGAAGAGGAACAGACTATGAACGTACAGACATAATGGCAATGTCAATTTTTAATTTGACCTAGTATTTGAATTCTACCCACAACAAAGTCAAGTGAATGAATTTCAACTGCAGCCTATCAAGCTAATAAAAAGAAAAAAAAATATTTTAAGACCAAGGAACTTAACTGTAGGCCACTCTGTTAATCATAGCATGTAACTGAACACTTTAGCTTGCTACCACCCTATCACTATAAAGTCTCTGACACGATAAAGAAATAAAAAGACATGCATAGAAAAAAATTCAACATCCCTTAAGTATTATACTGTTCAGTGCCTGTACAACATATTTAACTGGATAGCTATGCTTCACTAGAGAAACACAATGGAATTCTCTTTAACAACTGCTTTTAAGAAAACCACATGCTTGGTGGTTTGCTTAAAAAAATTTAAAAAAATTAAAATCTACATACAAACCATTCAACAACACAAAACTAGCCTTTTTATCCAGAATATTTTGTAACAGTAGATTTGTCATACACTTCTAAGACTCAGAGGACTCATAGCAAAAATAAGTTAAAATTCAAATAATTTTAAAACATACACAGAATAATGACACAGAGAGGCATGATAGAGAAATATGAAATCATGTGAGAAAAGGTTGACATAGCCTGATACAGAGACATAGCATCACATCATGACTTGTCTCAACAGAAACTACAAGGACTGCAGTAAAGAACAGTCACACCGTGTCAGATGCATGACTATGTGGTGACATGAAGATTAATATGGGGAAAAGGAAAAGAAATGGAGCAAATCCATGCTATCTTACAGGAATTTTAACATAAGTTCTAGAAAATAAAGGTGGAAACCTTTGCTAGATCCTGGGAAAACAAGGGAGTCTGGGGGAATGTGAATGAAGCAGCCAAGTTCCCGAAAATGCTGCCACTATTGGTGTCTAGACAGAAGACAAGGCTAAATATGGGAAGAAGAGCTCAAAGTCAAAGGGCAGGCACACGGTAACAGGGATGTTAAATACCTGGAAAAGCTCAAGAAAGGAGAGGGTAAGAATGGATGCAATTGTGAGATGTTCTTGTTAGCTATGCACTTCTGAGAAGTATTATTTTATCAATTATTTTGTTGAAGGAAGCTGAAACAAAGAAAAGTTAATTTGGTAAAGCTGGACATAAAATAGAAAGAGAAACCCATAGATGCTTCTAAAACACCTGCAGTTTGTTATGGATGGCAGAAGTGGCTGGAAAGCTTAATTTCTAAGTTTCCTTTGTAGAAGTAAGGCCTGAAAGATAAAATTCAAGTCACACAGTGAAAGGAAGTCTTCCATCTTCACCGACCAGAGCCTCTAGTCAATGGTGGAGTGACCCAGATCTGTACAGTGGCTTCCACTAATACAGATTAAAAAAAATTAGACCTGCATTACAGCTCTTGGACAACATTCAACAAGGCTTGTTTAACTCATGAAGCAGTCTGAATGTGGGAGCAGTATGGAAGTTTGATCCACTAATGGGAGAATTAAGCTTTTGTAATGTATGCTTAAGTATCAAATGCTAAGTGTCATTTCAATACTAAAATAATTAAAGAAATGATACGTGGATATATTAGGCTGATTAGGTAGACACAGACAGACATATTAGATGGGATGACCACAAAGAAAAAAGTAAATATGAAATGGAGAAAAGTAAAGGGCAGAAAATTGAATCTAAAATAATATTATAGATACACAAACTTGGCAAATAACTGGAGTGATTCCCCTAAAGAAAGACATATTAAGCTGGTCAAATAAAAATTGGTAACGCATTTTGCCTTTTTACTTTCATCTTTTACTATATATGGTGTAAACACTACAAAAAATAGAGAAAACTTGAAGTGTTCAGAATGTAACTACAGAAATTACAGGCTGCCAACCACCAATTACAGAATAAATACTATTCAAAAGTGGATGTAATAATAGCTGGTAAGACACATTAATATAGTTTGACCTACAGTTTTATTTACTTCTTTTGGGCAACCTGAATGTCATGGTGCTTACAGAAAAAATGTTTAAAGTTTTGCATGTCAGTAAAACACAGTAAGAGTTAATTAAAATGATAGAATCAAGGCATATCTCTTTCAGTATTACAGACAGAACAATAAAGAGGACTAAATGTGTATTATAGATTCTAATAATTATTCACAACAAGTATACAGTAAAAAATTAATCTTCAATTTTAAACACAACTTTTTGAGCTGAAAATCTCCTTACTTTGATGCTTGCTAGCTGCTGAAATTCACGCATTTGGAAGCAGAGACTTTGGCAAACAAACTCTTAATACACATGGATAAAAAGCTATTTTCAATAACATTAATGTTTAACGCAAACTGCTAAAAGCAAGAAAATTCAAAGTTAAGTCTGACAACTTCATCTTCAGCTCAGAGAATGGAGTTTAAAGAGCCACAGCATCTTATGCCAGAAATGTTGTAAGATTGCATTCTGAATATCTCAGCTTTTGTTTCATTTTCCATTCTCTGATTCTTTCCATTACTGTGTAGTCTTGGAGACTTTTGTTCTATTTTAGTTTGTTATTGGTATGATGGGATCACCTTTGTTTCTTTAATCATTAAAAAGCCATCAACACTGAGTAACAGAAGAAGATCATGTTATGAAATCTCATGTTGTAACAGTCAATCATCCACTTTCCCAACAGTATCTGTGGCCATTGCCTCAATTTCTCCCTTTAGCTAGGTGGTAAATTAAAGCCCACTCTAAAGAAATTAAGACTCATGGAAAGCCTCCAGTCTCCTCTCTCTTCCCTTTTTTACACTTACATGGTTCCAAGGAAGACAAAACTTCAGTTCAGCACCTCAAATTAACTCAGTTTACCACCAGCCCAAACATTTTGCAAGCTTTGCACACAGTAAGAAGTGCTCAATTTTTTTTACCTGCTGAAAACACAGACACAGTTTCTTCCAGATTTGTGGGTGAATCTTGCACCTCCACATCTACCTCTGTCCCTCCCAGCAGGCAAGGGAGAGTTTAGGATGTAAGAAGCGCTGCAGAGAGGTGGTGTGCAGGAGCTAATAATGCACAGGATTTTCTCATTAGGATAATTGGAAGAGGTAAGGTAGAAGGGGGAGGCAGATACAGTTCTGCCCATATACGGTTTTAGACCACAGAGTCAGGAAACTCAAATATCTTCAGAGAATCCTACCTGTTGTGAGGAAAGAAATAAAATAGAGTATTTCTAGATGTCCTCTTGTAAGGAGGCAGGTTTACATCCAGCTAAAAGGTTTACTGCTTAATCAAAGCTAAATCCTGCATCTACCTGTCAACAAAGTTGGTGAAGCAAGGGCAATTATCTTCTAAGTAAAAAAGTTACTTTTGGGAAAGTTTGAACTTTTTCATTTGTGCAGAAATATGTTTTTCTTTTTGTTTCCTTGGGAGGGGGGCATATTACCTTTGAATGAATTCATCTGAAAAAAATAAAGCTGCCTTCATCAACTAAGATATATTGGATCTACAACCTCCTGTCCCCCAATTGCCCTTTTCTTTTACTTCACTGTCACACTTGTCTAACATGAAAGAAGAGAGGGAAAAAAAAAAAGGGAAGAAAGTTAACAATAAAACCAAGTATTCATTTTAATTTCATTTTTCTAAGATATCAAATGGGTTAGAATCTAAAATACTTATTTAAACTAAATTTCTAAAAATACTGAAGAACTGTTTACAATGCAAAAATATTACTTGAAGAAAACTGGTTTCCAGTGAGTTGGTTGCTCTGCCTTTGATGTTTTCTCACAAATTCCTTTTTCTAAACTTGTACAACACTGCTCTGTCCTCTATGCTAGATAAAGTCCTGTCTGCATACAGCTCTCCTTCCTCAGGTCTATCTTCTATGCTGAGCAGCAGCCATGTTGTAAGTCTTACAACTATAAGTCTCACAATATCTGGGTAGCTTTTAATACCCTGTTTTTTAAAAAAATTTGCTTTAATAAAAAAATTATCTAGATTTTTCATGTAAGATGTGAGTTTGTAGCCTTCACAGTTCCAAAGAATGATTTGGAAGTGTGATCTCTACACAACCTTTAGATTTGGCCAGTGGAAAGCAAATGAGAACCCTAACAGTTTTATTTAATGTTCATGACAGTTCTAACCCATGAGATTCATGTGAGTTTCCTATGAATTTTAGTTCATGAGATTCAGGGTCATCACTCCGCTTCCCTAAAAAAATACATATCCTAAAAATATTCACATCAGTCAGCCTCGGTGAGCAAAGCAGAAAGGCATAATATAGATTTACCATTTGATATTTTTAATTCCATGAATGTAGACATACATAAGTCCATGCACTCAGCTACCTAAAGCACCACAAAACCTGGCATTGTATTTGCATGGGTATTTCTTGCCAGTTGTCTCCGAACTTTGGACAGACCTTTTCTGAGAAACACTAGTGGCTTTATTTGGATATCATCTCAACTGTAACTGAGCCTCAAACTGTGAAAGGAACATCAAGACTACACCTCAAAGCAATTCAAGACAAATGGGGGGAACACAGGACTCAAACAAGCAAATACTTTTTGGGTGATTAGTTGAATCCTCACACTGCAGCAAAAAAGTTGAGAATAATTTTTGCTTTTCTCCTGGTTATCTTACGATGAGTTCTTTTTGTGGCCATAATTCTGCCCAGCCATATATAATATTCTGCCCAGCTATACAATTAATGTATGATTCTGCCCAGCTCATACTAAAACCAGTAAATTCTGAAGGATCATGTGCCATGCATTCATATATACGTATATAAACAAAATTTATTTTAACCAAACTAGACAAAACTTACCAATAGAGTTCTAGAAGTAGTGGGAAACTCTCCTTCTGAAGGACACAAAACCATTCCTGGTGGGCTGCTGGGTCTCACTGATTTCAAAGATCAGCAGAAGATTCTCCCTTGTGCATCTTCTAAAATGTTGTGGCCTCCAGCTGTGTTGTACATAAATCAAAATCCACCTGCTGCCATCTTTAGCAGCAAGCCCCAGATCACCAGTTTCTGCTATAATGCACTGTTACCTCTTTTAAGGCAGAAGTAACAACACTAACTAATAATAGATTTGTATCAACTGCATGCACCTTAAAATAACACTGGACCACTAATCCCTCTCTCTCTTTTTTTTTTTAATTTTTAAATGGGGCAATATCTCACAGTCCAACTCTAAATTTGACCCCTTAAATTGCATGCTGTTGAAGATTGACCAAATCACTACCAATCATTCTTGCACAAACCAGCATAATTGCAACTAGTGTGGACACAAAGCCTGATGTTTACATATGGCACACTCAAAACCAGTTTGGCAAATTCTTCCAACAAATGTAGCAAAATGGCAGGGGAGCTGATGGGTAAAGACATGATTGGGTGTTATTCCCTACTAAAACAATTATCTGCTGGTTAATTGGGATCACTAGACTTGTATTAGCACTGGAAATAGTATTAATCAATTGTTATAATATGGTACCAACTCATAGAGAATGGAAAGAAAAAGTGAAATTCCAGGACGTGAAAAATTACAGAATTACAGAGCAATCTTTATTGTTTTAACTGAGCAGTTTTCTCAGAATATGGGGGGAATGATTCATGCAGTTCCCCACCTCCACAAGTAATTTTTGCCAACCCATCTGCCACCCCAAATGTTTTGTCCAAAGCAACCCCATCGATGGACTCCTGCTCCCTCTGCTAGATCTGCAAAAATAGGTATTAATAGACCCAAATCTGTTTCCTTAGGAGACAAGAGTATAACTTCCTGGTTTCACCAGGAGAAAAATTGTGCCCTAGCACTGGTTCCAAAATGGTTGTTGACATCACTGCTAAGACTGACTTGCAAATAAGTAGTAAAAAACAGCTGTAATCCTTCTAAACCAACAAAACCCCCTGAAACATGGAGGAACATCAGTTACAAATTAAAGTGACAGAAGCAAAAGATTATAATTTTTTAATGCTCCCTAAAAAAAGATGTAATCAAAAGGAAATGACAACAACCATTTAAGCTTTCAGCGTTTCATTCTAGCTTTATCAGTTGTTTCATCCTAACACATTAGCGTGCTACAACACGACATGATGGCTCATTGCCACACGTGATGGGAGAAAAAATATCATCCTTACAATGGACAATAAAGTCTTGCTTCTGCATACCAAGTCAGAAACAAATAAATAATGAATTCCATTAAAATCTCTGTTCATGGGAGCTTTGCTCTAGTCTTCCCTTTCGATGCTTTTAGTGTCTCACTACTTAGAAATCACAAGAGTGTTGAACTGTTTAGTGACTCTGATCCTCCCACCAGTAAACTGATCCGGTGATAAAATGTAAAGGGCTTGTGCTATTTGTATTTTTACTCAGTTTAGTCACAGATCGCAAAATAAATTAGTAAATTGAGCTACAAGGCTTCCAATTTGCAGCAACCAAACCTTCTAAATAATCATCTACGCTTAAATACACAAATCCCTTAAAATATAAAAGTTTCTTTGTCAACTAAACCAATTACAAAAACTCCATCCCCCAAATGCTTCCACATCATGGTTGCTTTAAAGAAATCATACAAACGAAAGTGCACAATTTCACCTTAATATGCTCCAGAGAATTAAAAATATCCAATGAACTGAAATGCTAAAATCACTCATGGTATTCCTTCAGAGCTGTCAAACACTGTTCCTCCAGTTTCACAAGAGGAAATTGTTTTCTTGTTTAAAAGATCAGAAATCCTGACACGGTACAGGTGCCTGTATCACAAAACCAACTGCCACAAATGCCAGCAATTAGCATCATTACTGGCAGCATCTGAAAAGCAGCCAAATTCATGGAGACTGAACAAATCTCCCACTGCTCAGGTCACTCCTTCCAGGTCAGGGCTAAAGCACATCCGTGGACCTTGCAGGGAGATCTGCAATGCTCCTGTTACACCATTTATCATGCTTCCATGTCTAGCCACTTACACAAATGGCTGTCCACTGAAACACGAGGACTTGGCACATTAAATATCACATCTCTGTTTAATGTAAATTATTTTGTTAGATATGTCCAGGCTAACAATTTAAGCACAACACAACTATGGTTGTGTCAGAATTAGGTCACTCAGATATTTAAGTTCTTATTGATGTTGCCTTGAATTGCTTCTTTCAGTGCAATTTTAGTATAAACAGTCAAATTTTTTTTTTATAAACACAGAAATAAATCAACACACGTTTCAAGCATGTTTGTGTGATGTCTTAGCTGGAATTTGCAATGTGTTAGGACAAATGTTCCAGTTTCCCTTGACCTACATTAAAAATATTTAAGTGCTTAAAATATTACTCCTTTCATTCATATGCTAATGACCATAAACAGTGCTCCAGTCAACATATTACAAAAGCCTAAATAGATTTCACTATGACTTTTCATCTTCTTAGTAAATTAGGTATAACAGTTAGTAAATGGATGTACTGAGGGCATTGTAAAGTTGCCACTCAGCTATGCAATAATAAAGGGACTACACAGTTCTGAAAAAATAACAAATGTGTCCTGGGAGTTTGGGTTTGTTTGTTTGTTTGTTTGTTTGTTTTAATAATAATCACAGGAATTACATATTTTATGTATTCTACTGGGAATAAAAATACTTTGGCCATGATATATTTTCTTCACGTATCACACAAATATTAAATATGAAAAAGCGTGTGGTTTCAGTTTGTAATGCTTTGTTTCTGAACATGTGATTTGTTCACTGTCACTGCTAAAGCGGGCACACGCTTGATTCATCACTACACATTCCTTCCTGATGCTAAACTCATCTCTCCACTCTGGTATTTCCCAACAAAAGTGGTCATCTAAATACTGTTAATCCTTTTAGCAAGCACTAATAATTATGCATTAGCACAAATAACATTAAAGCTTTTTTCAAATAATTACATATATAATGGATGTGTCTTTAAAAAGTTGTTTACAGCTAATTAAACAGTGAATAATTGTTTTCTCTTCCTGAAATATGAGAAAGCTTATCTTGGAGTCACACTTAAAAATGCTTTCTCTCTCCCTTTTTTAAGACAGTTTTACAGATGTTGTTAGCAATTAAAACTGTTAAAACACTATTAAACTAAAATTTCTTTATTAAAGGGATTACTCAACCCAGTTGAATTGTTTTTTTGAAGTACTGGATCATTTCAAATAATTTCCAATTTGGATGATCAGTGAATGGTCTCAACATACCAAGACCCTGTTCTAAACAGTTCAGATCCTTTACTACCACAGCACAGGCTGCTTGTTGCTATATGACTAGTTTAATTGTGGGCTGTAATAAAGGTCATAATTAATATCCCAACACAGACACTAACAAACAATTTTAAATTGCCAGCATAATCAAATGATGCAAACATCTATGAGCTACAAAAGTTCATTGCCGCAACTGACAATTTCTTAATTGTATTCAGTCATTCATGGAAATTTTATTAACATCAAACTGATGTATCCTGCCCTTACTCTGTCACAACACCAGGGATCTAATTTCATTATTTTCCACAAGATTTGCTTGACTACTGCCATGATTCTAATATTGCTTTAGTCCAGATGTTTATGCTATTTAAATTAGGAAGAAAAGGCTTTTGGGTAAACACAATTAAAGAAGTTTTTTTTTTCTTTCAGGGGTTTTAAATTTTTTTTTCTTTCCAAATTTTGTTTAACAAACTTCTTTTAATTAATGAATATAGCTGCAAAGTAGATGGGTTTTCCCCCCTCATTTTTTATGCTCATTCCCCACTGTGTGCAACATACATTGAGTGTAAAGCTCCAGCTATTTTTAAATATAACAACCTTTTAATTTTTCACTTACATTTGAGTGCTCATTAAAGTGAAAGATAGCACTGTGTGACAACTGCACTTTTCCTGCTTTTACTCTTAAATCAACCCCCAACATATTTTGAGCATAACAGAAATAGTTTAAATCTTCCTCCCTCCTCCCACGGTGCTACATCCCTGAAGCAGATCTCTGACTGGAATATTACCCTTATTTCTGATGTCTTAAGTGTTCAGAATTAATGTATAGCATCAACTCTCTGTGACAGCAGAAGAATCTGTACAGTGGGAACACTGGCATCCAAAGAAGAATTCTGCTTCTGCTTTTTGATATCACTTGAATACATTCATTTTCTCCCGTTGGACAATGGCATTTCATTCATATCATATCTCTTTCCTGAGAACGTCTAAAGTAGGATTCCCCTCCTTTTGTCTGTCTTAAAAAAAAGCTGTTTTCATACAAAAATATTATTTTTCACATGAAAGAGCTAATAGACATGAGCACACATTTTTAGAACATACAGTACTATTTTAGTAAGGTGACCAAATAGTGAGTACACACTTCCACACCAGAGCATATACACTTGAATATTATTCCTAGCTAAGTACAAAACGTGATAACTGCAGTATTCATAACATAATCTTTCAAAAATAAACTGTTCTCGAGATAGTATTTTTAAAGGATCCAAACTTGAGTTTTAAACCAGCATTTTGTCAACATTTGTAAAAAGACTGAATAATTTGTGTGATTTCAGCCTACTGAAGATTCACACCGCACTGTGTCAGACAGTCGTCAGATGCACTGAAAACTTACTGCTGTAATTAGTTAGCAACTGCTTTTATAATTCACAAGCACAATGATATTTATAAATAACCTCAGTATTTGCTGTCCTTACAAAATGATGTATTTATTCTGTGTGCGAAGAGATCATTTTCACTCTGCAAATTGCTTTCCTCCCCAAAACTATGGTTGAAGGATGCCACAATTTGATTGATCTACACAATTATTCTTTTTGTAGGTCTTAAATTTCTCCAAAGAATGTGACTTTCATTCCATCACCCAGAAAATCTTAATGTGCAGGAGCACTTGGGAAGCCAAAAAGTTAGATTTGGTTGTTGTTGTCACTGTTTTGTTTGCTAAATTGCAGGAAGACAGTTCTCAGAGCTCTCCAAGCCCTCTGGGAGCCATGCAGCGAGGCAGTGCGTGTAACAGTAAGGCTAGCTTCCCATGCTAATGCTATTCAATACGAATGTTGTGCTCTGTTTTTCACTATTATTCTTTTGTATGTGACTATGAATAAAATCTAGGCAGTGAGTTGTACTTATGCATGCAAAGAACATACCGAAAAACTTTTTTTTAAAAAAAAGTATGTGTTCACATTAATGAAGTATAACACATTTACTAGAAAATTATCAAAACATTTCATTCGCACAATTCACATGTATTTTCTGTAAAATACTTCAAAACCCCAGTACTATACCTTTAAGTGTTGCTCTAGTTCCATCATGTGCTAATATGGAGATCTATGTTTGACAATCTTTCCAAGTATACCATGTCATTTTTACAAAAACTAAAAATATTGTTGAAAAAATATTATCCCAAGAACATACGTAAAATTATAAATATTCAGCACATCAAGCTTTTGATATACTTTAGTGCACATGAACTGAGTAGCTGTCAAAATTACAACAGGCAACTCAAGTAATTATGCAGATTTATGCAAAACATTAACAAGAAGAATTAAATGCACAAATGAGGTGGCTACACTTGAATTGTTAAGATTATGAATAATTACCATGAATCTTTTTGCTCTTAATATAACTTGTTTTTGATAAACAAAGCCTTAATTATCAGAATACTTTTGAGAATTTTGGTGACCTTCATTAATCTTACAAAACAAGTCTCTTGTGTTCTGCATTGTAAAAGGCACATGCTTAGAATAAGTACACAAACCATGGGAAAAGCATATGTTAATGGCTACTACAAACCAGTGAATGATACCTCAGGTTTGAAGTAGACCGCATTCCGCACACGTAGGTGAAATAATATTGAGTATTTGGAAGTACTCTGGGTTGAATAATATCTGACAAAGGGTAGGAGAAGGCTGCTATATGAGAAATTATTTCATTTTGCAAAATAACAGGTTATTTTAAGAATAGAAGTGAAATATCAGCCTACTAATTTCTCATCTCTAAGATACAGTAGGTGCAATAAATCATTCACAAAAGCAATAGAGAACCCAAAACATCCCTGCCCCCACCCCGCAACTCGTATTAGTCATCTCCTCCAAGGCTCGGCTTTCTCTAGGTGAAGGTGGATGCGAGACTCTCGAATTTTACGCGCTCACATCCAGGTGCCAAGCAGAACACAGAGAGCAATTTTTACTCTGCTTCACTGGTAATTTCGACACTGCCCTCTTCCTTTCAAAGGAACAGTGGGACCTCTTCATGTCCCCTCAGTTAATTTCAGAATTAATTTGCAACGCTGTCATCGACAGCGTAACAATCCACTGATCAACAGTTGCAATTCTTCATAACACTGTCAAACTCCCAGCTGCCATTGCGGCAGCTGGTTTTGCCCAGGCCCAGACACTCTGCCTTGGGACTAAGAGTAAAGAACAACTTTGGAAGCATTAAGTCTTTAATGCCAGCCACACTATTTCTTCCCTAGAGAGCAAGCTGTCAGATTAATGGTGGTTTTGTCATAAAATCTCTCCTAGGGACTTGAATTTGTTTTGACAAATGTCAAGTAGCTTTGATGCATAAAAATTAACTAAAGGAGGTCATAATTAGACAAAATACAAACTTGCATTTTGCTGGTACTTGCATCACTTTATATTGTTGCATAACAAGAACAAACCAAACGCCAACCGGACAACCAAAGCCCTGTAGAATGCAAGCCTCTGCGTAGAATTAATAGAGCTATGAAATTCCTGTTCTCTGGGAGAAAGCACGTGAGTTTGGCCACACTTCCAGAAAGGCTTTGCCCAGTAAGTCTGTGTTACACAGCCAAGTCTGGGGTCACCATCACCATCCCATTCCTGACTCTGAACTCCAGTGAGGAAGACACCACTCTCACAGAGAGATTGCTCCTCCTCCCCACGCCACCCGGCCACACTGGCCAGCAGAGATGGACTACAAGGCTATACATGGGCTGTGCAGCCTGTATAGCAGGGAAGCACTAGCTCTTCTCCCCTCCATGCCAATACCCACTCTTTGGGCAGGTGGCACAGAGCATGAAAGTGGTGAGCTATGAGGTTTTCTTCCCATGAGTTCAAACCTGTCACTGGGCACATTGCTCCCAAGTACTGCTCCCCACCACTGCCAGGCAGCACTGCAGCTCTCTGTTCAGCCCCTGTGAAAAATTCAGTCAGGAAATATTTGGAACAGGACTGTTTTATTATAAATGCATTCACCTATTTGGGTAGCTGCGAGCGACGGAGGAAACTATGCGAGCCGACTCAATGTGAGTGATAAGGCATAGTTCACTTTATTGCTCTCATTAAGTCATATTTATACAGACTACGATAATTATTCCTACTAGTCCTTAGCTAATTGGCTTAAGCTCTAAACGTTACATTTACATGGTCCTCCTACTTGCGGTTTAACAGTAAAGAATTTTCTACATTTTTCACACACTTTCTCAAGGTTGTTTACCAGATTGAAATAACGGCGCAGTGTCAGTATTCAGTACTTTTACACTGCAGCCTGCTGAGTGTTAGACCAGACTCTGCTCGTACAACTATTCTGCGAATCCATGGCTCTCTGAGCCATTCCTCAACAGGTAGCAGTTGGAAGGAGAAGATTTTCAGTTAAATAAAGGAAAAGTCTCAGAAAGAGACCCATCACAAATTCAGATTTCATAGAGGTATCAAGCTCACAGGCACACTGACAGATGTGTACTTGCTGTCTGTCCACAGAGCAGACATAAAGTGAGGCAGCAGTGTGTGCTTCCCATTCCCATTCCTCTCTTGCTAACGCTCCTCTTCCTTGGAGGCGTCACTTTTATAGCTGTAAGGGTAGATCAGTTTTTCTAAAATCAAAATGGTTGGAAAAGACCTTTAAGTTCACCAAGTCCAACCATGCACCCAACACTACCAATTCCACCTCTAAACCATGTCTCTGAGCATCTCGTCTACCTGCCTTTTAAATACCACCAGGGAAAGTGACTCCACCACTTCCCTGGGTAGTCTGTTCCAATGCTTTACAGCCCTTTGGGTGAAGAAGTTTCTCCTAATATCCAGCCTAAACCTCCCCTTGTGCAACTTGAGGCTATTTCCTTTTGTCCTATCACTTGTTACTTGGGAGAAGAGACCAACCCCCACCTCTCTACACCCTCCTTTCAGGTAGTTGTAGAGAAAGAAGAGGTCTCCCCTCAGCCTTCTCTCCTCCAGGCTAAACAACCCCAGCTCCCTCAGCCGGTCCTGGTAGGATTTGCTCTCTAGGCTGCTCAACAGCTTCATTGCCCTTCTTTGGACCCATTGCAGAGCTTTCCTACCCTCAAACACGTCAGTATTACTGCCCAACTTGGTGTTGTCTTCAAACTTACTGAGGGCCCACTCAATCCTCTCATCCAGACTACTGATAAAGATATCAAACAGAACTGGCTCCAACACAGATCCTTGGGAAACACCATTAGTGACCAGCTGCCAACTGGATTTAACTTGGTTCACCACAACTCTCTGGGCCTGGCCATCCAGCCAGTCCTTTACCCAGAAAAGAGTACATCCATCCCAGCCATGAGTGGCCAGTTTCTCCAGGAGAATGCTGTGGGAAATGGTGTCAAAAGCTTTACTAAAGCACAGGCCACATTCACAGGCCTTCCCTCATCCACTAGGTGTGCCACCTTGTCATAGAAGGAGATCAGGTTAGGTTCAGATCCATTCAATCCTTCATTCCTTTTACAAAAACATTTATTAGAATATTAATTACAAGGACTTTTTCCACCTGACAAAACTGATATTCAACAAGTGGGTATTGCACCAAGACCTCCAAATTATTTCACATCAGCCAGTGAGGAGCCAACAAACAGTAAACACTTTCCATTCACAAACATCACTTATGCATATACAAGATCACAAGTGCATGTTCTGCTGATCTGTGTTCCTGTGTTGGAACCCTAAAATCCCAAGAGATCTTCATCAGTTTCTAAGAATACAGCTAAAATGTCACTATTTTTATCAAATCAGGTAAATATTTTACTTAGCATGGTAACTAATTCCAGCTGAACTGCATAAATAAATAAGCAAGGAGACTTTTGCCGTGTTTTTTGTTTTGTTTTGTTTTGTTTTTTCTTTATGAGCTGCTTCATTCATTCAGAATCATATCAATCTACACTATTCTTCCTCAGCAGAGTTAAATCCTGATGCCCAGCAATGTCAACAATAAACTCCAGTAGATATCAGCAGGGTCACAATTTAACCAACCTGCCCATGCCACTGTCTTCAACATACGCACTAGCAGAATCCCAGCTTGGGAGAGGAAGATGAGAAAGACAGGCAGAGATCAAACCTAGATGAAAATTATAAAATGGGTAGATTTAGTGTACTATAAACACCTTCTGTTTCATAAAAGAAGAAATAGTTAGCTCAACATCCTTGCTTTAAGATGATCATAGGAATCAAAGAACATCTACTTTTGTGGTATTGAGTTATTTTTCAAGAGCTGCCCAAAGCAAACACACAATGCCGGCCTCAGACGTTATATGCAAGTTTCCCATATAGTCCAAATTTTTATAGTCATGTGAAAATGAAAAAGATCAGAAAAGAAGAGCCTTCCCATGAAAATTCTGGCAGAAGCTTAATGGTAGCAGCACTACCGGGAGCTGCTAAAATAATAATATTCTTACTGCTACTTGTGCCTGTTTATTTTAGATACTCTACTAGCAGCAGTCATTTCCTACATCATGAGCCTGTTTTGGAGAAGGGCTAATTTAGAAAATCAGAAGAGGGTTACCACCAGCAGACATTATTTTCTTAATAAATGATCATTTTTGTTTGAATAAATGTGCAGTTATACCCTGTCAAGATGTTCTTGCTTTACATTAAATCTCCCAGTATTCAAAGGGTTACAAGGTAACATTTCTCTTTAAACAGACAGTGTTGACACAATTTTTACTAAAAGTATTAGAAGTAATCAAATTTACTAAGGGTACAGCAATTATTTAGAGACATGAGAAACTGCTAAGTAGCTACTGCACCTTTGTTCCCCACTGGAGGTTGTGTACTGTGACCACAAAATACCATGCAGCATTTTAAGGGATCAAAAAAATCACATAGGTCATGCCCGTATACGAATCACCAATTTGCTCATCTAAAGTTGACTTGGTGAGTTTTTTTAATCTACACAGGATAGAATTTGCAGCCTGATCTATACTGGATTAATTGGGTTGGACTGTAGTGAGCTTGCATTAGTGACTATACACTATATGAAACCAGACTCAAGCTGTTGAGCCAGATATTGATGGAAAAGGATTGTATTACGTAAGGCGAATTCACGGTGCTGCTTGTGCTTGAATACAGACTGTTCTCTACTATGGAAGATTCCTGAAATAATGCAAGTGTAAGTCAAGGAACAGTCACCATCCATAGAGAAGAAAGGAAGAAGCTACTTCCTAAGATTTGTTGGGATAGCCTCCTCAGAGATATCAGCAATATGATCTGCACACTGTGTGGATTTCAAACCAAGTTTGGCACAAGCTAGAGTGATCCAGAACTGCAGTAACAGCTGTGATGCTGATCAAGCTCCATAACAAGCTATGCAAATCATTTGCTGTTGGCACCTGGCTCTATCATTAAGAACAAAACCCCACAGCAAACAAGAAAAAAGAAATAATGACAGATCCCCACTGAAGCAGGGGGAGGGGGAAAAGCAACCATTTGACTCATTCTCATCTCTTATGATTTCTAGACAACTTAATCTTCCTCAAATTCAGCCTTTTCTTGAACAATGGACTTTTATTGCAGAAAGCAATATCTGCTTTATCAGATATCTGCAATATCAGATATCTGCTTTAGATAGACCAGGTCTACTTTAGACTTAATGGGTAAATGGATTCAAAACCTGAGATGCCATCACACTTTTTATCAATATTGTCTTGAGCTTGACTATTTTACCATTCAATAAATCACAACAGCAACAGTGTTATCTAAGAAAGATCTTTTGTCTCAGGGTAGGCATACCATAAACCAGACAGGTGTTGAAAATGCAAATCCAGCACATTTAGCTTTACCTAAAAGCTAATCAGAAACCAGTCCCAGGCCAGCATACAGAAACCTGGTCAGACACTCACACCACGAGATTCAGCCTGACAATTAGCCACCTTCTCTACTGTAAGTTACTGAGTGACTTTTAAGAGTAGCTTACAGGTATGTGACCTCAGGATCAAACTGAAAAAACAGAGCCTGAAATCACAAGTTCAGTACACATGTCAGGGGGAACTGAAAGGAAGGGGCACTTATGCAACTACATTGTCAATCCAGCCAGAAGTCTCCTCTTACATGACTCATTTCTGAGCACAGGCTAGAAAAACCAGTGACAGAAGGGGGACAGTTGTGACATTCCCAAAAGTCTCCAGAATTGCATGTCTTCCCTTTCTTTTCACTTACCAACCACAACAGCAGTGCAATTCCTCTGGCTGGTTTACACCAGTCAGCAATAGGAACATGTAGGAAGCAAGCATTTAAAGTGTGATTTCACAGGCCCAGTTCCCCAGGGACCTAGGCATACGAGATGTGAGATGTTTCCATGCATGTAGATGGAAGGCAAAATATAAAACATAGATGATCAATTTTTTTCTGAAGAATCTATAACTTTCAGAGGCTCTGTCGGGTGAAATAATCTCTAATTTACTACTTTAAATAACCATACTTGCATTCTAGCTGTCAGTTGCACATTAAAGGTTCTTGAAAACACCTTAAGAAGCCTGCCATATATTGGAAGATGGAAAAGTGTCTCCCATCACCAAGCCTTTCCAAAAAAAACAGATCTGTTAAGTTCAGAGAAAACCAAAATGTCAAGAGCAACTTAGCTTTAAAGTTCTCTTTAAAGCCATTCATCAAATCCTAAAGCCACTAACAAGTGGACTAAATGCTCTCCATTCCTTTGGCAGATGTATAATTGAGGTTTGCTCCTAAAATAAGGTAAAAATAAACAAACATTATTAGAGGGAATTCATTCCTGGAGAGCTTTTACAGCTAAACATTTATCAGTGTATGGAAGATCTTACACAAAGTGCTTTTTAATCAAAAGCCTCTTGATCACGAGCCACAATTTTCCAACCCTCTGAGCATTTCTCTCTGGATCTCTGTGGTTACACTTTCAACTTCAGTCTTTTTGAGCATTAGTCTTTTGGTCTTGGTGCAAGTTAGACAGTGATAGGGACTTCATACAGATTCATCCCAGGCTCTGCTCCAACTCCAGATATAAAAATACATGAGATAAGCTGAAAAACTGATGCACTTTGGGTCAAAATTCATTGCTGTAAAAACATTTACAGAAAAAATACTCCACACAGCTCTAGTTTGAAAACATTAACAGTCTTAAGAACCTGTACATGCTTATTTTTCCTTCACTGTTCATGGGTGAACATACACACGTGCACATCACAGACCTTCCCGCTGTTACTGGCAATAATACATAAATTAATTGCTGTTTGCTCAAGCCTTCGACTTATTTAACCTAGTCATGCATTTTGTTTTAGGGTAATACAAAAATCCCACTTCTGACATTAAAAAGAGATTACGATATAAAGTGTTGGTTTTCCAAACCAGAGACAATAATGACTTAATTATCTAATCCCACTAATTACTAACAGTGATCAGGGTTTAGTACTGTTATTGCACTGAAGTGTCAAGCAAACAGATATGAGGATTGGCTATCCTATGCATATGCATTCACATAATGTATGCTTCTGGTTCTAGATGAAGGGGAACTCTGTGAAAAGGTCTGAAAATGTTCTTTAAAGATTTTCACTGTAGTTTTGGTCCTTGGTGCATCTCTCTATACAAAAAGCTGTGCATGTACATAAACTGCACATTGCTGAACATTCTGAAATTTTTAAGAGCAGAAGCAGCATCAGCTTCTCTCTATGTCTGATTATCTATGTCACAAGCCACAAAACTTCACTCTTTTGTACCTATAGCCTTTATTTGAGGCAGAGCAATCATTTAGAAAGATATTTCTTCTTAATTCATTCCAGGGAATTAAGATAATTCATTCACTGGTAAGCAGTTTAAGGAATTCTCTTTAAAACTTGTGATTTATTTCTGGCTTGAGTTTACCTAGTTTCAGCTTACATTCTTTCAACTCTTGTTACACCTTTGTCTTCTATATGGCTTCTATCATGGCAGTATGGATTCACCAGGTTAATAAAAGCAGTAAAATTCAACATAGTTATTCTATATCAGAATGCCATCAAAGCTGTATCAAAATGTTATTACATGCAGATAATGCTGCAACACATTGACATTCCTTGGGCTCATCAAGTGTTTAAGAAAGAAAAAAAAAATATGCAAGGGGAATAAGTTTGATCAGAAACAAAAAGATTCCCATGCCCGGGGATTCATCCCTGGTTTAGTGTGTTCTGTGCAGAACGAGTATCAACTACAGATATTTTTAAATATGAAAGATAAAACAAAGACAGCTTCTCTAAAACTTACAACCTATATTCTGTACATTGTTGTGTTCCATTTGGTTTGCAGAACTACTCGGTACGGGGGAAAATATGCAATTAAGAGCTTTAAAAATATGATTTGTTAGAAAACATGTCTATTAAATCCATTGTGCTAAGCACAGGGCTTTTTTCATAAGCATTTGATGAAAGAGGAGACACAGACAGATAGACAGAGCTTTATCCTTGTTTAGTAAAAGTGGCACCTACAGGTCACCCTGTCCAGACTAAAATACTATAACTGGGCTCAATATTTTCAAGGTGTCCTCCATACAAGAGGAATTAGTGAATGCCCTAGATTGGGGAGTGCACTTTAGATCTTTCTATAAGAACCAGTTTGAGGACTCACAACTCTACAGCGACTTTTGTAGCATCAGTCTCTATTGGAAGCTCACACCTCTCTGACAGGCAGAAAGGGGAGTGTGAAATGGTGTCTAATTCAGAAAGTCACACTGTACTAGTGGGTTGTTAGCCACACTGTGGAAAAGATGTAGAAGAGTGCTTGTATTTATTCATCCACAAAGATCCAACAGCTTCTGCTTTCCCTCAGTGACTCTCCCACACTTCTGGATCCATGGATCTACACCATTTAAGGACACAGTTCCCAGTACCATAAATACTCTATATGAAGAAAATACTGGAAGTTTGAACATCTGAAAGTCAAAGCCTGTGAGATAGTGCATAACAGTGAACGTAGAAATAGAACAGAACCTTGAAACACAATTCCATTTAATATAATTTTTTTGAAGTATAGAATACACCACATATAATTGTAAAGAAATCACAGTGACACTGAAATAGGTGTACCATTCCTCACTCCTATATTCTTTTTGTTTTCAAATTTAACAGTTAATTTTTTACATCAGTATTTGAGCAGATGATAAGTGGGAAGGATTTTAGTCATAAAAACTATCATTTGTAAAGGCCTCATTTCAATATGCCTTAATTAGCATTTTCATAACTGAGTTATCAAGTTTCCATTAAACTCTGAAGTTCTCACTTCTGTTCCCACTGGACAGATGTCCATATTGCAAAAATAAAAACTGTACAAAATCTTACAACACCATAGTTGGCACTAGCTGGAAAACAGTCTGAGAAGAGAGAATGAATGGAAAGAGCCAATCTTTCTGCATTGAATCCAACCATTAAGACAAACTGAGAAAGTTTGTACTATTGGTAAGTATATTTTCTTGAGCTAGCAAAAGACAGAACTCCTGTCCTTTTTTTCAAGTCAATTTGGTATCTTTGATTTGTACTATGTTAAATAAAAGGAAAAAAACAGAAACTCTAAAAACTTACAGAATTTCTTAAACTTTTTTTTTTCCCCTCCAGATTATATCACATTTAAGAAATGAATAGGACACTCCTGGGCAGTCTTGGAGTGATACAGATCTGGCACGCCTTATGGAACTGCTCTTTCCCAAGACAGAAAAGTACTAAACTTTCTTCCTTCATTGGAACTAAAATGTTTGGAAAAAATTCCAAAAACATAAAATCCAAACCCTTTCTAGTTCAAAATTCAAAAGGAATAATCTACAGTCAACCTAAAAGCAAAAGCCTAAATACATATTAAAATACTTAACAATTATATAAACAAGCTTTTTCTTCTTTAGAGCTACAGTAGAGAATAATGAGCTATAATCATTGCTTTTGAAAATGCAAGATTTATACTGCACAAAATACTTCAAAAAATAACTACAAGAAGCCCTCAAAATACATTTTCTCCACTCAAAGGAAAAATACCAAGCTAAGTCAGGGCATAGCAGTATTATTTGCAGCAATCATGATAAGTCAATTTTGGCTTAAACCATGATTGTTATAAATACTCACGAAACATATTATTTACCAGATGGCAATCTTACTCAAGCAAATACATCAAACTTATGTTTCATTATTATCAAATAAGGATGAACTTGCCACTGGGATAACCTCCAGTAGTTAAACATACACTCCTCTATAAAAAGGACACTATGGTTTCTGTTCTTCAAGAAGCATGCAGTGTAATGCACTTCACTAATACCTTTTACTCCAGTGTCAGAACCTTTCTTTTTACATAAATACCTTATTTTCCTCATAAAGTTGAATACTTCACAAATGGAGGAAAGAGTAGAAGATGGCAGATATAACTTTGTAAGCATGCCACAGATCAAATTTGACTCTCTGCTATAATATTGTGACCTGACTGAAGTGAGCAGCAAGGCTGCAGAGGTTTTCATGAAAATGCAGTGTTGCCTTCAGCCATGTCACAGTATAGAACAGGTAAGTGCTAAGACACGATGGACTGAATTAATTATGTACATTGAGGCATATAGAGACATATTTATGGGTTGGCTACAGAGTAGTAAACTGTGCCTGACTGTGAAAAGACTTGGCTGCTAATGCTGACTCTGCCATTGATTTGCTCTGTGACCTGAGGCAATTCACTAAAACCAAAATCTTTGACCTTAGGCACCTTATTCATATTTAAACCCTTAAACAGTGACCTGATTTCCAAGGTGTTGAATGTACACCATCACCACTGAAGTTACAGGTAACTATATATGTATTAATACAGGAATCTAAATTTACATTTCTTTTTGAAAAAAATCAGCCATGACCACTCTTGTCTGAACCAGCAATGTTCATCAATTGAATGAACATCCAATTTACTAGTGCTTCAGAAGAGGAAAAACTCATGTCAAGAAATGCAGAGACATAACAGAAAAGGCAAAAGGTCTGTATTTTATATTACAGAATATATATATATGTGTGCATACGCACATAGCTATATAAATGCACACATATATATATATACATCTGTTTGTATATATGAAGACAGGCTTAAGGAAACGTTTTTCTTTTTTAAAAGTAGATGCTTTATTGGATAAAAAATAATTTTTAAAAAGGAAACAAAATAAACTAGAAGATTAAATGCTTGTTGTGCTATAAGAACACATTAAATGCCACAAGCAAAGCATATTCCTGTAGTCTGAAATTTTACATGCTGTGCTGATAAATACATTTCATGCCTGACCATTGTCACTATTGATATAGTGTGCTGCAAAGCTTTATCATTTGGTGTAGGAAAACCTGAGAAAACTGAAGAAGTCACACATACATTAGTGTATTGCAGTGAGCTACTTAGCTTTGAATCAGGCCTGTGCCAAAATCCAAGCACTGGACTACATTTGACTCAAAAATGTCAATATTGGAACTCCCACTGACTTCACTAGTAACAAATAAATAAATAAAATCATCCTGGTGTTTCTCCCAAGCTAAGAGTAAGAGTGGTTCTACAGAGATAACAATGTATGAAATACATTTTCTTCTGTTTTTCAAGTCCTAAAGTCAACAGAGCAAACAATGCCCACTCTCTCAGCACCTGCTGTTTATAATACAGCAATAAGTTATTGTTAGCCTGCAGTGAGTTTCTACAAAAAAAATACTTATTTTGAGGAAATGATGAGAAATAGGAGGTAATATTCAACAGGACATTTAGGACAGAGAAAATTGCAGTGAAAATTCTACTGGGAGTCACAGGGAGGATACAGCAATGCTGTAGCTTGCCTTCTTTTCCCCTTGAATTTCTTCCAGCACTCTTTTGGTATTTGATTAATGACAGGGATGAAGACAAAAACAGAGGCAGTGACTTAACTCTCTTCCCAGCTGGATGAAATTCTCTCAGCAAATTATTACCTCTGGGGTCCATGTTGCCCCTTTTTGCTGCATGACATGGAAATAAAGAATGTCTTCTCAGGAAGCTATAAGCTTACGTGCTGGGAAGCAGAGTGTAGATGACGTCTTAACATGGAGGTGGACACAAGTTTCCCTGCAAGTTCTAGGGATAAACCAGCTTAGGGGAGTATGCCATGCCTCCTCCACAGCTTGTCAAAAAAGCTCTTGCTTTCCATTGGGCTTCCGTCTTTCCCCCGTGAGCATTACTATGCATGTATAAAATGGGCTGTAGAAAAAAAAGTATATTTTAAGATAAATTAATTCTTATCATCTATCCTGTGTTCTAAAAGGACATTTTACCATAGTCTCACACTTAACACAGAAATATCATCAAGTAATGAAGACTCCAGTTCAGGGATTCCATGCTTTTAATAACATTTATCAAGCAACTATCCAGACAACTTGGCTTCGATTTTAAGATGTACCAGTGCCTCTTGAGAGTGCAGGCAATCACGGAGTTATAAAGACACCCGAAGGACACTGTCTAAAATAGTCATTACATATAATTTTTAATCCAAGTATTCACAGTTATAAGTTTAATAGGCATTGAAGAAAAAATAAAAATGAAATATTTTTACTCCTACAGAAAATGAAAATGTGAACTCCTCTTTTCCTCTCATATCCACTTCCCCCTCCTCTTCAAGACTCAGTCCTGAAGACACAGTACTAGATTCCTAGTCTGGTGTGAAAATTAACTCCACATCAGTGTTTTCAGCAGACCTCTGAGAACATACTGCAAGTTTCCATCCACTTTCCAAAGTGTCCCCAAATAACAACAGAAGTACTCATGGAAAAAAAAAACCCCAAAAAAATATTCTTTAAAAGGAAGGACAACATGATAGTCTGATGTCTACTCTGCTATACAGTTGGTAATATCCTGAAACAAGTGGGATTGTGCACTGGGAGTTGGTATACACTAAGTGTGGTGGGTTTAGCCTGGCTGGCAGCTGAACACCAAACAGACACTCACTCACCCTCCCCTGATGGATAAAGAAGAGAATCAGAAGGGTAAAAGTGAGAAAACTCATGGGTTGAGATATTAATAATTTAATATTTAAAATAAAATAATAATTAAAATAATAATGATAACAGTAATAATGGAATATTCAAATGAGTCATGCACAGTGCAATGGCACAGCCCAGCCCATTCCTGGATAGCAAACCCAGAGCAGAGGCAATTCCTAAAGAGCAATCCTGGAAGAGAGAGAGCCCAAACGATCCGAGAAAATTCCCCAGCTTTCTGCTCAACCCTCATTAATATACTGAGCATGACATTATATCATATGGAATATCCCATTGGCATATCCAAACGCAAATTTGAGTTTGCTAATTACTATGCTTCTACTGAGTCGTTTGTGCCTGCAGACTAGCAAAACACAGGGAAGTTGGAAGTGTCCTTCATTTTCCAGTAATAACTAAAAATATTAGTATGATATAAATGTTTTTGTTGTAACAAATCCCATACTGGAATCAAGACACAGTTCTGTTCTAGCTATTAAGTAGAATATTAGCTCTGTCCTAGTGAAACCAGGACAGTAAGCAAGTGGGAATATGCACATCTGTTTATGGTTGAAAGGAAAAATAGCAAGGCCATCATCTTGGTTCAGTCTCTCTAATGTTATCCTGGTCCCTTCAAGGTCTTTCCATGGCCTAGACGTACTCCTGAATGGACTGTACCTTTAAAACCTAAATATTTGTTTGAGCGCTGAAACTATCATCACATCACCATTCAAACTCCATTATGAAATGAACTCACAACTTTGATTTCTCTATGCTATGCTCATCTTAGATTAAGAGTCACTCATGCTGAAGGTATGCTCAGCAAGAAAAATTAACTAAAGTGACTTGCATTATTTATCAGTGCTAATTTGTATGTACATTAATCATATGCTGTAAGTAGAGCCACTACAGAGAAAACAAAATTCAAAATAAGACTTTATTTCTCAAAAGAAAAAAGTTTACTTTGTGTTGTCACCTATTTTACTTTCTGCAACTAACTGGTTTGTATCAACTTCTATCACACAGAATAAGACTCTTTTCAGTAGAGCTGTAGCTACTTGGTGTGCGTACATGTCAAACAAGTATCACACCTTAAGTTTCAGGCCAGCTTCCACTATCTTCAGTGACACAGAAACCAGATTTAACACTAATGATCTTGTGGCCCTTGTTAAACTTTGAAGGGCTTTATTTTCCTTTAATCTGATGAATTACCATAGAGATATATATTCACATCATCTACCTTAGCAGGAGCAGGTCTCCTGTGTAATCAATAAAAATAAGTGGGGTCCCAGTTGGGCACTCTAAAGACTCCTGTGGATGCTCTATTGACTTTTATAAACAGCTCAGATCCTGACTTTTCCATAAGTTAGTTGCCTAAAACGAGACAGTGAGAACAAGCCACATTGTGCAGGAATCTTTTCCAGTAATTTCCAAACTCCCAAAAAAATGCACATTTCTTTTAAGATTTAAATAGCTACTTTGTTATTGCAACATAATAAATAATTAATGGTCATGGAAAGCCTCTCAGTAGCAGCTTTTACATATTCACACAAGATGCAGCACCAACAATAGAAATATCACATACTAATTCACAATGGCCCTTTGCCATTTTGTAGCTGTAGCTTAGTGGGAAACAGTGCAAAAAGCGTTACAATAAAAGACAAGATTGACAAGTTAGAGTCAAAACAATCTTATTCTGACAAATATATAAGTATGCGATTTTTTTATCTTTAAGTTTGAACTGATGTGATAGTCAAGGTCATAGGGGGCAATGGGGACAAACTCTCACTTGATGAATCCTACAAGCTAACAGCATGTAAACAGCAAAGATTTAGAAGATGATTAAAGATCACTAGGAAAAAAAAAAAAAAGGAAAAAAGAAAAAAAAAAACCACCACCAAACTGTATTTTTATCTTCGAGAAAATTTTACACAGTGGGACAGTAACATTAACTACTCAAAACTTAGTAGCATAAAAATCAAAAATATATATCCTAATGCCAGAATGCAGGTGGCAGCTTAATCAACCATATGGGTATTAACAGATTTCACTGTCAAGATTATGAACATTTAAAGGCATTTGCAACCCCGAATATCCACTGCTTCATGCAACATTTCAAGAAAAAGAATTGGACTCCGTCACCATGGCATACAGATTGGCTGGTCTCACAGTAGAATGGAGCTGCCTTTAAGTACTCTTTCCTAGAACAAATAATTTCTTCAGTGCCATGGCTGATGCTTAAAAAGTCTTGCTTCTCCATTGAAGCAGAGATCATCTTTTAGGGTGCTATAAACCCTTTTTCTTGAGATGAATTCTTTCCTTTTTTAACTGCTATTTTCTTGCTTCACCCAGAGGATATGACTGGCCGATTTTCTAAGGCTGAAAACACACAAGCTCAACCAGACAGTGATTGCTCACCACGTACACACATCAAAAAGGGCAATGCCACCATGACCACACTGAACAGTTTGGATATACTTCTTGATCTGTACGTGAAGTAACAACCACCTATCTTATTGTATATTTTCACCATATGTCATCATACTTTGTTATCATGTACCACTACATATGATACAGAATCATACATTTCACAAATATGACATATAAAAATGACATAATCTCTTTCACCAGATTCAACTATAGTCATTTCAGGAAAATTAAAATATTATGTTTGTCCCATAGCAGAGATAATTAACATATAAAGATTATTCTCTCTGGAACATGTTTGATGAGGTAAAAGTTAAAATTTTCCTGGATTTTTACATATGCTTGCTGGTATCTATCTAGGTGCTTTATACTTGAGGTCATGTCACTTTAGACAGAAACTGATAGCCTCAGAGATTTGCATTTAGAAGAGGCAAAAAACTGTTCTAGATGCTAAAGCTGCACACTAGGAAAAAAGAATGATCCTCTCTCAGCACCAACACAAACTTCTGATTTGAGCAGGTGTTTAGCATTAGTGTGTCCTTACCCTAAAACAAGGGGCAAGGCAGATGAATCCTGTGAATTACAAAGTAAAACTATATGTGGCATGTTTTATAGCAGGCAGGAAATTCTTAAGGGGAAAGAAATACTATCAGGTAGCACTGCTAAGGAGAAACAGAGTGACCTCTGCATAAATATATTTCAGGTCATGCCAACTTCTTGCTTCTGTCATATTTTCTATCTTTCAACACCTTCTGTTAAATAGTAAGTAGTGTCTTCACTCTAAACTTCCCAAGGTCTCTTTTTCTGATGTAGGGAAAAAAAAAAGAAAAAAAAAAAGAAAAAAAAAGACAATTTCTACCTTGAGAGCAGTGTTGAAACAATGTGTGGCACTGGAGCTGCAGCCAAGAAGCTGGCACATGGCTTTAAATTCTACTTACTCCAGTCACGCTATATAATCTCCAAATACAATCAATCTGTTCGCAAACTTCACTGCAATAAAAGATGCACCTTCCTCCCCAATGTGCCTTACATAGGCTAAGATTACAGTGCAGACATGAAAAGGAAAAGTGCTATGAATCTTCTAATGCATAACTCTCCTCTCCAGAAAAAGAAAAACACAAGTGGTGGAATTGGGCAACCCATAGGTGCTGCTAATTGCCAGTTACTCTCCCAGACACAGACAACTCTTGCCTTTTCTATATGTGTCCTGGAAAATCACAGTAATTTTCTTCTGAATCAGCACTGTACCTTTCAAACAAAAATGTGTGGTAAGGCCACCACAATCTGTCACAAATTCAAGATAAAACATTCTAACAACAAAACTTTGTCTCCAGCTTTTGCCAATATGAACAAATAGCATTACTTAATTTATCAGGTATTCTTATAAATGGCCTCCTGTTATGGATCTCTACAGAAGCTCATGCGGTCCTGATCTTAAGTTATAAGATTTGAGTGAAAGTATCTCTAAAATAAACTTAATGATCCTCAAATAATTAGTGGTTCCTTCATGTTTATGATGGAAAACATTAATCTCAGCAAAAAATGGGAAAATGTATCAGCAAGATTACCATTTCCAAAGATAGCAGATATTTTGTTCCATGACTTTGGTTTATATCATCAAACAATTACTATTTAGCAAAATAAACAACCAAAGACAAAAGTAAAATATTTCACATTAATGGTAGAAAATGGGCATTTCTGTAAGGTTTCTAGAGTGTTGGAAAGAAGAAATAAGTCAAAAAGAATATTTTGACCAACATCCTGAAAAGGCTGACACTATCTCACATTTAGAGAATTAAGTATTTATAATTTTTTGCAGTACTAAGTTGTTTGGGGGTTTTTTTGTCCACTTTTCAAACATCAATAACACACCATTCAGAAAAACACTGATGCTAAAATAAAAATACCACTTTAGCTTACTGATATTTTTTTGTTAATATTTCTTGATGCAGATATATAGTATTAGGCTAGTTCAGCAAATGAAGACTTAACAGTCCAGATGTCTGAGGCTTCACAATTTCTACAGAAATGTGCAAGGACAATATTTTGAATACATTAAAAAGTTAAATAAAATATATGATCATTCTCTACTGCTATCTCAACCATAATTGCACTGAAAATCTTCTTATCACTTCAATAACTAACAGTATCTTATCATGTAAATGCTTCTACATGACAATTAAGATCTCTGTTTGCCTTCAAGTAAGTTTAAAGAGCTGCCTTTAATAAAACTGAATAAAGCTAAAAGATGTCAAGTATCATCTCTTAACTACCAATCACCCCCATGCTTACACAAAATTATCCAGGATTAGCTTGCCTGGCAGTTTTAAAGTTACAATCTGGACTTTGCCAACTTCTTGGCACCAAAATTAAAATGAAAACCAAGAAGACTACAGCTGGCAGTGTCACTTTAATAGCAAGTTTACTGAATAGCATTCCAGAGAGTTTAGCTTCACCTGATATAAACCCCTGGATTGGAAAGTCTGCTAACTCACTGCCTGAGGACTGCCAAGGACCAGGAGGTCACCTCCTGCAACAAATGACAGCATTTCAACACCCCATCTGGCTCCCAAAAATGAGTGCCAACTGCAGCAGGCATCAGAATAATGGGCAAGCTCTCTCCTGGTGCCAGAGCTCCCTTGGGAAGTGGGTGGGATGGAAAGTCTGTGACCTGACTGTGCTGTTTGGAGACCTCTGCCCTACCTACAGCCTTGTTACTGCTGTGAGAAGTGCCTGCACTGGCCTTTCTTCTTGAGCAAATTCAGATTCACCTCAGCATGCTGTAAGCATAGGAAAACCCATTTTTCTGCTCAGGGAAGAAAGCAGCACAAATTAGATGGGCAGACATATCAAGGAGGTACAGGTAGAGCCCAGAAGGGATGACTGCTGCATCTTCTGGTGGTATGAAGTATGGACCATTCTCATAAATCGCATCAGAAAGCCCTGGCAAAACTTCTACTCCCTTGAATTCTTCTTTGAATTCTGCCTCTATTTTGGACTTGTGCTTTAAAAGTAAAATTCAGCACTGACAGCACATTGCTGGCTGATTTATAGAACAGTTGGTATAACTTCCCAAACAGGGTTACAGTGCCTTAGATTCAGGGCAAAATTTTGTTCTTATAAAACTATTCATTGATTCCCCAAACACTCTCAGAAAGGAGCTCCAGCAGTGTCCAAAAGTAGAACGATGGCAGCAGCTTCCAGGCTCACCTAGCAGTAGGCTTCACAAAGTAGAAGGGTGAGGAAGAAACATTACTTTATATGCATTCCCCTACCAACAGCTCTGAATTGAAACTCTCTGCCTGAATCAAGGCTTTCTATACTATCTCTCCAATCTTTAACATACACAGGCAGTGGGGAAAAAAATAACAAACAATATACATAATGACAGAAGAATAAAAAAAAAAGAACACAGTGTAATTAGGACAGAAAGAAATAGTCCTCCCAACCTAGTGCTTGGCTTTAGAATGAGCATAAAGAAGGACTTCTCATTTGAATTAATTTTTTTTTTTAAAGGCAAGTCTGCACAAGCTTATAAAATGCTCTCATAGAATGACTTACATGAGCAATAAGTCTAAGAAGTCCGAATATCCATATTTCAAAAGCTATATATTTTCATTGCTATCCCAAGTAAGTGCAAGAGAAACAGTTACCAAAGGAAAAAAAAAAGCAGCAAAGGATAATGCATAATTCAGAGTCAGAAGCATTAGCCCTTGCCAACTGGACAGCTACAGGAATCTCTCCAGTGGTTTATTCAGAATTTCCTCAAGTGAAAGAAGATGGTTTGTTAAAAATGACACCTTAGGGATGCATATATAATCCCTCTCTGACTTCCATGTCATGTTTCCTCAGTTTACTTCAGGTCAAAATACATTTTCTTCCTTGGCCCTAGCCCTGTAGGGTCAAGCCTGCTAATGAAAATCAAGCTGTCTTATTTCTGCTATCAACAATAGTCAGATAACAAAATACAGGTTCTGAACTTGGCATGTTTATTGTTGGTGATGATGTATAAGCCGATAGCAGACAGCTTCATTTTCCTTAAACTGGGCTGACCCTGCAGAGAGAGAACCAAAAAAAAAATTTAGTTTTGACTAGCAGTAAAACAGTTGAGCAAACATGACATGACATGGATGTCAGAGTGCATAATACAACCGCATGAACTACAGTAATATCAAGAGAATATACAGAAGTGTTAAAATTTATGCAACTAACCTTTGGAACACAGTTTATGATCTTTCATGTTTTAATTACAGATATTAATATGCTGATCGGAGACAACTAAAGCCTGAAAGAAAACCAGAAAAGATGTCTACACCAAAACCACCTTTTTTTTTTTTTCTCTTTTATGTAACTTCGAAGGTATACTTTTAAAGTTTTATAGCACATGGTACAAACTACATAACAATCAGATTAAAATAACATGCAACTGTTGTAATTTGCACGTACCAGGATATGTAGAATAGCATCAGGGTTATTGTAGGTGACACATAAAACGGCAGCACACCCCTAACATTTTTAGAACCTCACTGCAACAACTGTGCAATCACAGAACGTTCAACGGCAAGCAGGGTTTAAAGTTATGACGGAACAGCATGAAATGACACAGAAATTACAGTTTAGCATTGTTGCTAGTTTGCAACTGATCAGGAGGCCTGTACCATGCCTTCCAGTGGGAAAAAATGGTGCCATGTTTAATTATAAAACAAAAATTTTGCAGTGCCCTGAGGTCACTTTGCTTTCCAAATCAGAGCAGCCAGAACCAGCAATCCATCACCTTTTGTATATATACTGAGGTCCACAGAGAAATCTCAGCTAACAGCAAGTAGACAGCAGGTCTGTGCTTCTTTGGGGTGCAGCAGCTTTGCTCTTTGGGGCTAAAACTGGAAAGTCCCTACTCATGCTCAAAGAAATCTGAGAGTGTGGCAAAGGGCTTCGCATATTCATGTGATTGCAAAAAATAAAGATCAAAGTAGAAATATAAATGTCCAGTTCCAACAAGTCAACCTAGCAAAGGATCACATATTAGAGACTTTAAATATCTATTATATTGAAAGTATTGCCTCTAATGAATACTACCACTCTACAATGTGAGGCTGTACCTCAAGTACTGCGTCCAGTTTTGGGCCCCTCATTACCAGGGGGACATTGAGGCACTGGAGAGTGTCCAGAGAAGAGCAAGGAAGCTGGTGAAGGGCCTGGAGAACAAGTCTGACCAGGACTGGCTGAGGGAGCTGGAGTTGTTTAGCCTGGAGAAAAGGAGGCAGGGGAGACCTTCTCACTCTCTACAACTCCCAGAAAGGAAGGTGTAGAGAGGTGGGGTTTGGTCTCTTCTCCCAGGTAACAAGCGATAGAACGGGAGGAAATAGCTTCAAGTTACCCCAGGGGAGGTTTAGATTGAATATGAGGAAACACTTCTTCACCAGAAGGGCTGTCAAGCATTGGAACAGGCTGTCCAAGGAGGTGGTGGACTCACCTTCCCTGGTGATATTTAAAAGGCATGGTTTAGAGGTGGAATTGGTAGTGTTAGGTTTATGGTTGGACTCAATGATCTTAAAGGTCTTTTCCAACCACTACAATTCTGTGATTTTATTTCTGCCTTTCATTGATACTTCCTCTGATAAGAATTGGATAATAAGGTGCCATAATCTTTAGGAAGAATTTACTCTGACAAGTCATACGAGCTACGATCCATAGTGTCACAAAAGGAAGATACTCCACCAAGATGTCTCAAGAAAATATGCAATTACAGTTTAGAAAGAATATTAAAGTGCTGTGTGTATACATTGGAATAAGGACAGCTGCTTATTAGAAAAGATGGACGTACATTGGTGTGAATCTATGCATTTGTAAGTCATCTCGGAAGACAAGGTTTGTAGGGTGAGGTAATGTCTTTTTTTTTTAGACACACAAAATGCTAGTTAATTTATGTAGGATAAGAACATGATTTTTTTATTTGATGAAATCAATTTCCTTTTCTCTTAAATTTTAGAATTGCCCACACAAAACAAAAACTCCTCCAAAAAGTCTGAAAGTCTGAAACTTTACAGTTCTTTGGAGTATACTCATTCACAAAATATCCAATAAGATCCATAGAAATTTGTGTTATGGAGGTGCACTAGCACAATATTTTAAATAGCCTTGGACACACTGACTACACAGAATGTGCACCAGCATGGAGAAAAGAAATATTTATTTATGAAGGAATATTACAACTCGGGTACTTTACTCTTCTAAACACAGAGTGCCCAAGATCTTGGAGTGAGGTTATTTATTGATGCTATCCATTTAATTTTAAAATAGCGGATACTTATTTTGATTATTTTTGTGATAGTCTTGGACTTCCTCCAGGTGCAACATAACTCCTTTCTTCACAGAAAAGTTTGCGGGGAATTCTAAGACCCTCGTAAATGAGGTGCAAAGAGAGGTCGTGTACTTATAATAAATGTGGGGTGGGAGGGAGTGCCTCTTAAAACCAGTTTGGGTTTGTGGACAACTTGTATATATGATGAATTAAGGCAGGAATAGCAAAAAAAACATGCATTGTATGCTACAGTTCTTATAAGTTATGATGAATTATCTGTTCCTTTGTGCAACTGCCAAAAAAATTTTATTTTTTACTTTGTTCACAGTCAGAACAGAGAGCACATGACTCACCCATATACGGTGGCAACCATTTAAATTTTATTTGTGATGTTTTCTCAAACAATAACATCATTCTAGGGGCTCAGCCTCTCCACTTCCAGCATATGCTGGCTTCTTATTTTCTTCTATCCACTGAGGGAAAAAAAAAAAAATAATGCTGCCATCTCTTGCTCAAAAGTTACTTGTTCTTCAGGTCTCCTTTCTCCTAACCCAAGCCACTCCTGCTGTGGAAGTTCTCAGCAGGATATGCTGATGCCATCTGACAAGCTTTATGCTTATCAAGAAGACTCAGCAACCTTGACTAGTCAGGACAGAGCTTCAGTGCGTTTCCCATGGAGTTCCCCTAAACGCCTTGGAAAGGAGTCTCTTCCTGTCTGCCCCTTCCCCAGCACTGCACAAGCACTCCCTTTAGACTACTGACATGGCTTGCTCTGAGCCCAGATAGATACTCACTTGGTCAAGACAGGCTGAGTCAACCCTCTGGTTGTTAAATTCAAAGCAAACTGATACCTGTACATGTTGGAATATGCATTAGAGAAACCAAGATTTCAGTACCAGGTCAGAGTGAGTCATTATCAGCCCTAAAAGGCTTATTAGCAACTGTTCTGAGGACAGATTTTTCCTGGATTATTCCAGTTAATTTTTCCATCTTTGACAAAAGATTCTCTACTAAGAGAAGTGAGAAGAGTTTTTTGACTCTCTAAATGAGCTTGACTGAAAGTAAACCTCTTGTAAACTTACCTCAAACTTAAAGTAAAGAGATACTAATTGTATTACCTGATTATTATTTTTTCCTCCCCTAACTAAGCACCAGGAATCCTCAGCAACAGCATTCAATGGGAATAATATCAATATTATGCTTCGAATACCAAATTCAACTATTTGTCATGGTGCCTTATTTAAAAAACATTGAGCAAAGTTTTCTTCATCCTCTTTAATTCTCTGTCTCCAAAAAAGAAAGTTTTCTACATTCCTTGGTTTTCTATAAAGGTTTGGTTGAGCATTTAACAAAGGAATTCAGTCTCTAGGATAAAAGTTGTAGCAAGATCTGCATGATCTTGCTAAAGCATTTACACGATAACTGTGAGTTATCGTGTAAATGTTTTAGCACTTTGTCAAACAAACTCTAAACTTTTTAAACATGTGATATAAATATTATACACATATGATGATATATTCACACTCGTGAAAAAAAAAAAAACTTTTGCAGTTTTGTAACAGTGTACACTGGAGGCAGGTTGATTGTGACCTACCTTGTTTTTACAAAGCCACTTTTTCTTGTGTAAAATGACTTTTGAAAAGAGCTTGTTTTTACAAAAAAAGTCTTTTATTGGATAAGGGCAGCGTATGTAGAAAGACCTGACCCATGGAAACACATTCCATCACCAGATAATTAAATGTGCTTATGCACCAGCCAGCCTCTTCAGTTTGAAATGCCTTGGTGGACAGACTTGTAATTAAGGGTGAAGCAACCCACATGGACAAATAAATAAAAAACTGGTAACAAACACACACTTCACTGGAACCCCTCCAATGAAGTACAAATGATACAGCTAACAATTCAGCCACCATAAAACAGCCACAAGCAACTTTATCACGAGAAAAAAGGAGTGACAGAAAAAACAAGAAACTGAGGCAAACTGGTCAGACTTCAGCCGTAAGAGGACTGCCGTAACCTCTTCTTATGTTGGTGAGGATTTTATTGTCACTTCATTCAGAGTGAAGACTCTCAGGACAGACATTGCAGCACTATCTGCTGAAGTGTTAGCATTGCTGTAAAAGCATAAATGGCAGGGATTTGCTGGTTTTTAGCAAGTATCAGCACGGTGAAAGTCTGTCTAGGAATCACGCTAACACAGGCAGGGCTGGCATAATGTTTTACCTTGTGCTGTCACCAGGATCCTGTAGTTAGGTCAGGATCACACAGAATTGCTGTGAGGAGGTCGAAGTGGTGCATCTTGCAATACTAATTCAACATCCTATGCCAATGTGTACAGAACAGGGATGGAGCTCAGCAGGAATACAACAGGCAACTCTTCAGTGGCTGGGAGAACAAATCAGAATTAGCCCAGATGCTACTAATGAATCAAGGGAACATATTTCTCCCTTTTGAAATGAATCAGTCTTCACTCCAGTGAGTTGCAAGGAGTCCAAGTGGGAAAGCTGAACTTTGGAAATTGTCCTTGACTGATCTAAAGCCCTCAATCTAAATTTGGCAGATGATCTGACCCGGTCAATACCCTGACATGCACATGGTACTTGATATCTATTTCTGGTAAATATACATCTTTGCAGAGGTTATTTAGAAGGGAAATAGCCCATCCATTTCTGTCATACAGAGAAAATGTTCAAAAATAAAAAGAAGGAATGAGACATTCCTTCATTCTGGTTTGAAAACATGCTACTTCACCTTTCTGTTTTGATTGTCTAATAATTTCATGTTTCTAAGATTTATAGATGTGCCGCAAATGGAGCAAACAACATCGCTACAAACACAGAGCTATGTAGCACACTTGGATCAGAATACCACTTCACTTAATTCCACCTCCAGTCTTCATCACTGACCAAATGCTTATCAAATGCTTCTGAAGAGGGGAAAAAAAAAAAAAAAAAAAAAATAAAAATCACTCGGTGGGTGATTATGGCTCTCAGGAAAAGTTTCTTTTCAACTTTTAGAAGTCATAGATTTTAACTAAGCGCTAATTCTTTAAGGATGCTGCCAATATTGCTGCACATACCTCTTTTCCCCTCAGTCCATACCCTTTTTCCAAGCTCACTTTGAAAGGCGTCTTTTTAAGTCTCCAAAATGTACAACCTTTTCTTAGCCTTTTTTCCATCCTCATTACACGTGCATACATCCACTGAAGTCAGTGGGCTTCTTGTGTATAAAGGACTTTGCTGTACTTTAAGAGCAAATTAAAGTGAAGAGCTGAAAACGTTAAATCTTGCATTTTTTCAGATACTGTTTTAGGACACTGAATGTCCTTATTATGAGTCAGTGAGCTTTAAACTGTTAATTGTAAAAAAAAAAAAAAAAAAAAAAAAAGGAAAAAAAAAGATAGCTGCCCAGCAATATACCATTCTTTTAAATAGGAGACAAAAAATATATCTCCAGATAACACAACAAAAAGACAACTTTTAAACATCCAGTAATTCAATCAGCATACTGTATGTTACATCTGATGTGGCAGTTGTTATGGAAACTACACATTTTGATTGAGTAGCAGAATAAATATCCACCTAAAATCAGCATGATGGGCTAGTGTATAAATTAAGTATTCTTGACTAAAACTACCTACATTTTTATAGTATTAATATTTTTTTTTTTTATTCTAACATTGCATGACAAAATATGATTTTTCCAGATAAACATTTCCCTAACATTTTCTCTCCATCATATTATTTTGGTTATAGTGCAAATATAAAAGACACATCCTGCACCAGAAACCTAAACTAGTTTTTATCAGTGTGGTACTTCTATTTGATATTAAGTCGCTGAAGTCCCTACTAATAAACACAATGAAAGTAAATGGAGAATTTAATCTCATCTGCATTTTACTATTTCAGCTTTATATCTGGAATGGAGAGTAAAATAAAAATTGCCACCTCTCTCCTTTCCAAAAAGTCCTGCACAACTGTTATGATTATTTCACTTCATGTGCACCACAGCTTTGTATGATAGTGAGGCTTAGGGTTGAGGGGGTTTTTGTGGGGTTTGTTTGTTTGTTTGGTTGTTTTTTTTCCCTATCTTTTATTATCTGGGTTTAATAAGCACGAATGTTCCAAAGACAAGAAGAACAAGATACTTAATTGTTTTCATCACAGAATATATTCCAGTGTAAGGCTGTTGCCGATTACGGCAGATAATACTATAACTGTACATCTTAATATAAACATTTCAAACCTTCCCCACTTTCCAACATAATTAAGAGGTAGGTTGCATAACTTCTGAAATAAAACATATTGACTTTTGTTTTCCCCATACACATTTCTACATGGAATGATATGCCAAGCCAAAGTACAAGCGCAACAGGCACACATATCACAGACTTCACCATAATGGGCGTGCATTCACCCATTGGATCAACATCTTTCAATTTATTAGCATGACAAAGGACACAATTATTTTGGATATGCCTGAATGCAATTTTCATTAACTTTGCAATGATTTATTAACAAAAGTGTCAGGAATGTAATAAAAGCAGCAGGACTCCTCAAAATGCCAAAATAATAAAAAAAATAAAAAATAAAAAAAAAGAAGAATACAGCAGAATTTCCAAACATGCCTTGCAAGCATCAGGTCAATAAGGTTGTTTGATTCTATCAAAAGCATCACCATGGTGAGTGAACTCTGCAATTAACAAAAGAGTAAGCACAAAAAAATGCTAATATCTCATTTGAATGTAATTATGCACAGATTACTGTTCACTGGAACAAGAAAAGGGATTTTAATTGTCACCTAAAGTTACGTGTAAACCCAGGATTCTAGTTAACTTTTTTGTTCGGGAGAGTTTATACAACACTAAAAATGAAGAGTTCACAAATTCTGGTGTTCAGTGAGTTTGTAAAATGACTGTATTGACTTTCTATCAAGTATGCAACTTCCTAAAGTCTTTTCGGTAACATCCCCCCCATGTATGTTGGCAAGGTTAGTTTGTAATAAGTTTCACCATCGTTTGCATTTTAATACTATTTGATCTCATTTACATGTTTAAATTTGTTCCTGTAATAAAATTCATTAGTATGTTTATCATAAGCACATAATAAATATAGCCCTTATGTAAAATAAAAAATTGAAAGTACATTAGAGACATTACAAGCTGTTTGAAATTACTGTGCTTTGCATATTATACCTTATTAATTAAATTATAAATTATTTATTTATGTATTTCTTTAATCAGGGGCAAGCACTAGAACAATATTATATTAGTATAAGAAACACAATGCAACTCAAAGCTAATTCACACATGGACCAGTTTTACATATATAGGAGTACAGATTCATTTTGCCACGGGATGGCAAATGCCATTCCCCCCGCTGTGCATCAGGGGATATGAAATAGCTATTTAAAGGGCAGTGAGGGGAAAATGTTTCTTGTGCAAGTTAAAACTTAACTTGTTAAGATAATATCTCCCTTGCCTTCCCTTCTTTGGAGAATAATTAAATCAGATATGCTGATGGAACTGGAGAATAAATCATTATTCAGGCTAATGCCACATTCACATTCTATAGAGTCCACTGATCTAAAAAAATAAATGAAAAAAATAATTAAATTTTTCTTTCAGTGTTTTGCAGTGGTTTCAAAAGTTCAGCAGACAAAATTTAGCATTTTATAATCATGGAGAGTTCTAGGGAAATATCAGAAAAGCAGCAAGATGGTTGTTTGAGTTAATATTCTTTTTTTAATGCTATAAAGAAAAATTAATCCAGTGATGTGGACAAGTTGCCAATGCAGGCTACAAATTTTAAGAATACAGGTGCTAGAACACTCCTGAACACATACACACTTGAGACTCCAAAATACTATGAGAGAGAGAATGATACCCATGGGTAACTCAAAAATCAAGCAAGAGGAGCACAAAGCTCAGCCTGTGGTCTGACAACACAACTGCAAAGCCCAAACTTTAGAGGAAAGGGATTAGTCCAGTAGACAAGGGTTTAAAACAACCTGTTGACTGAACAAAACAGGCTTAGGACACTAGCTCAAATAAACAATACTGCTGGAGTGTAATTTATACCCCTGAGGAAGTTCCTTTTCTCCAACAGAAGCTGTAAATCACTCTGGGAATCAGAAAGATGAGAAGGACCAAAAGCAGAGAGACACTTATTTTTAACCCTTATTTTTCCCCATCATGACCAAACACAACCCTTCTTTTCTGGCTACACTAGAGGAAATTAAAACATTTGTTAGCATATATGTGCGTGTACATGAGTAAAAAAAGTTACTTTTATCCACCAACAAGGAGAGGAATACTGCTGATGTGGCTGATGGCATGTGCCTCTACACTAAAAAAAGCCTGGATCCATTTCTGAACATTCAGTATTCTCTCGGGAGACACTTTCCTTCATAGATCTTAAGTCATGTTCTGTATCTACAACATTTCATCAGGAAAAATGCTTTTAATAAATAATAGAAGTTACAGTCTACCTGAAAGATGTTTTCATTTTGGGTCACACAATAGTAGACAAGGGGCCCTAAGCTTTAGAAAGTGAAAGTTTTGCTGATCTAAAAATAATCAGACACAAATGTAAATCCCATTTGAGAAAGGTCCTACAAGAAAAAAACAAAACAAAACAAAACAAAAAACCCAACCAAACAAAAAAACCAACAACAACAAAACACCCCACAGAAGTTACCTGTGGTGAGGCTGTGGTTATCTCACCATTCCTCACAGACAACAGGCACGCTGAGAATCTTGGTAAACACAAATTAGGTTGGGAAATTATTTCCTATTTGAGAGGCCTGGAAGCATTATTTGTGCAAAGAATATTGTCATGGATTTGGACTTCCACAAAACGTCCTTGGACAGCACCAGGACTTGGCTGAATCAGCTGATGTTAGTACGTAAAGCATGATCAGTTCCAAAATCTCAGCCCTTCCACCAAGTCCTTAACATTTTTAGGCTATCAACAGTCCCAGAGGACACAAGAAGAAAGAAAGTCAGCCTAGTGGGCTGCTGGCTGAGGGTCCTGCTCCCTTCATTTTACAGCATTGCCTGGTCTCCATGCCTGTCTCTACTCTCTTTTCTTCCACACGTAGGCTCCTATAGCCTGCCACAGATGCCTAGTGGGCATATGGAAAATTCTTTATGTGTTTGAGAAAAAGGACATATTCAAGAACTTGTTTTGGGTTATTGTAACAGAAGTGTAAAATTTACAGTACATCTACTTCTGTGGCTGGACTGCAGTGTAGAGCTCTAACAAATGAACAGAAACTATGTAATCAGAGCAGCGTGGGGCTGGGCACAGGCTTTTCTACAGCGCTTTGAAAAAATGATAACTCAGGTAGACAAATACTGAGGAACAATAGATGAAATCTTCCACTTCTAAATGTGAAGGGCAGAAGGGACATCTCGCCTGCCCTTTTGCCCAAGAGGCTTCATTATATACCAGTCTCAATGGATTAAGACAGCACTGAATTCAAGGGTTTGGAGTTACCAGAATAAATGAATTTATCACCTCTTCTCAGTATATATTGAGCATGCAGAGTTCAACAGCAAGTATAAATAAAAATGCAAAGTACTTCAAACAATCGCTGAAAGTTGCTGCAAACTTAATAGGTTGATTAAAATGTTTATTGGTTTTAGTTGTTTTGGTTTGATTTTTTTATTTGATTGGAATAAAGTGGGGAAATATATCTTAAAGACAATATCCTTACAGAACAGGCAACTGGTGCAGTATTTTGGAAAAGCCAGCCTTTTAAATGAAAATCTGAACAAAAGATCATCGAGATGTCAGAATTTGACGCAGAAATCACGTGGTCTGAGTAAAGTAATGGAAATTAGCTTGGCCCGCTTCATTTGAACTTTAAGTTCAAAAGCCCAATTCTCTTCAGCAATAATGTACTGAACAACCCAAAGTCATATAGACATTCCTCTCAAATTTAGCTAAACAGAACAAAGCACATTTAAATAATACTTTCATTAGCATTTAATCATAACGATATGCAAAACTGTGGTATGACATACAATATGGAAGAAGACATCTGAAATGAACATTATTCCAAATTCTGCTTCTTTTCTAACATGAAATATGTTCTTCATCCAAAAAAGACTGTGATGGTACAGACAGATCCTTTGAAATTATGATATAATATTCATGTTCACCTCCCACCATCGGGAAACTTGTCTGGTTCTGAAAGCATTTTCAGTCTGAAAAACTCAGAGCACTGTTTTCACAAGGTCCTAGCATCTCGTACTAGTATAACCTTTAAAAATCCACTCCCCTAAGTATTTCAGGGGTTTCTAGTCAACCTCTGTTGAGGCACTACATACATCATGTCTCTTTTGCACCAGTACCTAAGCTCTGGGAAGGAGTCCCAGTAGGAGTCACCAGTACTCCTAGCAAACATGCAGCAAGTACACAATGCACTCACATCAGCAAATAAATCACACAGAAAACTCTGAGCCAAACTCTGCCTTTCCCTGCTCCAGTACCAGAGACGGTGAAGCTGCACTCGTGTCAGCTAGCCTGTGCTGCCAATGGACTCACCCCAGTTAACTCCAAACTCAGAGTAATGAGAAAAATGGAAAAAGCTAAAGATCTCTTCCACTTTCCTTCCCAGAAGTTGTATTACCTGACTGCTACAAATGATGACACAGTGAGATAGTGAAGCTGATGACATATAGTAAGTAAAGGACCATATACAGTAATGCAGCTTTTGTGTCTATGACATTTACACCTGCTTGCATGCACACATTTCTGTCCAAACAGAAACTGTTTGCTTTCAAAGGGAATGCTCATACTGTCAAATTCAAAATACAGGATACTTAAACATTCTCTCCAGTATAAACATTAGGGGAATCATTACTCAATTTCCTGAGATTAAATTCACAACAGTAAAACTGCATTATAAGTTTCTTTAAACTGAATTACTGTTCCTTCTAGCTATAATTGTCAGGGAATATTGAGTTCAAGGTATACTGGTTTTGTGGGATTTGGTTGGTTTTTTAGGAGCTTAGAAAATTTCATCTCAAGAGAGGAATGTTTAGGGAAGTTATGAGTGTGATAGCAAACAGGGAGTTAAGACAAAAAAATATTCCCCACTTTTAACTATCACAGGTGGTAGTTGTGTCTGCTATAATAAATCCTTTACTGTATTAAGTAGTAAAAATCTATTCAACTGTCCTTAAAGTATTAATTTTAGTGCCATGATTACAAGTCTATTATTACCTTAATAAAATTCATTCAGTTTACAAGCTAAAAAGTCTATGGTTTGAATATTGGAACAATCCAGTTTAATTAGGATAACAATGTGAAAACTGCTCACATAACAATTGTGAACAATTATCTAATGGACTTAAATTACGTTTGTAAAGGACATTGACAGGTGATATATTTACTTTTCCTGAGAGCACACTGGAGATCTTTAAAGGAGGAATGTCTAAGCCAGAGCAGATTTAGATACCTCAACATGTCTAAGTTGTAGGTCCAAACCAATGGCATCATGCAGGTCCCCTCTACTTTTGGTGACTTGGAGTTAGAATAAAGAGAGCCCAACTTTCTCCATCTCCCTTGAAAATAAAGAACAATTATGTCTTAGACAACAATAATTAGTGTCTATACGGTCATGTACACCTGAGAAGTGCTATCCAGGTAATTAGAGATAACAAGCAGTTGGATATCACCATATGGCTGGTGAGTTGGATAAGCCCCTTTTAAAAAGTTTGATCAAACAATTACAGATATTAACGAGCCCAATGTTAGTTAAGAAGCATCCTTTCAATAAAAGAAGAGAGAGGGTCTGAATTTCAGGAAATTCAGCTTACATTATTCTTCACATACTGTTCTGAAGGGCCAGAAGACTCTACACTCTGAATTGTGGACAGAGTGCTATTTAGGATCAGAATATTCCTTTCTGATCTTAGAGGCCTTGTGCTTGGCTCAGTCTGGAGCAACACATGTTCTGAACATACTGAGCATACTGTCAACACTTGAAAAATTAGTAATAATTGTTGAAATCTTTGCAGGACTTTTTCCTGTGCCACTGCAATCTGCTCTATTTTAAATTCCTTAAAGAATTGTTCTTGTGCTCCTGGCTGGCTACCAATTGGACCCTGATTTTGGCGAAGCATTGGGTCTTAAGTGTTACACATAATACATAACACACAGCTTGTAAGGATGCATTTCCTGATGAAGCTCCTCTTCTCTGAAATGTCTGAGGGCAATAGCTAACCTTGGTTTAACTCCACTGATTTCAAGGAAATTGAAGGGATGAATTTGGAGCAGACTCAGAGCTGAGTGCCATCGTATCACAGGGCAATTTATAATGAATCGTCTCTCTTTACATTCTTGGTATCTTCCACAATGAGCAAAGACGAAGTACTGAGAATTCTTGCACTTATTGGTGAAATCAAGATGAACAGGAAATGAACTTGATTCAAATCACAATATTCAAGTAAAAAAGAGTTTACCTATCAGTTCTATTGCATTTTACACTCCAGTTAAACTATCTACAGCTGTCTTTGTTTTCAAAAGTTTTAAAAACCCAAAGGTGAATTTAAAACAATTACGCAGGCAGGCGCTTACTTTTAAAGATGACACACTGATGGAAAGTAACAATTTAACAACTGATTCAATAATTATCTGCATTTAGATAAAATATGGTTCTGTATTTCATCATTAGATATTTCTAAGCCTAGTGACAAGAGACGGATAAAGAGCCTCAAGACTCTCCACAACCATAACCAGAAATTAAATTCTCAAGAAAACAAATACAGTAAGATGTTTAGTGAAATGAAAATACAGGTCTTTCAGGATAAATATCTATGTGTGGTTTTAGAATCAATATATATATAAATATGTGAGGGTTTGTGTGTGTGTGTGGGTGTGTACATACATATAGATTGTTTACATAAATGTTTAACTCGTGTTTGCATGCCATGTGTATTTAATACACACACATTTATGAATTTCTACACAGCTGTATGAATTCCCAATATCTTTATTCTTGTTGTAAGTTAAGGGTTAATGGTGTGATCAGTTTGAAAAGAGCAAGTTTTAAATTGAACACCTAAATTAGTGGCTACTACTAGACTTGGGTTTGTTTTCATCTTCATTGCACAATGGTTTTGTGAAACTAACAGAAACTACTGTAATATTTTCTCTTGCAAAGTCTGTTTGCTAATCAGAAGTGGATCTAATCAAGGACCTAATAAGAGCATAATGGTATATTTACTTCCCAGGAGAAACCACTGTTTCTCATCATACCCTTGCAAGGTGTTACCAGGATCCATGGACTCGCTGCAACACTCTAATAATTTAATTGCAGGCCCTTAGGCAGGGATAACTTAAATTACAATTAGAGAGCTCTAGCACTGCTGCTAACATCTGTGTGATGAACACTGTACTGATTAAAGGTTTTTACAAGAGAACTCAGCAGTTCACACTCCAGAACAAGTCACTACACTAACTTTGAAGTCTTCTATCTTACTATTTTAATACTTGTGATACACTCTGACTAGTCTTTTCTGTGGGGATTCAAAGGATCCAAGCTCAGTGTGGTGTCTGCCCTTTGGAAGGCCTACAGGAGTGTGCTTACTTTAGAAATACCTTTTTTTGCAGGTGGAAAACACACAACAGAAAGCCATTCTACAGCACTAGAAGAAAAGCGTCATGCACAAACACTGCCTGGCCAGAAAAACACGCAATAAGCTTTGGAAGAATGCAGAGATGCTAGAGCAGCAGAAATACAAGGTCTGTCCCCATTTTCTGCATAGTTGCACAGATTCCAATCCTACAGTGGGATTCTTCAGCATACACTGCTCATACGGTGCGGAGGCCTGAGCCATACCTGCTGGAGAATGAGCCATACCTGCTGAAGCGTAGGCCATACCTGCTGGAACAGTCTGCTGAACTCGACTAAAGTTCCTCCCAGTTTTATACCTGCATCGGTGCAATGGCTCCACAGAAAGGCAGGTTTTTTGCACAACACAGATTTTCCTGTTGGCCTACAGGGTTGCAGTGTGTAATATCGTAAATCACAGAAGTAACGGCATACAAGGAGTTACATGGAGAGAACACCAATATGTTCAAGACTAACCTAAGCAGAAGCGTTCATGAACATTGTGCCTGCACAATCACCAATAGCAGTACTCAATAGCAACCTTCACAGCAGATAAAAAAGCTCAGCATGCAACCACAGCAGCACTACGTAGAAACCCTCTCACAGGTTGCTGCTCTGTGCCATCTGGTAAAGTCTAAGACAACCTGCCATGGAAAGACACATGCACTTTTTTACAGCCACATCCATAACAAGGATCCTGTAGTGGTGAGACCAAGCCAACAAGGTTGGCAACACATAAAGCAACGGTGAACAACTTCCCTCTGGTTTACTGCAGTCAGCCTCACCGTAACACAGCAGAAAGATGATACCCAAAGAATTATACGAAAGCACAGAACCTCTTCCAGATACTGCTAGGCTTCTGGATTGTCCAAAAGGAAAATCATAACCCATCTTACTTCATTTTGTGCCATATATAAATGTATGTAAATAGTTGGTACTTTATACACGATTTTCTGCTAAAACGCTTGCACTTGGCAATGACCTACCAATATCAGACCTCCTATAGAGCAGAGCTCTGTTATGGGGGAAGGCCTGTACATCAACAGCAACCTGGTCTAGTGGAAGGTGTCCCTGCTCATGGCAGCAGGGTTGGAACTGGATGATCTTTAAGGTCCCTTCCAACCCAAACCATTCTGTGATTCTATGATTCTATCCCAAAAAGAGAAAACAGAGATATTAAAACTTTTCTTCTGCTCCCATCCCACATACAACCCATATATTCAGATGACATGAATGTGAAACACCAGTAATCAGACTCAACCTTATCAAAGCAAGCTGTAGAGACATTTATCTTTATATTTTTCCTACGCTGACTGATTTAATGAAAATTATATACAAAAAGCCACTAGATTCCTTTGAAATCCTGAACCAATACTTTGTAGGTTCTAATTTGCTATTCCTTTGCAGCAATGTAAAGCAGGTAAGAACTCCATCAGGTAGGGCTCAGCACGTTTTATAACTTTTACGAAGTGGTAACAACACAAAGTCAGCTCACTATCTTTTGGCCAAACGAAAGGATGCAGTTGGTGCTTGTTTAGCCCAAGTTGCAGGAGACTGCCCACTTCCATAGCTCTAGTAAGAATCCAGCAACTGTGTTTTTTAAACTGTTGAGATAGAAAGGTGTTGGGCTCAAAATTGCTCCACTCTGTGGAAAAATCAAAATTATGAAGGGTGCAAATAGCACACAGAAAACAGATTTTATGATTCAAGCAAGTTATTCCCCTTCCAGATTAGCCCTTCTAGACTAGTGGGGGAAACTACAGTGGCACTAAAACTGTTCTTGAGGCAACAGCAAAATCCACTTTCAGAGGACAACACAGCAGGTTGTTTCCTTATAGAAAATATCTCTAGGAGTGTGTTGCTCTGTTTAACTTTCTCCAATGATAACTTAAAAATGTAGTAATTCCTCCAATAAAAATTTGGAGCTGCCCCAGCAACAATACCACCTACCTGTGTAAACAATGGAGTTTCCATTCAAGAACTCTAATAAAGCTATTTTTTTTTTTTTTTAAGTAATCTTCCCATTCTTACTTTGATGTTCATCAAGCCCTTCTTCAACAAACACTACCCAGTTGGTAAATTAAGAGAGACCCACCTTCGTAGGAATACAAACCTCTCCAGTACCATAATGACCGCAGTGGTCAAGGTATGTTATATTGGAGCAGGAAGACCCCAAAGACCAAATTTCCAGCCTATTATGAAGGTTCAAAACTCAGAAAGCAATGGAGGTCCAAATACCAAGTGGGCCATTAATTTATTTCAGCCCTGCCCACAAAGATGCAGTGTCCTAATATGCATTCTTCCATCCTGAAACCCTTCAGTGAATGGCAGTATCATGAGCTAGTCATCCTTCATGGTCTATTTTTAAGAAGCCCAGCTTTCCCAGCCTGTCTGCAGAGCAGAGAAGCTCCTGTTTGGCCCACAACATGATTACAGCTTGGGAAGCAGTCTCCACTGCTGGAGAGGGTAGCAGTCCTAGAGAAACGCAAATATTACATACACGAAGCAAGAGAATTGTGGTACGTAACTTTGATTTTGTGAAACACTACACAAAACTCAGCAATGCATAAGGGTGACAGCTACACAGAGCCTGAAGTATGTGAATAAAAACAGTTTTCCTTTTCTGACAGAAAATTCCACTGTTTGAGACAACAAAACAGAAAGAGCAGCAGCCCTTAAGATACAGCCCGCACAAAATAAACTTTTTTTTTTTTTTGTAAAAAGAAGAAGAATCTTGGCATATGGTAACAAAAACTATATAATTCTCTTGATCTTTAATCTCTATGCCAATGTCTGTTTTACAGATTATGGCCTCAGCTACTGACAAATCTGCTTAGTGAGTTTTTGGCTGACAAATCTGGCAACACAAATGCTGTCTGAAATACATTCAAAAGGCTAAACATTTTCATAATAGCTACTTTACACAGCTTAGTGGGTTTCCCTTTAGGACACCGATTTGATTTTTTTAAAGTGACAGTGTTAATTTTTATGATTACACACAGAACTGAGATCTTTATTTAATACAGTGGGTCTTCTAAAGCTTTTCAGGGGGATCAACCACTTTGCCAACAGAAGGGTGTTACAGCAGGGGTGATTATAGTAATTTTTCATGTAATTGGGAGTCACCAATTGGTTGCCATCTTTCACATGCTTGTTGCCTCATCATATAATCCTTCATAATGGGGGTTTGTTGTGTGTCACAGGAATGTGCCAAGCAGCCAGGAAATAAAAAACAGAGGAACTCCCTGGCTCGTGGGAGCACGTGTGTTTTAACATCTGCCCAGCTTCTTTCAACTGCAATAAATTTCAGCAGATCGCAGTGACCCAATATGAAGGCATTTTGTTGTTATTTTTAGGGCAAAAACATGAACATCACACTCCATTATCTCAGCTACAGTGGCACAATCTGTAAGGACACAACTCGCTGACAAATTATATTGCCTGATGTGAAAAATAATGATTCATCAGAAATTAGTGGAGATATCAAGTTCTTGCCCCAAGATGTCTGAGCTCCCTGGAAACAGCACGAGTTGTTCTTTACAGTTATTGGCTGCAGTTTGCTTGTATTAAATTATAAATAATGTCACAGGAAATTCTGAAGTCATGCCACCTCTGGTTGTGATCTCCTCCAGCAAAGTAAGAATAAATAGGGTCAGTACACTACAAGGGAAGTTCTCACAGGGTCACCAAGTTCAGCCTGACACAACAAAATACATAAGCACCTGCTTAACACTAAATCCAAGAACTGCTCCATTAAAGTTAATAGACCACTCATTGGCTTAAAGTCAAGAAACGCACAAATGCATTCCACTGATTCCAAGCCTTTGGTCGACTGCTGGAAGAGAAAAAAGATTCCCTTTGGGCCATTTATGATATCTGGTGGCTCCATCAGCTGGCCACAGCAAGATGTCAGTACAGCCTGAAATGCAACATCACTGTTTTATGGTATAAATGGAGGGCACTTGCACCAAAAATGGTCCTGATATCATGCTGCAGCCTTTCCTCTATGCTAAAAAGAGATACCAAGACTCAGGAATTAATAACCAGCAAAATAAAATTCAGGTACTGCAAAACACTTTTCAGCAAGGGATTCTGTAAATTTTGGGCTTTATTTGTGATAAAAGAAACAAAACCCAGATTTAAGTTCTTGGTTTTCCTAAACTGAAAAAAAAACCCAAGCAAATCACACAATTATTCAGATTACTATTAAAATAAACCCACTTCTAATATGTTACTAGAAGAATGCCATTTACCACACTGAATTCTTCCTCTGACTTTTAGATTTATGTTTTTATATGTTGTCTCTTAAACTCTCGTAGACAGAAAGACATGGAAAATACACTGGCTGATATATATAAGCCCTCTGCAGCCATCTATCCTAAAACCAGCAAAACAGCCTATCACCCAGTGTATTTTCTATTGTCTGTAGCCAGTCCCTGTAATTTCACGTCCTAGATCATTATAATGAGTGTGCAATTTTTCACAGCTATGCTTCAGTGAAATCTTCTAATATTACATCTACCTCTTGTTGACTGAGAAAATGCATATAGATTCACATTCCAGTTCTTGCAAATCCTTTGAAAGTATGCACAAACAAACAGTACTTAAAGCTGTAGAACAAAGTCCTTTGCTGAGGAATAGTTTTAAAGAACAGAGGTGACTGCCCTACTGGCATTTCTGTCTTTCCCATCCAGCTCAAGAATATAGCAGCATGTTTTGGCAAGTCTAAGCAGCCTATTTCTTCATTACTCATAAATTAATTCCATAACAAAATGCAGTCCATGCACACATGGTTGGCCTCTTTCATCCTTCATACAGACACACTGATACCTATCACAGTAATACAGCATCAACGTACACATGGTATTAATTACATCAGATAGAAAAGTAAATAAGAATCTGAAACACAGAAGGCACTATTGGCTACGTTAAAAAAAGACATAAAACTGGCTAATAGTACATCTAGGGAGAAGAAGAAAAAATCATGACATATCCCAAGTATTTTGCAGTTGATATAGAAGAAATTAACTGGCCTGTGTATGGATATTATTCAGTTTTTCCTTAGAAACAGACAAAAGTGCCTTAGGATGTGAAATGGCTCTGATTTGCACTGATGCTCTCACCTAACCTTTACAAAGCTCCTTTTTTCTTTTTAACTACTGTAATATTTTCAAATTTGGGATTTTAAAAATAATACTTTTGCTAATACATCAGTGTTGATACCACTAACAGATACATGCCAGTGTGAAGATGTCTTGCAGCAGGAAAGGGAACAAGATGTCCAGGATGCACTGGTACATGTGCACTCAAACCAGTAAAATTATATTCATAGTGAGAGTGGTGATAACATCTGTAAAGGCACTGATAAGGTGATGTAATGCATGTGAACACATTAAGACAGTGGCAAATTCAGGTTTTAGAGTGAAATAAATTAGAGAGTTTGCCATGTAATGGTACAGAATGGATCCTGAAAAAAATCAGCACAGAACAAAAAAGGAGGGTCAGAAAGGAAATCAGGAGACTGTCATGTAGGGGTGAATGTAAAGAGACCTGTCCACTGTTCAGGTGGATCCCAAAGAGGTGTGCAGGAAGGATGACCTCAGGGAGCATATAACTCCTGGAACAGAACAGAAAATTATAAGACCTGCCTCAGGTAAAAGAAAATGCGTAGAAAGAAAAGAAAAATGTCACACAGAGTGCCTGCATTGCACTGGAGGGAAAAATAAAATAAAAAATAAAATAAAATAAAATAAAATAAAATAAAATAAAATAAAATAAAATAAAATAAAATAAAATAAAATAAAATAAAATAAAATAGAAAATCCCAGGTCGAGGCCATGCACTCTGTCTGCAGTGTCTTTGAAATGGACAGTTCCTTGAGACAAAATACTTTCAACTGCAGGATGATTCCATTAAAATTAAGAAATTTAAGTTTTCTTGAACTTGGTAAGTTCAAACATTAACATCCTAAACCTGACAACATTTATCGTGGGATCATATTGATCTCTATTTCTACCAGTCACACAGAATCACAGAATCACAGAATGTTAGGGATTGGAAGGGACCTCAAAAGATCATCACAGTTTCAATATTCAGTATGCTAGAAAGTTCTTGCATTGATTTTTGACCAGCAAATTTCTCTACAAGAAAAATTGTAGATCCCAGCAGCAAATAGCATTTGGGCTTCCCATACCAGAGAGAGCTTGGGAAGGTAGCCTGGGACAGCAGGACAAACATATCATTTTGATATTCCTGCTAACTGATGGGTTGTTATTAACTGTTGAACTGCTTAATTAGGTTCCATAGTTAACAGCCTGTTATGATTAGAGGGGACAATGCATGTGCGTTGTTGAGCTATTGTTTCAAACCATTTGCAAATTCAGAAGAAGCATCACTCAATTCATGGTTGGGAGGCTCTCTCAGCAAGCTGAAAGGAAAGAAGCTTTCTCCTCTACAAAAGAAAACTCTCACTTTAGTCATGAAGTGGGTGGATTCCTCAAACCAACCACAGCCCCCAAAGAACAGCAGAACACCCTGTTTTGGCACATTGGGCCCTGACAGCTCTCCTCCAGCCCTGCAGGATCACCCATGTCCCTAGGTCTGACCTTCACTGCATGGCAGAGGTCACTGGCCAGCTGACCAGGGCTGATGGTATGGTTTCAATACAGTAATTTCACTGGACTTGGGCACCTCAGCTTTGTTTCCATTTTCTGGGAGTTAACACTCACTCGGTTCACCTGCTTTTTAAATGACATTTTCCCTATTCATCTCAATGGCACAACACAGTCCTTTCCTGCTATTTCAGGCCCTTTTGTACTCTTTTTAGAATTCCCATGCAGAATCTCCCTTCTACACTTTCTCCTACTTACCTTTTCTAGTCACCAGCTGGTACTTTTCATCTCTTTCTAGAAACCACTCCGTCTCCCAATTTAGTCACACATTCACTCCCTTCCTCCTGGCAAGCTGCCACACTTTCCAAGCCTACTTTGTCATTCTCCTCTTAAAAGGCATGAAACCCTTCACACAATCTCTGCTAGATTGTCTAGAAAACCCATCCCCTGCAACTGATAAAAATTTCAGAAGGTACCACCAACTGCCTATTGAACTCGTCACTGTTTGCTGTCTCCCTTTCTTACTTCTTGTAGTCATCATTTCTCCTCACAATTGAGAGATCATAGCTGCACTCTTGATTTTGTAATTATACAAACAGGACATAACTACACATTGGGAAAAACTCTCAAAGAAAGCTGTTAAGTGAATATACCATTGCAGACTGCTCTGGGGAAAATCAGGTCAAGTTCCCATTCTGCATAACCTTCACAATCCTCTTTAACACAAAGGTAATAGTGGGCTAAAGAATATTTCAAGCCATTTGATTCTTCCCCTCCAACTATTCAGATCGGTCACACAACCTCTTGCCCCATTTTTATATAAGCAGAGGTCAGCAGAATCACTGTCTGTACTATACAGCTAAAAAAGTGTTCTGTGCCCCTTCTACACCCTGTTCTAAAACCCTGTAAGGGCATATGCTCTCCTTTGTAAGAAAATGGACTTTTATGTAAAATGCATACTGCTAAGGAGCAAATTTCTCTTATTCACAGACTAGCCAGTAAAAGAAGAGTTCAGTTTCTTTCCACATTGAGTCTTGACCTTTCTTCAGGTGGAAATAATGTACAATATGAGGTAGACATACACCTGCTGAAAGATAGAATGACTCTCTCAAATTATTTCACTCAGCCTAGAGAAAACAGGCGGTAATAATTTTCATAAACCACAGATCTATGCTAGAGCTGATTCCACACCCCAGTGTTTAGAAGATTTCAGTGCAAATTCTCAGCTGCTGCTATCGTCTCATTGACTTCAGTATTGACTGATTTCAACTGTACCTTACATCCAGGAATTATGTCTCTAAATCCTGTTGTCCAAATTATTGAGTATTGAAAATGTTGAAATTGGAGGTAATGCTAACAAATTCCTGAATTTTCCTCTCCAGTCACCAAATAATACCAGAACTACTTTAATTAATACAGTCATATAATTACTTGATGACATAAATTCCTAGCTATACACAGAACAGATACTCTGCACATTTCAGCTTCATGGGCATGGCACAGAATGGATTGCAGAAAAATAACGTTTGCCAGCTTGTTCAGGACACAAGGCCAGTATTCCTCCCTATTTCACTTGTTGCTGTCAGTCAGCTGTCAGAGACACAGATTTTTCAACAAAAAATAAACTCAGACATCAAATCATTAAGAGGTGTTTTGGCAGTTCAAAGCCTGTTTTGTCAATCCACAAAATGATACAAAGGCATCAGGATCCATTAGGTCCCCAGCCTGAGAAACATTATTTGATATCAAGATAACATAAGACTTACACGTCACTAATCTTCAACAACTTGTGTGAAAGCATTACTTAAAAGATTTAGGAAGGCCAAATAAGAGTAAAATCCAGCATATAAATGAATAAATTTAATCAACTGCAAGCTCCCTGCTTCAGGTTTTTCTGAAAGTTCTAGAAAAAAAGATGTTGCTAATTACATGTTATTTATGAAGATGGAAGAAAACTGAAATGCTTCAGTTGTCAACCAGTACACACAACTTTAGTTCCAGATTGAGGCAGTTTTAAAGCACTCCCTCAGAGAAGTCAGGAGTTCAGTTGAGTTGTCAGACACCAACCAGTAGTGACCACACACAAATTGAAGCTTTTATCCACATGTGCAGGCCAGAAAGTAATTTTTCTGAGCTATAAATTAATGCTTGGGGTACTTGACAGACATTTTTTTTTTTTTAAATGTGTGATTTTCTTGAGAAACATATTTTGTACTGTGCTTGCTTTAAATGAAGACTTCAGAAGGAGTTTTAAGAGGGCCTCTGAAGTAATTATTAGGTACTGCTACTTCTGCAATAAAATGGATTTGCATGGTAAGCCATGATTGCGTACGTGGATTTACTGCAGTCCACCAAAATTTACAAAGAGTAGTGCTGCTGTCTTGCTTTCCAGGCAAAGACAAAATCTTTGAAACAGTGACATGCGAAATGGTTTGTGTAAAGGGCAAGGAAAGTGTTATCATCTGTGTATAGTATTACTAACTGCAACTAAGTACACACATCTAAGAAAGTGACTGCATATCAAGTGCTTACTTGAGCACTTGGTGCCTTGAGATACCTGCTTTGGGACACAAGCAGCTTGACAAGTGACAGCAGCTCTATTCAACCCCATTGGAGGTGTTTAGGAAACCCAAAAATAGGGTGTCATGTGTCAAAAATTGGCCACATGGTGCAAAGCCTAACTCAGCTGCTCAGCACAAGGGAATTCTGTGCTGAACAACAGCGTGAAAGCTAAAGTTAATCTCTTATCCAAAGGACAGAGGAAAGTAGGGGTTTTGCGATGTTATCACCTATACCTTGGAAGTTCTAAGAGTCTGGGAATCTGGAATAAAATCTCTCATAAGCACAAAAGACTAAAGAACAAAATTGCAGCCAACCGCTATTTCATAAGGAAGAAAACACCATTCCTGACTATGCAGCAATTGGTGCTACCTCCTGCAACATCTGTCTTGTTTCTTCCACTACATTCCAGTTTATTACTATGAACACAAACATTGTCACTGTTTTCTCAGGCTCCATTGCTTCTGCTTTCTTCAGCGCCAGTCTTGGTAGAAATCATCTTTGTTCTGCTGCTGTACAGGCTGCATCTGCCAGACACAGACAGTGCTGACAGCTACAAACAGGTCAAGGGCATGATTCAGTTTCTATAAAATGAGTAGGAGTCTTGTTGCTGATGTTAACAGATCCAGATCCAAAAGTTCTAAAATTTTTCTGCTGGAAGCCTTCCAAAATCTCCCAAATATCTGAGCTGAGGCTGAAACAATGAAGATAGCCCCACTAACCAACCTCCTAAAACACAAAGTTCACATGCAAATCTCTAGGAAATGAAAAAAAACCCACAAACAAACAAACAAAAAAACCAACCCCAAAAAAACCCGAAAAACTCCACATTTTTGCCTTTTGTGCTCTTGATCATCCTTTCTCCTACTCTTACCTGTCAGGTCCCTTCCCTAGGCATAGCATAGCACTTTGCACAGAAACACTCATAAATGGTTAGTGGGTGTAAAACACTCCCATTATATTTTGGTGTAGCCCCTGCTGTGTATTTATTTGCACAGGTGTGAATGACAATACAAAGGGAAAGGCAATGGTGAATCGGAGAACCATTCAGCACGCGTGCTGGTGCGCTGCTGTGCTCCAGTAACGGCCTGTCACCAGCTCTACCCTGACTACATATTGTGCATGTACTGAATAGCAGCTGCCAAAGCCACAGCATTTTCTTTCCACCCTCTTGCCAAGTGCACCTGCTGCCCAGAGCCCTCACTCCACTCCTGCCAGAGCTGCTTGTCATCTTTATTCTGTTATTTCCTCTCGTGCCTGAAGCCCATAATACATTCCTTCAGCAGTGGCAGAAGGAATATTTAATTATTTTGATCAGTGGAGGATGGACATGGTTGGTCAGGGCCTCACAGGGCTCATCCCACATTTTATTTTGTTATTTGGGGAAGCCTGGCTCCAGCTTCCCCAAGATCACATTCTGGTCCCATGATGTCCAAGGTGGGTGTGGGGATGGAGTGGTCCACTTGGACCTTGTTGTAGCACCACAACCTCTTCTGTGATAGGCATCTACAGACTGCTGCTATTTTACATCCTTGCTGCTGTTGCTACCTCTGTGGATCTGCTGATCATTTTACACTTTATACTTCTACCTCTGTGGATCTGCTGATCATTTTACACTTCATGCTTCCACCACAAGCTTTCCAAATCTGGATTTTCTCACAAAATCAAATACTCTTTTCATTTTGAAAATACAAGCCCTACACAGCTATCTCTAATTGGTGCAAAGTTCAAAACCATCCATCCTTGTCATACAACAAAAGGAAAATGACACAAAAAATGTAAAAACCAACACTTAATCAATGCTAGTGGCCAGCACCACAAAAACAAGCTGAACTTATGAACCATGAACCTCGTTTGTCCTTTACTGTGAATGATCTTGTCTTCTCTTGACAGGGATCCGTCACGTTCTCAGAATTACTTGAACTCGGGGGTGTCTGTCTATGACTGCATAATACAAAGCCTGGCAAACAGTCTTGAAAGTACAAGTAGTCACACTCATGGAGATCCAGCAAGCCTACAGGGAGCAAGCTGCTTCACTCTAAGGAGCAGAAGCCTTTCATGACAGCCACTAGCTTTTTCTTTTCTTAAAATAAAACATAAATAAATAAATAAAACCCCAATGGCACAACTGCACCATCGCTGGTGCTAAAAGGATCAGGCCCCTCTGGTGATTTCAGATGTTGCTCATTTACTCGGAAATTAATCCTTCCTCCCCTCATATTCAGAGCCACTTAGCGCCAACCAACAATTATGCCATCTGATCACTAGAAATAAAATAACTTTTCTTCTTTGTCTCTGAATGTATTCCTTCAGGACCCATTTTTTTCTGCTGTTCAGTGAGCCAGAGAGAAGGATATTATGAGTTCTGGGTGTTTAACAAACAATATGACATGCCACACTCTTGAAGAATACAAGTGCAGGTCTTCAGCTTTCACAACAATGAATCTAATTTTGGGGGTAAAAAATAAAAGGTATGATTTTAATTTGTTAAATCTTTTGGTTAAGTAAGAAATGTAGTCATAGTCACCATAATAGCACTGAAATACAAGGCATTCTCTGGGTAGAGAATGAACATTGTTATGTTTTATGAGCAGTGTTGAAAAGAAAAACTGCATTTAAAAATAAAATAAAACACTCATGAAAAAACAGAATAAACGTTATGTTACTTTTGGTACATATATAACAATTAGGAGCTAGGTCTTACAACCATTATTCCCAACAATATCAATAGGATTACTGAGTAATCCTCAGAGGCTTGAAGGATCAGACAATAGTGTTCTGCTCAGTTTTCATATAACAACATATCTCAACACATCTTTCAACATCTTTATCCAGAAAGTAAATTGGTCATGTAGCAATTCTCCACTAAGGTAAAACAGAAAAGGCTGTCATACCTCTCTGCACAGAAAGGCACCTTAATACTTAATATGATTAATTGAGGGTAGATTAATGACTGAGTCAACAATAATTCCCATACGGAGTGTTTGCATAGGAGTGTGTGGGTATGCTTGCAGTAGTACACTTGCGTGCAAAAATCAAACACAAAACCTGATCACATGTTCACAGCTGGAAACAGTGTTAGGCTTTATTCAGTAAGGTATAAGGCACTATCATTTAGCTCTCCCGCAGCAGGAGGAAAAATGGTGCCACAGAAGAGAACTATCACATCAGACACACTCCAGGGGTCTCTTTTACCTACATTGTTCCTCTCCCAAATGTAGCTCTTTAAATTTTAAATAGAAAAAGAACACACAGAAACATTGTGCAGTACAAAAATGTCACGGTGAAAAAATGTGGAAAACATTTCTCATTAAGCAAGGTAAATACCCTAAAGTTCACATATAGCTTTGATGGTGCAGTGTGTGCCTTTAAGACTTAAAGAAACACCCACATCAAAGTGTTGACTTAAGATAGTGGGGCTTTAGTTCAAACATAGCCAAGCTGTACAATAGGTGATGTGGTGAATGTCTACATTATTTTTATACTGAATAAAAATGCAGGCTGGACAGCACATTTTAAATTTGTTACAATCTTTAAAATTTAGGGAGTATAAGAAACAAATGTTCACATTTTTATAGTGAGCTATGCCCAAAACATCAGCTCAGCTTTATACTTCTTACTTCTATTTAAAATACTGCTTGAAATGTTCAGAAGGCTAAACACACAGAAGCCTAGCAGAAACACTGGCAAAGCACAAGAATCTCACAAATGTAAAAAAAAAAAAAATACAGAATATATTTTTTCATTCTCCATGCAGACAGACGACTGCACACAGATAACAAATGTGCTTCTCTTCACCCTGAGCCTGCACCTGGCTCCTGGGGAGCATGGGGACCTCACTGCATTTCACTGCCAGGGACAAGGACCCCATGGTCCCCCACATCTTGTGCCCACTGCTGCACCAACAGTGGGAAAAAGCTATGTAGAGCCAATGAAGGTGCTTTGGAATGCAAGTGGGACATTGCCCAGCTGAAGAATAAATGCTTACCAAATATAATCCAGGAGAAGTTTGTAGCACTCAAAAAAATGTGAATATACTTTAACCTATAAATTTCAAGTGTTAATGATTATCAGGGCTTTCTAGGCTTGGCCTCATTCCAGTGACACTGGGCTTTGGGAAACTATGACTACCTTTGGAAATGCGACCTATTAGCATTAACCACTCCTTTCATAGGAGATGCCTAGGATTTTGATGATAGTGCCCTGAGCAACTATTGTTTATTTTTATATTTATCACATTTAGTGGAAATTGAAATAGAGCTCAAGAAAAATAAACTGTTGTTCATATTGCCTAATACATTTGTGAAATATCAATACAAGCCACTTGAAATGATAGACTGTATAATTAAGAAGAGATAAAAAAAAAATGTAAAAATCACAGTTTACCTAAAAGAGCTAAAAAAGTTCACAAGAGAAATATTGTCAGAGTGTAAACACAAACTGTCTTTATACAGAATTTGATACCTTCTCTGATATCAAATTCTGTATAAAAATACATCCATTAAACAAAGGTTTAAAGATAAATTATTTTAAAACACATCAATAAAACATTAAGCAATGCTGGTTGCTAAAGAAATAACCTACAAGGCCAGGCAATCAGACCTTTAGATACTTTCCTTAGCCATGATGAAATCATAGAAGAAAAAAAAAATACATAAACCACTTCATGTAGCTCAGTGATGTATTATTTGATAGGGAACACTTTACTGCAAGTGTCCATTAAGTGATGCTTACACTGTAACTCATAGTATATGACATCCATATGAATCTCAAATGAATTCACTACTATCAATGCAGTCTAAATGAATACTATGTGGATTGGGGCTCTTTTTCGAACAAATGCAATCTGTTCATGTATGATGAGCTATATCTGAATTGAAGGGGCTGCAGTGTGCTGGGTACAAGGAAGATGCAGAAAGGAGTACGAGTTGTTTAATTGGGCAGTGTAGGGAGATCAAGAAGCGTGCATATGTCCTATGAAACGAGAAGGAAAAAGCAACTGCAGAAGATGACAAAAATCAGATCTTAGCAATGATATTAAGAGCAACAGGAATGCACACACAAAGAATAAGAACCATTATTGTGTATTGACAGAAGAGAGAGAAACAAGGCACCAGAGGGTGAGAGAAAAATGATGTTGGGGAAAATATTTGGAACAGAAGGGATGTGAACAGCCCTACAGTGTGTAAAAGATTAGGTAGTAATTTGGGACATGTTAGAAAAACAACCTGTAAGGTAGACTAACTGTGACCAAAGATAATAAAAGGCTTGAAAAAAAGAAAAAAAAATTGTCAGAAACAGATACAAACTCTTGTTTTAGGGAGAACAGCACAGGGCCATTCTAGCAACCCAGGACATGGATTTCTCTGGGAGTGGCCCACAACTGGATGAGGGCACTAGAAATCAAACAGGTCTGCCACACAGGAAGAACAACCTGTCTTTTTCAGAGTTAGGCAAGTAGAGAGCAGAAGTAGTAAAGGAACAACAGCCAGAGAGTTAGGGCTTAGTCCCACAGAAAAGAGCTCTTTGATTCAGACAGCCTGCCAATTGAGCTAATCCTGTAACCAGCCATGCTGGCAGTCATCATCCAACTCTTGAAAGTATCATTGGAACTGCTGCTGCCACCACTTGTAGCTCACACTGTTTGTTCACTTCATAGTATTTCTAAAACAGATTGTCTTGGGCTTTGAAGAATTTACTCAACAGGGAGACAAGCAAAGAAGGAAAAGATGTTAAGTTCCGCTACTGATTCAGGTCAGAAGTAGGAGTGGTTTACTCAAGTTGTCTGCTAGAATTGACACTGCACTTTTTACTGAACACATCATTTTGGGGATTTATTCCCCACAAGTGATGGTTAGAACAGAAATAGAGTAGGTAGCCCAAACAGGCTAAACCACTCTTTGTCCATAAATGCAGACTCCTGCACATACACAAAAGACTCAACTGCAACATGAACATGGCAGTTGACAGGACAGAAGCCTTTGTACTATTTTGTGCTGTCTAGACTGTGAGTGAATTTAATTTTACATTAAACTGCAACTATTGAAATAAATATATTTACATCAAAGGGCAAAGGAGAGTGGTATTCCCTGTTACACTGTTTTTTTTTAAAAAAGGGGGGGGCGGGGACACACACACACAGAAATACTTTATCGTTCCTGCACGTCTCCATAAAAGCACAATATTTGTACTTCTTTTTTGCCAGCATTTTAAAAAACTGTTTTCTGCCTTATTTTCCAACCTTTCTCTTAAGATAGCTACTTTCTCAGAGAGGCATGCACCAGTCTTCCCTCAAGACAAATATCCTTGCCAGAACAATAAGCAGAAGTTTTTAAATTGCCATAAAATAAAGCCTTTTAAAAACAAATAGTGTTTCATAAGTAGTTCAACAACTTAAGACCTGGAGCAGATTGCCCAGGTATCACGGGCTCACAGTCTGAACACAGCTCTGACATACTTTGTCTCCCTGGTTTTGAAGATGGCAATACTGGATCATTGTCACTTATATTCTCTACTCTATGGACTGCTCAGCTAAAATACCCGCTGAAATTATCAGTGGAGCTTTATGTAAGGTCTTCAAGACTGGGACATGGCAGGCACAACTGCATTAGCAGGTAGCACAGGCCACAAAAAGCAGCACTCTAGGCTGAGGACCCCACAAATATTTTGGGACATTTACTTGAAAACTGTTTGGTCTCCAAGCTGAATGCCCATTAGCAGTACATGCATATACAGAGTGCACCGTTGTGCTTAGTTTCATGCTGTTCATGGCCAGTTCAAACTGCTCTGCTCTGAGAAGTGGGGCACGTGAGGCCAACTGGAGTCACACTCTGAAATCATGCTCCTGATCCCCACCAAAACCCTGGAGTAGAAACACCCAGTTTAGGCTGTCAGCCGTTTTGTACAATTTAGTTAAAATTGTTTCATGTGGTATTTTAAAAATGCATTAAATCATTGAAAAACTGAAATCTAGACTGGTGTGTGGGGGGGTGAAAATCCTAACTGTTCCATAGTTAATGTTACATTCAACAGTAATTACTTAACACATACAAAGCTCAATTGCATAACCTACAATTCTCCCACTTTGTATAGGCTCCTTTGCTTCTACTTTAAATAAAAGAAATTATTTTCATTTTGTCAAGAAAACTTTTCTCTACCTCACTACTGCATGACAAGGGAACAGATGGCAATTTAAGGGGAGAATTTATGAGAGCCACAATCTTAATGTTGCATAAAGAAAAGAAAAAGACTCGCATCAAAACCACTGACAAATGTACTTGCTAATATTAATGCACTCCCCATTCATCCAATATGCTTCCTAATTGCTTTTCTGTACATAATAATGTGGCACCTGCTGCTCAACATTGCAAGCGCATCAGGATTTCTCCAAAGTCAAACAGCTCTGCAACTGGCCCTCTCCCAGTGATAAATGTAGAGCACTGTATCACGCACAGTTCCTGTCAGTGGCATAATTAAAATTTTATACTTACAGAAAAAGATAGTAAACAATCAGTTCTTAAATGGATTCACAAGAGGAACTCTTGTTACAGCCAACTTTATAATTAGTATGCATCATGTAATGCTAATATATCCATGACAAGAAAATAGGAAAAATGTAGAAACTCAGTTGTTCTCTTTAATGCAATGTTAAACTACACAAAAAAAAATGAAAGCAATCAGCCTATTGTTATTTCAGTCTTCTATTTCTGCTCTTCATTTTCCATTGAAAATAGCTCAGCACATTTTGCACTGGAATGATGGTCGCTCCCTAGTGACACATCTCTGGAATTTTCAAACAGCCACAAGGATAGGTTTCAGCTTTATGATGTTTATTCATTTTAATTTTACATTAGACCAAAAAAAAAAAAGAGGGTGTAATTTATTTTTTAACAGAGTTAGGGCCAAAACACACAATCTTTATTAGCTGACAAAACTCCCACTGACAAAGATATCCAAAACATTTAAATGTATTTTTCTGCCGATGTGATTATGCATCATCCAAAATGTGACATGGTATAAGCAAAAAAAAAAAAAAAAAAAAAAAAAAAAAGCATTCACATCTAGTGTCCTAAATTAACTCCTGAGCCTGACAATATTAAGCAGAACTGAGATGCCATATGCTTTCTGTTTCATAGTGGAACTATTCTATGTCTATCTGATATAGAATACACATCTATATTTGCATAATACATGGATACTATGTATATTTCTGATTATAATGTGAATTTTTAGCATAAAATTTTGGTCTGCATATATGCACCTTACATTTTTGCTTACAAATACGCTGTTTACACTCATGCATGCTCAAACATATGGACACACATCCACTTTTGCTTACTTTTCTAATTGTTTTAAAATAATTTGATAGCTATATTTTCAAAATTATTCTGTGTAAGTGTCTGTTCTGCCCCAAAAAGCCCTACACTGTATACGGTGCAAGTCTGCAACCATTTAGTGCTCCAAAGTTTAAAGTAATATGCGTCCCAATACATGTATTTTAAACTAAATCAGTGGTTTGCATTTTTAAATACAAGCTAGGTATTATGTTTAAGAAGTGGGTTTTTTTTTTTATTCCTGGCTTCTATTACTTTGATTTGTAATAATATTTTATTTGCCTTCTGAGAAACAGAGTGGGAAAATTATCCAGTCTATTCAAAAAAGCATTTTAAAATACTATTATTTATGATATACCAGCCAAATCACAAGCATGGGTTTGCAAAACAATGCTTCCATCCTTTTTTAATGGAAACAATATGCAAAAAAAATTTAGAGGAGAAATATTTTCTAGAACAAAATACAAAAAAAGATTTACTTTTTACAAATGTCAGTGAAATATAATACATGCTTGGAATATGTGTTGGCAGGGAGACAATTCAAAATGCACCCGATTCACAAAGACATACTACTAGCCTGCTTACAGTATAATAGCCAATATCTAAATCTTCTTTATCTTCACTTGGTGTGATGATGTGCATGCCAAAAATTAAAATACCCTTCCAAATCACTGCTGCTGTGTTACAGAGTGGTAAAGGTTTCTGAGCTGTGAGGCAATCCAAAGGTCTGAGCCACACTTGTATTTACACAGTGTTCTTTTCCCTGTGCTTTTCAAACAAGAATTGTGGAAGATTATCTCCATTTATAGCTTCAACATTTTTATTGAGAGTGCTATTTCTTCAAAGGAATATTGCAGGACATCTTTTAAAAATGTTCAAGAATCTGAAAACATGAATAGCAATGAATCCATTTATATATAAACATACTCAGTGTCCGCCTAACTAGAGCCATCAAAAGCTTCATTCTTACAAGCAAGTGAAAAATCCTGAAGTCAGACTCCTATCACTTGGTTACAGAAATGGCCCTATTTCAAGGGTCAGAATTGCATCGTCAAAACACAAAAAAGCAAATAGGGTTTTTTTATTCTTTTTTAATGTAAATTCCCATGAACAAGATGGTCACAGACTGTAAAGAAAATCTGGGAGGTGATCTCCAGTTTCTTTTTTTAAGTTTTTTAGAACAACTGCTGGGTTACAGATATTTGAAAAATTTATCATTTCAGCCTTTAGTAATCTGAGAGAATATGGCTAGGTTAAAAAAAAAAAAAAAAAAAAAAAGCTAAACACCACCAAAACAACCAACCAATCAAAAACCTCACAACCCTAAGGATTCAAACAAGGGAGCAATGTCACCTGTGACTGAGAATACCTGCTATTGCTAGATGGAACTGGCTTACAGCGCACATCAATGCAACCTCCTCCACACTCCTAAAATTTTCTATATGGACTGTGACAAGGAAGAGCAGGGGTTAGTGCAAGCTATGAGGGAGGAGGCAAAATTTATTTTTTTTTTTTTTAAATCCTGCCTTATCAGTTTGTTTTCTGTTATAGAAAGAGCCATTCGTGCAATTGCTCATCCCAAGACAAACCAGGAACCAAACCTTGACATTTGATTGTCTAAAAGTCTGTTCAAACATCAGTGAAGCCAAAATTGCAATTGCAGGTGCAGAATTGTAGCCTTTGAGGTGAATCCCACATGCTGATCATGTGGGCTTATCCATACTATGACAATCAGAGACTTAGAGATTTGAATGTTTCCAGGTGGAATGAGAACACGTATTCGCAAAAGAGGTTGGAGTGGGGCAAATTCAGGCCTGCTGTAACTTCACAGGCACCAGTTGCACTCCACCCAGAATAATTTTAACCGGTAAATATAATGAGATGAGCCCTTTCACTGCCCCACTAATTCTGCTCTCACTGCTGCTAAAACCCAAACTCCCATTGTCTTCAGTAATGCAGAATCTAGCCTGCTCAAAGATCTCCCAAAATCCCCCCCAATATTCTAAAAGCATTGTATTCATGGACAGAAGTAAATACACCTGTTATTCTCCATTCCTGACAAAGGCTTTTTCAAGTTAATAGAACAGCATTCCTATGTAAACAGGGAGTGGCACTGACATATTGGGAATTTACCACGCTGCTTTACAGGATCCCTCTCAGCAGGATACATTATACTTCAATGCAGATTTTCAGCAAAATCCCTTGTCGATTTCCCATGCAGTGTATGAAGGAGTCAGACAGCACTTTCAGTTCTATCAAGCACCATTTTAGATTAACCTAACTTCCATAACCTACATAATATAACACATAAATATTAATACATTATAGTTATTTCATCTAATTAGCTTTTCATTGTTTTAACCTAAGTGCAATCTCAAATCATGTTCTTCAGTTCTCTAATACTAGATGTTCTCAGCACAATATAATAAATGAAAACATGTACTAAGCTAATTAAAACATAGTTAAAAATCTGTCTTAGCAGAAGCCAAACTGAGCCCCTCAGTCTCTGGCAAAGACCATTTTTTAATTCTGATGATATGACTTCATGTCACTGAAAACTTCTTCATATGGAAAAAGCTCCAGCTTGTATTGAACATGGCAGCCTGCCTGCTTAGAGGACAAGCTGGTATGAATGTAGCATCCCAGATCTTCTCTGAAGAGTGATTCAAATTCACCATCCTAGCCTTGATCTTCAAGGCCCACAATGATGTGTCAGGTTGAGACTGCAGCAAAAAATGCTTGCTCTCCTCACCTAATAAACACACTGGTGCAAACTGTTGTGAATAAACTGTGGGCTTCACAATATCTGCAGTTTTCCCTGGGGTATGTCTGTCTCATGGCAGACTGACTAGTTTATTAGCTTGGGCTCAGTACTTCACCACACACAGTCAGAGAACCTCACACATGACTTGCGTGTGGATAACTTGAGCACGGGCAGGACCGAGCTGGTGTCCCTCTGTAAAATATCACATTGACCTATATTTTCTTGTTGGAATCCATTTATTAACAAGAAATTATAATTTTCCTTTGAAAATTGAATTTTAAAAAAGTGTAAGATTTGCAGCCCTCCTGGTTACTCACAAAAACCGAAAGTATGTCCCAAGTATGTATTTCAAAAGGTTAAAAAAAAAGAAGGCAAAAAAACCCAACACTAACAATTTGTTAATTTAAGGGAAAAAAAATAATCAGGTGATTTGCAGCCCTACCTCATGATTTTAACGCTTGAGTTTCCAAAAATGCAAATGCTATCATGAATAGTAATAAAACTTTAAAGCAACAACAGCGATGCCTGCAAAGAATAGGAAACCTAGATTTTTTGGCAGAAGAGCCACGAGTGTGGAACATACTGTCACAACTTATTAGAAAAGTCACAGATCTTGCTACATTCAGGGCAATATAAGACGCACCACTTCACAGTAAATTCAAACATCTCTGGGACATAGGTAAGATGAAATGAGGAGAATTTTTTTTTTTTTTTAAGAAAAAGAGAGAAAAAATAAAAGAGTTCAACTAAGTGACTAAATAGTCATTCTAGAGAAACATAGATAAACAATCTCTTGCAGCTTCTCATAGAGAGGAGACATTGCAAAAACATGAAAAAACTATTTTCCATTTTTTTAAATAATGCCCCCTTCCAAATATCTTCCCATCTTAGAGAGCATTTAAAAATGTTTAAATTTAAGTTATGCATATACATACACTGAAGTCACTATCTAAATATTAAGCATATACCTAACACATTGCTAAATATGGGTATTCCTCCCCAATAAACATAATGCTGGGCATTCTTAAATACCTTCCTATGCTGTGACTGTAGCGTCTTCATGGTTATGTCCTGCTGGTATATGCAACTGGCAACTGGTGAGATTTTCAATACAACTTCTATGGAGTGTTTTAAGAAAAAGTAAAATTCTATTGTCCTTTTCTCAAAGCAAATACACTCATACAAATATTTTCAGTTGGTAAAATTCTTCTTTGGCAATTCTACTCTTTTTTAGGATTTTTCTAAATTGGATTTTTTTATTATTTAATCCTCCCCCAAACCACACAGCATGCAGTGTAAATATGAGCTCAAATTTACAACATATACAGCAATAACATGAATGCATTTAAAAGTTTAATCTGCAAAGGCTCTTTCGTGTACATTTGAGAGGGACTTCCCGCAAGAATAAAGATCTGAGAGAAGAGGCCTTTACTTCTGATACCTTTCAGGAGTAGGTAGAGCAGAGAAAAGACTCTTCTCAGCTAATCTTTCTGACAGACCTGTTATCTTATTACCCTGTCACAAGGTAAATGAAGGTTGGGTTCCCAGTCCATTAAAAATATGTCATTAGCCAGTTATTTTAGAATGCCAGAAGAGGAGGAAAAAAAGTAAGCAAAATACTTTGACAGATTTTTTCCCCACACTAGTCACAAAGTGACTTGAAAAATTCTAGAACTGCTACTTTCAAACTGGTTCAAAATGTGTTGTAAAATTATTATAATACATAAAGAGTGCAGTTATTTAAGGTAGAGCCTCTCATATCAAACAGTGTGCCTTGTCAAAGCAAGTGAGTCCTCCTTTAAGTATCATACTGATAAAATAAGTAGATGGTATTTTACCATGTAATACGGACAATGATTCAGAAAAAATATTGTTCATGTTATTATTCTTAAATCCATGTTAAATGTATTATAAGCTATATGTCATTTCCTACCAGCTCTGCCATTAACTCCATAACAGCTGGTGCTAACTGTACTAAATTGTATTATAATGAGCTCATATATTGCTAGCAATTACAGAGTTAAGTTGAATACATCCTCTGAGTACAAAAATAAGTCTGCTTTCTATCTAGCAATAAATTAAAGGTAACACCTGCTGTAATTTAAAATAGCCAAAGTTTTATAAATATATGTAATACATGTAAAACACATACATATAGAACAGCAGCAAAGAAAAATCACAATTGAAACAACTCCTTAAAATCTGTTTGATTCCACTATACCTACCTCATGTTTGTCACCACAGCAAATCATTTGAATGCTGGTTGCGCGTTTCTGGCTTATGTCACATGGCAACTACAGTGTTAAAAGTTAAAAACCCTAAAAGTAAAGACCATGTATGGTTATTTGTTTTCTACACAGCTTTGCTATACATTTTCTAGATCTTGTGATTTAAAAATCACTTTAAGATGTGATGTTACTGCTGGATGCAACTCAAGAAACTCTTTAATGTTAACTGAGGGCACTGATCCTTCTCACACTTGGCTTTTCCAGCTGCTTTTACGAAGGAGACAAAAGATAGAAGTACAGTGTATATAAAACATCCAGATCAGGAAATTATGAGTATTTCTCATTTCTAGGACATTTCAGGTTCAATCCAGGACACAGGCTGACAAAAGGAAGTGTCCCCAGCACCTTCAGGGGGAGCATGAGATGGCTTCCATCAATCCTGCCTGCAAAATTGGGTGTAGAGCCTCAACAGAGGCAGCAGCTCCCAGATACCAGTCACATTGTTAGACCCACAGAAACATGGGACCAGACAGTAATCTGTTCACCTGCTACAACAATATCTGTGAATAGCACAGCACATATTTGTCATAAAGGACAAGTCTTAACATTCTAAAAAGTTACATTATTCAGCACGAACCCTGTAATGACAATCTCCCTCCAGTCCACTTCTTCGGATCCATCGTTACAAAGAAGGACTGTAGACAAAAAGAACAACTCCCATCTTAGGAGTCTATGCGAGGCCCTCACAGTCACAGTAAGGCTACCCCATTTGGTAACTACTATCCATGCTACAGCATCAGAGCCATTGCACCCACACAACGTACAACCCTCTCCCATCTCGCAGAGGGACAGGGCTTATCACACAGCATTGCATCTCTCACACACTGCATGAAATACCAACACCTTCAAAAAAAAAAAAAAATAGCATTAGTCAAAATCACCTCATGCTCAGGCTCTTGCAACAGCTCTAAGGGGGTTGCTTACCCGCTGTAGTGCATTGTGCACAGCTACAGGAAAAGAACCTGGCTCCAGCAAAGAGCCAGAGTTTGAGACTACATACCTTCCAGACAAGGGCATCATGACAAGATACTATCATTTGAACACAAGAGTGAAAAGCCACTGTAATATGCTATTGTTCTTTATCTTTTATCGTATCTTTATCTTTAGCTAAGAACAAAGGAAGGAAACAGCCCTTTTTAACATTAAAGATGTTGTATCTTTGGGAATACAAATAAAGCTCAGAGATCTATGGGACCATACAAGCCACACTAGCAAGAACCATTAAAAACGCTGGCCATCATTACATGAAGATCTTTCACTGAGAAGAGGGGTCCACAGCAGATCATGCCGTGGATGGGCTCACTGGAGATGCTGCCCACCCTGTTGGGATGAAATGTCCTGTTGTCCACCCCAAGCAACTCCCACACCTGGGATAGAGGAGGATTCCTTCACATTGCTACGTGCTTTACATGACACAATTTATCTTGCTTGAATACTTTGCCAACTACAAATTCCGGTTGTCTGCTAGTAAATGTACTTACATCAGGGCTTTTTACCTCAAAGTGATGAAAAAAGAAACATTACTTAAAAACACAGTTCTCCCAGTTCTGCACTATCACCCACTGGACTGTCTTTCCCCTAATAAGTTAACCCAAGGTCCCATGTCACACAGGAAAAGGTCAACAACAGAGAAATTAACCAGCTTGTGCCAAAAACCAGACATGACAACACACCATCTCTGCATGATAGTGACGCAAAATACTTCTACTGCTATTAGAATATTATTAATTAGCTTTAAAGACAGAACAATGGGCTGGTATAAGAAATATTCTGAATGCAGACACAGGTTCTCTACGGAAAGTTTTCTTCATCTTGGGACATTCATTTCAAAACAGACTGAACATGAAGTAACGTTCTATCTTTCCAGAACAAGAACAGCAGGATCTGGCCCCACAGGACCCAAGGTATTTAGGGAATGTCTGCTGTTACAGAGCGAGTGTGATTGCCCATTGAAAGAAGCATTTTTCCCTGTGAGAAAAGTTTATAAGAGTAAGCAAAGTTATAGTGTATTTAGGGTAGAAAATAAATATTTGATGACTCTAAAATAACACCTCTATGCATAAGTATATACATATGCATACACTGGAGTGTTAGTCTGCAAAATAACAGTATTTCCCTCTGAATTGAACTCAAAATTTCAATAGCCTTCGGTCTTACTTAACACATGGAGTATTGGGTTAAGCCTTTTTAAAGTAGCTACTGATTTTGCATACCTCAAATTTTAGTGGCACAATCAAAAATGCTTTTACTGCTCCTGATTTCTGTGGAGGAGTCATCACTTTCAGGAATGGCACATTTTGAGCACATCCAAGTTACGTATCCCAAATCTGAAGTCACTGAACACGTTTGTCATCACTGCAATTCCACAGGGCTAAGGTTACTGCGATGGTTTCCAGTATCTCTGGGCCAGTCTCACTCAATCCCCATGTACTTACAAACTCCTGAAACAAATCTCGAGCATGGCATTTGAAATCATGTTTCTTATCCATCATTATAAACTCATTAAGACTTTCTCTGAATCACTCCAGCAGCTTCCCTGGCATCATCACCAGAAATTAAAACATTTTGCCCTTTCTTTGATAGAACTTCACAACTCAGCCTCTTTCCCATCCATCTACTCACATTTTAATGCATCACTGGCAGCCTATGTAGCTTTGATAGCTATGACAACTCCCAGACTGCAAGGCCACAATCTCCTCGCTCAAATCCCTCCTTTAGACCTCTCTGCCACAATGTTTATTTAACAAAAACAAACAAACAAAAACCCCACACCTAATTCCTTACAGCCAGCTAGGTGGAATCTGGCCTTTAACGCATACACACATATAAAATATTTCTTTAAAATGCAACATGCATAAAAAAATAAAGGAAGGAGCATTCACAAAGAGAAAGAATATGTTTTATTTAACCAGTTGACACAGTTTGAAAAAGTGGACATGTTCATTTGTTGGCTATATCAACTCATTTGATAGAGGAAATTACTTAATCCTACCATCTCTCACATCCAGAGGGAAACTACAGCAACAGTCCTGCTGTAAAAATTTATATATTTTACTGAAACCCTCCTCTTAAAGCCGTTAGCTGTCAGTTATGCTTCTGCCACAGAAAGAATCCACAGCAGGAAACAGTTAGCCACATATGTAGGGTACATAAGACAACCAACCTCCACTTTGGTTTAAAAATCTAGATGATGATGAAGTAATAAAGGAAAAAATATTACAAACAGTCTTAATACAGTATAAGCATTCAATAAATAGCAGGATACAAACACGAGTGCATATTAAAAATATACACCTGCATATTATCCACGTACAGGTATAGGTGGATATACATGCTCAGATCATTACAGAAAGTGACATGTGGGAATATTACAATAATGATGATGATGAAAGAAGGTATATTATGCTGTGGGTAGAGGGCTATATGCATGTTTTATTTGCTTGAGTTACAGCGAGTAGTGACTGGCTATGACATTTGACTGTACTGCCGTCTCCAATAAACATAAAACAAAGTCTACACTGCCCCTTTAAAGACATGGTTTTCATTCATTCCATAGGACTGAAATGCGTTCTAATGCTTCTGAATGGTTTTAATAAATATGAGTGTGTATAAAATTCTGCTGATGATTCAATTACTAAATCACTCGTAACAGCTGTGGCGCTGTGATCTCTTTTGAAATAAATTATGTCATGGTGATTACCTAAAAAGAAAGGTGCATTTCTCATATGATATTGTATTAAATAAGGTGTGTACTGTGTATTTATTCTACAGCTTGGATTTAGTGGAAGTGGGTAGAATACATAGTTGAGGCATATGTGTGTCACTTCTATTATACTGAATGCACATCTTTGGGAAGCACATACATATACTTTTTTGATTCCTATGCTAAATTTGCTCATTTCATCAGTTAACATTTCCTTTTCTTAGGACTGATCAAGGCTTTAAGAAAAAAACAGGAGTTTAGTCTCTCTTTCAACCAGTGCATTATCATTGTAACATTAATCTTTCTGAAATGGATTTCATTTTATCTGGTTGCATTTCACGGCAATGTAAAAGTATAAAAAATGCACTTAGATTTTCTAAGGGAACATTAGCACCTACCATTAGTAAGGGTAGAAGTAAAGCTGCTCTTCTAAATAAATTTAACAGAAATGCTGGCATCGGAGGGAGGGCCGTAAGATGAGTATGCCTTTACTTTTGCATTAACTGATTATTTATTTATTTATTTTTAGAAAGAGTTTTTATGTCAATAGGATAAAGGGGTGCTGCTTCATGAAAGGATATTTCCCACTTAAACAAAGTAGAATATATTTCATTATTAGAAGTACTAATGAGTCATTTCCCTCAAAACTATACAGCATAATTTATACACATTTTAATGGCAGTATTTTAGAGATGTAAGAAAGTAAAAGGGCACTGACAAGGTCCAATTGTATATAATACAGAAATCACTAAAACACAACAGAACTCTTCCTAAAAGTTAAAAAATTAAAATATACACAAAATCATTAGAAAGGAATAGAAGAAAAATTCCTCCATTAAATGCGTTACTGTAGGGGTTCCTTTGACTGGGTTAAGGTCAAGTGCTAAGGACTATGAACAACATAAGACTTTTTTTTAATATTACTATACTTTTTAATATTAATATACTTTCAAACACTCCGTTAAATTTTCCAACCACAGGCAAAAAAACTTTTATCAACTTTATGTCTCAAAAATGATACTTTTTGTGGCAGGCCTCTACAGATCAGTATAAATTCAATCCAATTTAAAGCACAGTAACGATGTGGGCAGTCTCAGACTATTACTTTCAATGGGATAGAGTCCCTAAGGATGACATAGACTTAGTCCCATTGAAAGTAATGGGGTAAGCAATCACATGCCATTACTTTCAAGGAGACTCATTCGATACTATCCATAATAACATGGTAATATAAATCTGTACTGACTCATCAGCATGAAGAATGAAAATGTAAAAGAATGGCAAAGCGGCAAACGTGCACCCTGAGACAAAAAAAACAGCCCCCTGGTTTCTCTGCATCCATAACTCATCAGTGTTGAAAGTTTATTACAGGAGAGCTAAAAAGGCATATGAACACAAGGTGAGACATTAAAACCAAGATGAGGCTTCAGCATTTTATAGTATTGCTAGTCTTCACTGACCCTTTCTTTTTTTGTGTACTATACAGGAAGTTCTGGTCCTTAAATTCCTCAATTTTTATTTTTTTTTCCTAAATCCAGAAATATGAAAAAATATTTGCTCATGAATAATCTTTCTTTTTCTCTAAAGCCATTTATTTTTCTTTTTTTTCTCTCAGTGTACAATAGAGACAGCTACAAATAGCCTCTGCAAGCTTCCACTCTGCAAATCAAAGACATTAATAATATATTAAAAGGACAGATAATTCTGAGCAGGTGGACAGGGTGGCAATTGATCCATTACTGTACAAATACCTTGGTAATGGCTTGTAAAAACTTAAGATCCACAAAACAAAGATATAATAAAGCTCCACTATTAAGGCAGACACCCATTTATGGCTAGTAAATTTTATACGGATTAATAGAAAAGACCAGCTCAAATCCTGCTCTTGATCTAACAATAATGCTTGAGTTAGCAAGGCTCAAGAGTAAAAGACATTGGTAAAAAGTAAAGTAGATCACCCTGCCTTGTGCTTGGGAGGGAGATACAATGATTTATTTTGAAGTGGAAGTTGTCACAGTTTTCAGTAGATCAGTCAAAATAATTTCAACAGTGGAGTGTTAACATATATGAATATAAATGTTTATATATATATATATACACACACACACACACATATATATATGTATTAGAACATTTCTTCCTTGTCAGAGTGACAGAAAAGAAGTCCTCTGATTACTGAGCAGTAATTGAGAATATGGAATCTGCATTCCATGAATTGTTTTAAGGATAAAAGCAGAGTAAACCATGGGCACTGTAAAAGTTTCGCTAAGAATGACAGCTAGTGATACTCATTTCAGTCATGTAACTGTTAAAAGAATTACATTTCTGTGATGCAGTGAATCAGTTTAGTGGTTGTCAAGTTATAATTGTCAAGGAAAACTCTTGCTGAATCCAGAATGGATTTTGACGCAGGGGACAGGTGGATAAACTATGTTTTGAAACTAAACTCTTGCTTCTGAATCATCAAAAAAAAAAATATATATATATAACGGAAAATAGCATAATATAAAAACTTAAGTACATAAAAAAGAAACATAAGTATTATGCAAAAGTTGTTCCAGAATGGTAATTCTTGCTTTGCAGAAGGAGGACATGAGCTAAAATAGGTTCAACTTTAGGTATATAAAACCTCTATAGCTATCATAGAAGGTTTTCTGCAAAAATCAACCCTACATTTTTCATCCTATAATAAATTTTTCACTGTGAGGCTACTTCATCTGTGGACTCATTGCATCTTTTAATACAGACTCTGCAAATGCCATTTTCTCTGAAATTCTCAAACCCCTGTAGTTAAACAGGATCTCTTACTGAAATAACTGTTGATTTCACTGTTGACACTTCACCAATTTTAGCTTGCTCTTGTCATTGAAGAACTAGGCCAGTTCTCAAAAGGGCATATTTTAAGATACATAATCATAGCAATTTCACAAGCTTAATATTGTTATACTGTAAACATTTTAATACACTACCAGTTTTATCTGCTCTTTCCAACAGTATAGAAGATGCTGCCTTGTGCATTTCATAATCCTGAATCTTTAACCAATTGCCCCCTTTCCTTCTTATGACTGTAGCCAGATTTCAGCATCACAACTCTAGCTAAAAAGTATAATGAAGAAAGAACTGATGGATTAAAACAGTCTTGATATTTCTCCTCTTTATATACATATATAAACACATGCATACTATAGTCTTTTAAGTAGTAGTTTATTTTTCTAAAAAATAAAAAAAATATATTTGAAGGAAGAAACAGAAGGAAAAAGCTCCTTTTAAGGTAAATAAAAAAAACCCCAACGGACTACGATTCTTAAAAATCATTTAAGCAATTTTACCGAGAGAAAAATATTATCTCACCATATGAAGTATTGAAACTAGACTACAAACAATTGTAACTTTGAACAAGACCTGCTTGCTCAAATCTTTAATACTGCATATGTAAAACACAGGTCTGAGTACAGCAAGATGACTTTTTTTCCAAAAATATTTTTGTGTCTGTGCACTTGCATCTTTGTAAATAATTTTTAAGGTACAAAAACAAAATCAAAACCTTTGATGTGCAGTATCACATTTATAGAAACAGTTTGTACTGAATAGAAATGTATTTGCTACATGGTGAATAACAGAAAAGAATGTGTATTGTATTTTTTTTTAAATGAAATTATTGCACTTTTAATGATTGAATGTTACCTAAAATTTCAAAACAATAATTAATAATGACAAAGCATAATGAAAACCAATAACTTGATTAGAAAATATGCTATAGCATATACAAATAGCATGGCATAGTTGTACTATTCAGTTGTCTATTGCATCACACCATAAAATTAGATTAAAGCATTATAATGCTCTTCATCTTTTCTTATAAAGTTATGAAGATGATTGCACAAACACAAAAAAATAAAAACCCTCAAAACTAATTTTCCTTTTTCTTAAAAAAAAAAAAAAAAAAGCCACAACAAAGCAGGAGAGGCACACGAGCTCCTAGGAGAATGCATACACCTTTCTGATACTGTTTTGATAATTATATTTTCAAAACATTCTTCCACATTCAAAGCTACATTTCTGGAGATGAATACTTCCTTGTTTTTCAGCCAAAGGTGGTGTTTGATCCTACACTCAGATCCATGGGCATAAGAACCAGCAGGCACTGTATAACTTGTAATAGTAGCTATCGTGATCATACGGAGGAATTGATTTTACAGCATCCACCAGGCCCAGGTATCTAAAACAGGAATGAGCCATTAGACCTCTTGCACCTGCTGAAAACACTCACTACACTCACCGCTTCCTGCACGGTTAAAATAGCTTGCAATTAAATGATATAGATTCTAGTGCAATTTTTTTTTCATTGCTATTTTCAAACAGAAATCCAAGTTCTTTTGGGGTTTTTTTGGTAGATGTAAAGTATGGTAATAATAAAGATAGGGTTTTTTTGTGGTTTGCATATTTTAAGATCACAAAAAAATACACAGTAAATAAATCATTCATACATTAAGAATGATTACCAGCGTGTAAACTAGAATGTTGAATTATCTTAGATATATTACCCACAATGCTTTTCAAGGCAGCAGCTAATTAGCAGGAGAAAGGTCATGCAAAAAATAATGTGATTAGAAGAGGTTGAGAGAAAAAAAAAATAGCCATATATTTGGACATAGACCAAATTTCCTTTTTGCCACTGTAACTGAAAACCATTGCTTCAATATTTAATGAAATGCTTATGTTGCAGCACCTGGTCACATTTTCAGCATTGCCTAACCACCGCCTCCCCTGTGGGTCATTACTGCAGCCATCTGAAAGGGGGCAAACTGTTCATCGACTACAATAATGCCAGTCTTTAAGAATCTACAGCTACAAAACAGCAGGAGACAGAGTTACTTTGGCTCTGATCTTGGGAAAAATGGCTGGGGGCAAAATGCTGTTTCCTACCATCAGAGACTCTACAGTTAGCAATAATTCTGTAAGTCAAAGCCCATGCACAGGACCCAGCTTGGCTACCCTGTTCTGCTTTTCCCCCCTTTGCAGAAAGCTAACAGCTCCTGGTGAGAGATCCTTGTCAACAGGAAAACAGTAGTTCACACTACCCTGCTAATGATCCAATGCATCAATAGCTTAAACAATCACAACAAGCAGATGTCCTAAGTTAATATAGACTTTCCTGGGATTTTCCTTGTGAAACATGGCTTTAAAAGGCATTAGTCTTTTGTCCTCACTAGAGATCTGCTAAATCCTGGCACCATTTCCTTGGGTATGTGAACCCCAGCCTAATGGAATTTAATTACTTTAGTGGTATTAATCATCTGTACAGTAGAGCAAAGAGTATTTTATTACCACTTTTAAGGGTTATCGGCACATTTATTTCAAATGAACTGTCAAACTGCATTATGTGTAAAGCATGCCAGGTTTGAATACTGCAGCACAGGTGAACAGAAATTTGCTGCTTAAACTCTGACATAATGAGGATGCCTCTGCTTAACACAGGAAACGTGGATGCAGTTTATTTAAAATGAAAAATAAACTATCATCGATTTTAATGATTTCTTTTTGCTTTTGTTGTTGGGTTGGTTTTTTTTGTCAACTTCTAATTTTTCGCAGCTTTACTCTGAGCTGGAAAAGCTGCTCTTTCTTGAGGAAAACAGAAGCACCAGTTGGCACCAAATAACCTGTGACACTATTACAGGATTAGTTACAGAAGAGCAATACCAGTCTTGTCCATTATCTAGCAACAAACACTGGCTCAGTAACACAAGGTTTCTCTAATTCACTTAAATACATAAAATCCTTTGCATTCACACATATGGAAAAGCATATTTTCATTCGGTTTAGTTTCTGAATGAAACCTAAACTCCTACAGTTTGGAAAAAAAACTATGTATTCCTAAAAGATGCCAGTCAGGTCACCAGCACCTTACAGGAAAAAAAAAGCACATTTTTATGAGTTTACAGCCCCAACAACCTCAACCAAAAGACCTTGGCGTTCATTTCTGTTTGCTGGGTATGTTGCATCATATTTTGCATGCTGCACAGTTGCAAGCCTACCTCAAATGTAGCAAAAGTTAATACTTGTTGAAAGATATTTTTTTTTTATCCCTTTGGTGTGAAGTTACATGTTTTGTTTGGCTCCCTGAGTCTGCATAGGTTTCAGACCTGTCCTACACCTGATTAAAACATATCGTTTTGCACTCGTCTCTCAGACATTTTGCACTGAGTAGCAAATGAGAGCAATTTGTGACACAAGATACTACGACATGTGGGAAAGACACATAATTAGAGTCAGAATGAATGCATTTGCTTTTTAAAGCCTATTTGTCCTAGGATTTCAAATGAATCAAGCTGCTATGCCTCTCTCAACAGCTCCATACTGCTGTATAATGAATTAAAAGCTAGTGTTGCTAAAATGTGAAAGCTTCAGGAATAAAATGACTACTGTATGCATCTCAAAACCAGGGATGAGAGGATCTTAAAAGGCTCTAAACTCTAATGTAGCCTATTTTAAAGCTTTCCAAAAAACTAGCCCATTTTGCTAAACAGAGAATTCTCAAATGAAATCACCCTTTTCTGTGACAGATTACTGTAAATTTACAAAGCTACTTTGAATCTTGCCTTTTTAAAAGGAACATCTCACACTTACATCCTCTTGCCCTGTACATACCATTCAGGTTTGAAACCCCAGCACTGCATGCAGCACACAGAGAGGCATCTCTCAGTATAAACATACTGCTCTGGTCTCTCTTGACTTTTTCTTCCCTCTTGCCAGATAAACATCCTCATGTGTCACTGTTTCCTTCCCCTCCTGTCCAGATATTCAGAACCATCACCTGCCAGAAAAGAGGCAGAGCCAGGCACTATCAGTGACACCGTTGTGCCAGTGTCCCACACCCAGGGACAGCTGGCACCATCCCTGAAGAGAAACTTCAGACTTTTTGCCCATTCTCTGTATTTACGTGTTGGCTGAGACTCTTTACAAGACTGTTACTTGTAAGATGGAAGTCTAGACCTTTGATCACAGGCCACCCCTCTTAACATCTTATTAGAAAAAGGAAATCGGCTTTTGACAAATTAGAATGGAACTGACTCACAAAACAAGGAAGGCTCTCATTGTGATTACTTGTCCTTTTCAGTTTCCAAACCCTGATCATGTTCTTCAATGCCATATGGTCTATATACTATACCTTTTCTCCTAAAATATTGATACATTGCCTTTCTGTATTTTAAAAATCTTCAGTGGATTAAAAAGACAGAAATGTGATGCTCACCAGACTCTCTTCCCCACAACCCTAAAAACAAGTTGGAAAGTAGATGATAAGGACCCAAACAGAATTTTTCTTACAGGCACCTGCAATCTTGATTCATTCCTCTTCTATTAACTGAGGATGGCTGTAGCAGAAAAATGACTCTTTTACAGGATGTGAGGTTCTCCTGGAATTAACATTCTGAATAAGTCCAAATAGGCTTTGATCAGGGGAACAATACATTAGTGAGAGGTGAAGAGAGGGAGTAAGCAGAGCATCTCTGCAGCTATGTTTATGATGATGATGATGCCAAATATATCTTGGGAAAATAGGACCAATGCCCAGCAGGTCAAAGGCCCATTTGACGATCCTATGGACAGCGAGTGTTTTTTCCATCTCCTACAGAAGGCCCCTTCAGAAATAGGCAGCGTGTGCCGCATCTCAGACCTACCAAATGTTCCCACCATTCCCTGCTGCAACTGAGTGTTCCCCAGCTGCAAAGGTGCCATGTATTTTTCAGCCTCAGCCAGCTGCATATACAACTAGATGACCTCATCAGCTAATAGAAAAGCACAATTTTTAAATGCCACTTTATGATTAGGTAACAAAACAAACACACACACGTGTTACTGTGAGATAAATGTCTCGAAAGCAGTCTGAGATACAAGGCACAGCCAGATGCCTTCAGTGACCCTGAAAGAATGTTATCTTAATATAATGCACACCTTTGACTTCCTTGCTGTGTTTAATGCATAAAGTAGCCTCAGACACAGGTTCAGGAATAGCTGTGATATATCCCACATGGTAACTACAGCACTGGACTAGCAAGTACTTCATTTCAATGTTTAGAAAGATATTGCTAGACTATGTACTAGGTAACAAGTCAGTTTTGTCACTCTGTCTGAAGCATCCTGTGTATCACAGCTCAAGCCCTACTGCAGCGCTCCCATAAGCAAATCTCCAGATAGTCTCAGAAAGCATTTTGATTATGGAAAAGGTACAGAATCAGACCTAATTTAAAATAGAAAAAGGAACCCATTGTACTTCAAAGTGAAGACTGAATTTTAAAAATAAGGAAATTATTTATCTATACTATGTCATGAAATGTCAAAATCACACAGTAAGTCCAAGCTTGTTCTGATTAAAGCCAAAAGGTTTAGCAAAAGGTGACAAAATTGGGCCCAAGTCTTAGAGGATTTGAGACCAATTTTCTCTTATAGCATCTACTGGAAAGAAGAAAGCCCACTTTTTCCAGGAAGAAAGGGCATGTTTCTTGCCTTGTTCTCAGCATTTTGTCTTCACTCCAGTAAGTCTCTGGCCATCAATTTTAGCATCCATGGGGTTGCACAATCTAAACACAGGGAATTATAACTGTGAAGTTCAAAGTACAGATCTATTGGCTTTAAAGGAACAGTTTAAAGCAGGCATTTGATGTGCCAGGAGCAGCAAGACTTGCGTATAAGCTGAATTTTACAAAAATGCGTACTTGTGGAAGTCAATGGGATTACTTACAGTGCATAAAGTTAAACATGTGCATACATTTCAGGAAGCCTCATACAGGTTACAAATGCCTCCTAATACTGTGCTGAACTTCCTTTTAGCATTTCCAAGCTGGAAGAGGTGTCCTTTCACTAAAAACAGAGTGTAGACAAAGTCTGATGTTGCAGAGTTTAGCTTGACCTATGGATGCTTTTAAAAGGGAACCCACATCAGCCCAAATCTGTTTGAGAGCAGCTCATGTGAGCACTTTGCTGGGAGTTTCTGGTGCTTGTCTTTCCAAACCAGTCTTTCCTTTCCAGTTCAGGTTCTAGCAGGTTTGGGTTTGTTTCTTTTATGTACACAATGAGCAGTTCTTAGGGGCTTCTTTTCTCAATAATAAGGTAAAACAGTGTTGGTTCTGCAGAGAATTCTGCCTTCCAAAGCTTACCTCAACATTGTTACTATCATTGGCTTATTGTTATTTGCCTGACACCACAGAGGTGTGCTTCTCATTGCTAGGTTACAATCCACATCATGATCCAGGTTCTCCACAAACAATTCACTTAAAAATTAAGCACATGGTCATTATTCATTGTAGTTAAGACAGGGTAGTGTTACACATTTATGACTTTTTTTTTCTTCTTTCATTAATACATTCAGGTAGTCAGTGTCAACAAATTAAGATCATAGAATCAAAGAATGGTTTGGGTTGGAAGGGACCTTAAAGATCACCTCATTCCAACCCCCCTGCCATCAGCAGGGACACCTTCCACTAGACCAGGTTGCTCAAAGCCTCATCCAACCTGGCCTTGAACACTTCCAGGGAGCAGCAGCCACAGCTTCTCTGGGCAACCTGGGCCAGCGTCTCACCTCCCTCACAGTGAAGAATTTCTTCCTAATATCCAATCTAAACCTACCCTCTTTCAGTTTAAAGCCATTTCCCCTTGTTCTGTCACTCCCTGCCCTTGAAAAAAGTCTCTCCCCAGCTTTTTTGTAGCCCTTTCAGGTACTGGAAGGCTGCTAGAAGATCTCCCCAGAGCCGTCTCTTCTCCAGGCTGAACAGCCCCAACTCTCTCAGCCTGTCCTCACAGCAGAGCTGCTCCAGCCCTCAGATCATCTTCGTGGCCTCCTCTGGACTTGTTCTAACAGATCCATTTCTCTCTTGTGTTGGGGGCCCCAGAACTGGACACAGCACTCCATGTGGGACCTTACGAGAGTGGAGTAGAGAGGGAGAATCACCTCCCTCACTGGCCATGCTGCTCTTGATGCAGCCCAGGATACAGTCAGCTGAACTCTCAGATGTGTGGCTCTGGGAGTAGGAGGGAAGAGTTACAGAGCAGAGCATATCACAGGCACAAATACAAATCTGCATTTCTGGGGCCCATGGAAGGGGGCAAGTTCTGGGCTCCATGGCAGCACACTACACACTGCAGCGTTTTTCTAGCAGTAGCTCCCCAAGCTCACATGTGCATCTAGCTAATGCTTCAGCATTTGACATTAGTAACTGTCATCTCCAACAGTAATTGCATCAAGCCTGCAGCCCCTTGCTCAGAGGAAGAGGTTTTCTGCAGCCACAAAGTGGCCAGTAAGAATTCAGCTCTGATGAGACAATTGTGCCTTGAGCTCATTGGCAGTTTAGGTGTCTGTGCACAGGTAACAGGTCCCCGAGGAAGGGACAAGGTACAAACAACTTTGGGAAAGCTATCAGAAGCTGAAATCCTGACCCGTTCCCCAGATGTCTCTCATCTGATGACATTTTCCATCTAAGATCTGTCCAATTACTAACTTCAATTGCAAGAAAAAACAGTTGAAATTAAAGCAACTTGAAATTTTTGAGGACCAGTTTTGATCTGAACTTTTCAATTTTTAAATACGAGTGAAATAAGAAATAAGAAGTTAGGAATGCTTTGATGTTCATAGAATTTTGAATGATTTAGAAGTTAAACCACATCATTTAATGTGATCTCTCACTACCTCCAAGATTACAACTACTTTTATTGGAAAGTAACTGTTTCTCATCTGCTGATATGTAAAGAGTATCTGCAGTCACATCAGCCAATATACTGACTGAAAACCTACAGATAAAATTTCAACAATCAGGTTCTGTTTAGGACCATTCTATTTATTTTTAGCAGATGCATTTGTCTTCTAATGCAAAAACTGTCAAATACATGTCTCTAATCTAATTTGTATAAACTGTATGTTCACATACCAGGTTAGCTCTGCACCAAGACAGATACAGTTTTGATGGAAAATATGTTTGGAAAATAGTAAGTTAAAAGCCAGACTAACGTGTCCACACAAGCAAGCTAGCCTTTGCAGTGGGAACTGAGGAATATTTCTTAAAATTGCCACTGCAATTGCAGGTCTCAAGAAGGGCTCCTGCACCTGAAAGGTGGTCTGGAATATGAGCAGAAAATAAATACCAGCCATGATGAAACACTAGTACAGGTTGCCCAGAGAGATGGTAGATGCCCCATCCCTAGAAATATTCAAGGTCGGGCTGGGTGGGGCTCTGAGCAACCTGATCTAGTTGAAGATGTCCCTGCTCACTGCATGGGGATTGGACTAGATGACCTTTAAAGGTCACTTCCGACCCAAACTTTCTATGATTCTGTGTACCTTTAACCCATCTCAATTAGACAATTCCTCCCACATTTAGATGACTTCATGCCAAAGAAGGGGGAGGAAGGCATATCTTTACTGCTCACTGAAAATACAACTGCTGCCAATAGCACGTGTGAATACACCTCACACTTCCAACAGGGTCTCATTCAATTCAAATCACATACTGAAGTGTTTCAACTTAGTTTATCGTGATGAGAAACCTAAAAGCTTCTGTTCTTACTGATCTGACAGATAGGAACTGACAAGCTATAGTTTCCCATTTAAGACTCCTGGCCAGAGTAGACTAAAGTCAAGTCCAGTGCCTCTTTGTCACTGCTATGTCACACCTCACTCACTTCAGACCAGAGTACCACAACCTTGGGAATGTCACTCCACACGCTATCCCACAGAGAATTTTCCTTCATGCTTTTATGCAACCATGTATGCATCCAATGCACTTAATTGTACAATTAAGTGTGACTTTTTTTCCCCTGAAACCAAGCTTGACCGGTGAAAATGCAAATAGCTTTGAAAATTGCATTTCTGTGCAACAGATGTTATTCTTACTGGAGTCAAATACTTGGTTGAAATATAAAGTCTAATTTTCTCTCTCAAAAAAAGGAAACATAACTTCTAACAAAAGCAAACTGTGATAATGACAGTACTGTAGTATGCGTCACTAGATTCCATTTTGGAACTATGTAATGCACAGTGGTTTTGTCTCATGATTACTAAAGAATGAATGTCACCAATTGTTTTTATTATTATATTAAGACTTCAGTCACATACAAATTCAAATCCATGACTGAAAACCTCCAGATGGAATGTAACCACCCTTATTTGTACTCTTCTAATGATCTCCCTGAGAAGTGCATCTCTCCTAGTAATGCAGAATATTTGTAAAGATCAACTTCTCCATCAGGCACCATTTCTTTTGGAATACTAAAAAAAAAAAAAAAAAAAAGTTCACCTAGGAACATCCCCAGTTTTAATTTTTAAAATAAGCAACTAAACTGAGTATAAAATAAATAGCAGAAAAATAATGAAACACAGTCCTCTATTTCAATTAAAAAAAAAATTCAAAAGTGAGAGAATCATGAAGTTAGTTTTCTTTAAAGAGTGTAGGAAAATGGCTGTTGCAAGTCATAAGACCAACTGTCAATAACTCTTATTAGAGGAAGAAAGTAATTTACCAATAGCAGAGATTCTTTAGTATTACATAAAGTTTTCCAAGCATATCAGCAGGAACAAATTGCAAATGCCAAGGATTTAAAACGTAGTATCACAACACATGACACCTTTGTGGGACTCTCAATCCAAGTGTAAACATTGTACCAGCTATTAGCCCTGTTCTCCCTGCCCATATAGGGAACCTACTCATTGGTAAGAACACCGGATGAACTGGGCATCGTGCAAACTGATACTCTCATTACACCTGATCTCTGCCAAGGGGCAGAAGGGAAAAAAAAAAAACAAACCAATATTCCTTTTGCCACATCGTCTTCTTTCAGTGTTTGCATGTCACTATAGGGCTGGCAAAAGCCTGGCCAAAGTTACTTGATGTAGATGAACACTCAAGACTTCAGATGTGAAAGTTAACTTGAAAAGACAGAAGTTGACAGTCTATACAATCAGTTATTTAGAGATCTAATTGAAATTGCTGATACAAGCAGTCTGTCATGTTGTATCAAGAAACCTCACTATTAACAAAAATCAATAATAAATCAATAAGATTAAAGTTGGATCTGTAATCTAGTAATAGTAACAACGCATCAGGAATTTACAAGCAACACACAGTGCTTTCACCAGCTTTCATCTCTCGATTTTGTATAGTGTTTTTAGAATAACTATACTTGAAAAAAAATGTGTGTGTCTATACACATAAATATAAAATGAGAACTGTGGAGCTAGTTGTATAGTTAGCACTATCTACAGATAACTAGCAACCTGGATGTCTCCACAGTACATGTGTTGACTATCTTTTTTCAGATACAAGCGATATCTGGGCTTTCATGTTATTTCAATGAGATAAATATTGAAATTGTCTCTCATGCTTACATTATGCTAAAGAAGAATGTCTCCTTTGTAAAGGCAGCTCACATCTCAAGATCTGCAGACTCTGTTTAGGTGTGTGACACAACCATAAAAGACAACAACAAAAGTAAATAAAAAACATGTGTGACCATATAAGATACTGAAATGTTTATAGGTGCAAATAAAATACTGATATTATGCTACTTCTGTAATTTCTCATATCCATGACATTTTTATTGTCACAAATGCTACAATTAATAGTTCCCATTTACCTTCATTCTCATATTCTTCTAGATTCCACCAATTTTGTTTCTTTTGGAACTCTAGAAAGCACTGCAAGAGGGAGTGAAATGCTATATTTAAAAAAAGAAAAAAAAAAGGAAAAAAAAAAGGCCAAATCAATCTGGTTCAGACATCAACATGAATCAACTGGTTTATTTGGAAACTGAGATACTGGGATGCTTTCTTGCCATTCCCACTCCAAGTAAGTTGAGGCATTGGAAATTTGCACTGAAAATTTTCATCTCAAAATTCATATTTTGAAGGCTAAACTGATTTCTAATGTTTCCAAAAATCAGAAAAAAGCATCCATTACCTTGCCTGGATGGAATCTAAGAGGCCGGCTCCTTTCAAGCTTTCATCATCATGGATACAAACACAAAAAATGTTTCGCCAGTTTATGAAATCTTACACACTTTGCACCAGTCTACAAAGTATAAGGATATGAAGAACATAACTGAATGGTATGGAAAAAGAAACCAAAATGTATGGTTATGCCCTGTGAATCATTATTATTGTTTTATATGCTGTGTAAGCAGTATGATATGAATGACTTCATCAGAATCCCAGTGCTTAGGATGTTGGGGTTTTTTTAAGTTAGTGCTACTTCTCTTCAGCTTCTACACTCCCTAGCATATGACAAACCCATACTTGAAGGAGGGAAAGCTCCGTTTCATTCCACTATTGATCTATCAGACAAGAACTTAATCAATCTTCTTTATTAGCTATTAAAGCAGAGCAAGAGAAATGAACTCACCTGATACATTCAACATTGATTGCTTCTTTCTAAGAACTGAATGTTAGCCTTATCTGCTACTACAGTTGTGATTCAATTTCTCAGAAACAGGTTTTTCCCCTCATTAGCTCCCCAGAAATAGCACAATTAAAAATGTATTTTAGACAAAATAGAGAATATAATCACAATTAAATGGACAATGCTTTCTTTCAAGTTTCATTAGTTAAATATGTTCCTGAGAGCACTCAGACCACAAGATCAAGTCCAGATAAGGAAAATTTTCTGATAAAACATAAGCTAGCTCATATTGTGACCACTCCATTATTAATTTCAGTGGAAATTCTGTATATCAAACAAATATGGAATCCAACAATAGGAATTCCCACCTCCCTGGATCTACCAAAAAATAAGCCAAAACCCAAAATGTCATACTTGGAACAAAATTAAACGTATTCAATGGATTTTCAATGTTCAAATTACCATTTTAGGACAGCTTAGCAACAACTGAAACATTCTGATTTGCTGTACTAGACCAAAATAATTTAAAAAAAAAATCAACCTTATGTTACATACATCTATGTCCAGTAGTAGCATGCCTCCTAGGAACTACAGCTCAAGCCCTTCCTTCAAAACTTCCCACAAAACCCAGCAACCAAACTACCTTTCCTACAACTCCTCACCTACTCCTCCCTTTCGGGGAGTTTAAGGTCTGTAGATGCATAGGTGGATCATGGGAAGTGTAGTTTGCAATTACTGTGCCTAATTGAGAAGGAGGAAAGATCTGGTGCAAATTACAGCTGAATTACGGGTCTTATCACCGGTGTTATTATCTGTTCTGTGGTGTAGCACCACAAAAGGGAGGAAGTTGAATGTGGAAGTGATTGTAGAAAAACAAATAAAACATTTCTATTTCATAAAACAAATTGCTGGGTTCTTTCAGCAGGAAAAGATTTTGATATAATTGAATTTATTTGTAGGTGTTCAGCTCTACTAAACATTGTGATAGTTGGCAGCTTTTGTGGGATTTGAGATGGAGGCAGTGATCAAAAGCAGAATTTCCATTAGATAGAAATCTTGGGGTTTCTCCTTGCTTCGCAGGAGTTAATGCATATATAAATTAGGATTGTAAGCTTATGGCAGCTAAGAAATACCTGAGTAAAGTTACCAATGCAACTTTACATTCATTATCCCCTACTGGTATATTAGACAACTTGTTATGTCTCCTGGTTTTGCTATCAGAGCACTTTTGTGTGTGTATGTCTTTCCTTTATGTCTTTTTTCTCTATCTATGTAACTGAAACAACAATATTTACATCCTTTTTAAATCCTTGAGATGCAAAAACTATCCACTTGTGACTATCCACTTGTGTAATTAAATGCTACACTTTTATTACTGGCCAAGGAAGATGAAAGAAAAACCTCCAAGCTTTGTATTAACATCTTTGTAGGATGTAATTTTTCAGGTTTTCACACCTGGTCCATCATTTCAGTTGTAGCAGAATGGAGAGCTAGTGGAAAGCACTATCCTGACCGGTACAGTGACAGTGCGTTTTGGTAAATGTGGGCATCACTCCCCTTAACACGACTCTCATGACCACTGCAAATCTTAGGACATTCAGATAACAAACTGGACCTTCTTTTCCTAAACTGTAGAGAAGTGCCCTCATTTACTACAAACAATCTTTATGATGCAAGACACTGGAACTGGAAGGAAGCACAACTGCCACGTTGTGCAAACAAACCTTCCTGCAATCTCAGGTGAAACAGAATGGAAAGCATTTTGTCTTGCCAAACAATAACATTAAAATGTTGCTTTTGAGCTCTTTTATCTTTTTCCTTTTACTAGAAGGAAAAAAAAAACAGCCTTTGCTATTAAGTCTGTCTATTTTCATGGGAAATCCTTCCATTTGCAATATCTGCATATCATGTTTAAATATCTCCCCCAGGAAGTTATACCATTTAATAATGCTTCTGTTTATTTATTGCAAAAATCAAAATAGCTGGAAGTCCATTATGAGAATCTTTTAGCAAATTTAATTAATTTGTAATTAATTTAATTGGTATTTATGAGAGAAATCTTTAATCAGAGTAATTTAGACTAAAAATTACAATATTAACTAATATTAATTAAACAACAATGTAATAATTTAACTAGTTTTAATTATTTTTAGATTAAATTACCTGGTAGTCAATTTTACATTGCTTTTGAAATTAATTAGCCAACTTAAGCATGCTGTGTACCCACTAATCTACCAAGGATAGGACACAATGTCTAAATAAGCCAAGAAAAACTACTTCCAAATGTCAGCAGTATTCTCACAGTTTAAAAAGCTGCTTTTTAATCCCAGTTTTAAATAAACCATGTTCTCTTTTAACTTGGGGGCATGCTTTCACATAATGTAGGGCCTTGGATTTTGGAGTATATTTCTTTTAGTCTCTTTCCACCTCATGACTGTATTGTCTCTTCTTGATAGAGCAGAGTTAGTGTAGCCTAATTATTTGTACAGGACAAGAAAGAAGAAGAAGAAAGCTGCAGAAGAAACAGAAGTTATCTCATCTATCTCACTTCTTTGCAGTGACTCTATTCTTTTGCCAGGGCTAAATATTAAAAAATCTTGATTTAAATTGCTACAGCTTCCGCCCCTGCACTGTGGCCCCATTAACAAAATATGGCAAATAAATACTGGGTTCTTTTCTTTGCCTCCTGTTCTGGGACCCTTAATGGCTTGCAGTATCAAGACTTTCTCCACCATCACAGGAGTATTTTTAATAAGGGATGGGGATTTCATTGAAGAGCCTGAGTTTCCCACAATCATAAGAAAATTTAGGCTTCTCTTTACACATGCTTAAAGTGAAAAGGGGCAAAAGAGAGGCATGTTACCTCCAAACTTAATGGGAGCTACTAAATAATGCAGCAGACAGACAAGTATCTATCAGGTTATCAACAATAAATGTTTCCCATGCAGAAAAAAAGAGTTTCTTCTTCCTACTGAATCCTTGCAGCTAGAGAAGCCCTTCTCTTTCTCACACAAAGTCTGCTTTCATGAGACAGGCTCAAGAAAACAACATTTCTGTTGCTCATAATGCTTGATGCTAGAGGGTAGTTAATGGGAAAAATATTATATATCGTATGAATTGCCCCAGTTCAACTACTGATGGTATGGCTATAAAGCTGTAAGTTCCCATCTATAAGCTCTACTTTAGTTTGCATGGCTTTCCACCTTTGAACTCTTCTTGGAATTTTCCATATAGTAAAAAAAAGGTGAAATCACAATGTCTCTTCTGTTTCTTAATATTCTGAGTTTCATTGTGATAATATCACATCTCTTAAATACTGTCTATGACTAGCAACAAAAGAACAAATCTTCCTTTCCTAAGCAACAATATTCTTTTTATCTGTGAGGAATAGGATAGTATTTGCGGGGTATGGATCTATATGCACTGGCATGTTGGTTTAGAACCTTGGCCTCCTATGACATCAATATGCTTTAATCCATCTCTGGATCACCTAGATGAGGACCAGAGTGAATACATATCTCAGTCTTACAACAATTTCCACACAGTTTATACTTCAGGCATGGAACTTTGCTGACTGAAAATTCTTTAAATGTTAGCCACAGTTTACAAAAGCAACTAGTCCTTCTGGGAATCTGAGTTTTATGTTCCTGACCTGGAGCTCCTTGAAGGGAAGTGAATTTCAAAGAGCAGCCTTGCAAAATCTGAAACTCAGGCCTTTCCAGGGCAAATCAGCTTGGAGATCAAGTGATTAGTCAAATTTCAAAATGATAGTGGTTATTTTAGCTTTCTATGTTTACTTCATTTTTTTCCTACTACCTGTCCAGATATTAAATAGATTTGATCATGTCAAAGCTGTTACAGATATGGAAAATAGAATATAGAAACAAACAGTGCTGAAAAGGTAAAGTATATACTCAACGCAATACATTACCTGGCAGGCTTATTTGCTTCAGAATTTCTCAATAAAATATCTCTATGATCTTAAATAAATTATTCAGAATTATTCCAATGAATAAAGACTAGGTTTTCAAATGTATTTTAGCAACTACAGTTTCTTAGTTGCTTTGGGAACTCTTACTGTGTGATTATTTAGACCTTTAAATTCCTACGAATCTTAGAAAATCTCTTTCTGAGTGTTGCAGGATTGGCATTATTCTTCTGAATGTCACAGCAGAGATTTACAAGAATACAGAATGCTTTAAGGAGAAAAATTTTTTTAAAAAAGCTGACCTTTAAATAGAAACCGTCCATGGTACAGAGGGTCAGGTTGGCACCCACAGAGTTAAACTGGCTAAGTCTACAACAAAGGAAAAAATATTAGTGTTGCTATCTGTGTAAACGACATTAGTAGCAAGACTGAATTATCTTCTGAATTATTTTATTCCAATTATATTTTGATATAATTCAAGGTCTAGTGATTTTTTTAATGTTTGCAGTCCCTCAGTTTAATACCAGAAAAGTAATCAGTCATTTGCTTTTCAGACACCAAGTGACTGGAATAGTTTTTCCATTCATTTGAAAAAATATACAATCTGTATTTGCCTTTAAGTATACATTAGATACTACTGTAAGTGATTTGTAATTGTTTTTAAATTGTTGAACTTACTTGAATATATATTTGCAGTTATATAGTTGTTTAAATGTTAATGTTATAAGTAGTTTTTTGGATTAACAAATCATTCATATTTTGGTTTTTTAAAAGGGTAAGTAGGAAAAAGACTCTTTAGGAAATAGCTCTTTATTAGAGCACACTTTATTATTTTGCTTATTGAAAATCTCCTCTGTAACAACCGGTAATATAAAAAGCTGAAAAGAGATCTAGTAAAATATTCAAAACTTATCTATTTGGAAGACCAACACTACTTCTGTGTTGAAAGGCAATATAGGGGCCAGTTCAGGATCTAGGTTTTTACATAGTGCAATTTTCTCCATTTTCAGAAGTTTCTCTAAATACAAAGGCACATTTGTTTACCTAAAAGTAGAATTTTAAATTGACATAATTCAGTACCAAGGCAGGCACAGGTATTTTGCTTAAACTAGCTTTATTTTGGTTTCGTTTCAAGAGAAAGTCTGTCTGCACAAACATGCATTCACTGAGCTGAATTGGGACAAATTTATATATGGATACATGTTATATTAACTGACACTGTCACGCACACCACTGACCATCAGGAATGCAGATAACAGTCCCATTCCATAGAAGGGTTATAGCTGTGCAATGGTATCTCTTTTAAAAAGGTTTATGCTATCATGTCCTAAGTGTAGTGTGTGCCTAGTCTTAGCAGTATAAAATAATACCCATTTTGCTGCTGGGTTTAAAATAAATTATGCAAGTCAGATACTCTTTCAGCACCAAAAGTCACTCAAATGCTCTCCTCCAAATGTGAGACATTGAGTATATATATACACACACATATTTATATATGTCCAGAAAGGTTAATGATGTCATATGAAACTATGGGGAAGTAAAAAAAGCACGGGTAATATCATGTACATGGACTATGACACATTGTCTAATAACCATGATCAATATTCTGCTTTTAAAGCCACTCAGTGTTAGACAGGATCCCTGGCATACACATACGCCTGTAGATGTAATATCTCATATTTTGTTTGCAGCATAATTCTCACACGGATGGGTTGTATGTGTCTAGCATAGCTACAATAGGACATTGTGCCTTGTCTTTGTGCTTGTAAAAAGCTATTTTTTCTGCTTGTACTGTTTTGCATATGTTTTCTTGTATTCAAATACTAGAATAAGGAGAAAGTAATGTGATCACATCACCCTGTGTGGTAACACCCTTGAACAATTCTGTATGTCTGGTTCTGTGTGAACCCCCTCAAAACTTCATACAGCTATAATACATTTCCATAATGCCTAGGAACCCTGAGTGAAAGGGACATTTCACTGCACAAGGTACCTGACATGTATAGCAAAAGGCGACCAACAGATCATGAGTTTAAGATCAAACCAACAGATCATGATTTTAAGATCAAACTAACAGATGGTACACAGGGGAGTGAGGACACGCGGAGGTGGTGTGACTTCACTGTCACCCTGAAAGCCTGGAACAGAGATGTAGCACAGTCTAGAAAAGCCTCATGTCAGGGCTCAGCCACACAAATTCAGTGTACTCCTGCTCCTGAGAGATTTTAGCAAAAGTGAAACTGATAGTAAGAGAAATCCTAAACACAAATATTAAACTAGCAAACAAACATTTCCAGTTCCTCAGGTCTGAGGAACTATGCCATTCAAGAGCAAGCCTTCCATGGCTGAAATAATTTTTGATTCAAACTGAAATTAAAAAGCAATTTACTTTGCAATACTTACTATGAAATAAAAATGGTGAATTATTCTGTTTCACTGCTTAAGTGTGTCCAAGCAGCAAGCGAGCCAGGACAAGACACAGCCTGTCTGCACTCCAATAGGGCCAGGTACCCAGTGGTCCAACTCACTTACCTACATGCCCCCACTCACAATTTAGGGCCCCCACAGGAACCCTGGCACCCATGAGCCACCAACTGCCTGAGGAGGTGACCCTCAGCTCCTTGATGATGTGCAGCAGCTCATATGAGCCAGCTGTGCCCTGATTTGCCCCATTAGCTACTGGGCTGTGGATTCATTGTCTTTAGCATTAGATCTGTGCAGTGCTGGAACATACCACACCATTATGTACATCATAAAAGCAAGTTTTAACCTGTCCTGGTTTTGCTAGGATAGAGTTAACTTTCTTCTTAGTAGTTAGAATAGCTGTGTTTTAGTTTTCTGAAAGTTTCTGACACTCGGAGATTTTACGTGTACACAACTCTACACAGCAGTTTCCAGCAGAAAGCATGACTATACTTTTCTAATTATCTAAAATGTCAGAAATGTTATCTCAAAATTTTGGCATCTGTCAAGGCAATTGAGTAAAAAACAGATTAGCAAACCATGTATGTTAATACGTTTTCTAACTATGCACATCACCCTTTGTATATTGTTCCCAAGAGACAGGTACACACTATTTTACTGAAGTACACTTGGATTTATCTGAGTAGTAATGACCACTCACTCCAGCCATGCTGTGGGCCAAACTCTGCCTGCTTAAATCCTCACATTAGACTACTTCTGTCAGGCTTTAAATTGCTGACACAATGTTGACCAGAGTGATCTGGTTTGGTACAGTAAGTTTCAGGTTATAAGCATGATCTCTTTGTATGCCTATGCTTTCACTTACCTGTGCAGTTTTTGCAAACTGTATCTTATATGCACAAATGAAATCACTAACAAAATTTGTTTGAGCAAGACAACTCAGCAGAAATCATGTGAGAATGAGTTTGGGCAAATTCTGTCTTTTGTCTCTGAAAAAAGTAGTACACAACACCCACATTCACAGGTAAAAGCCAATCTGCATGCTAAACTGCACTAAGACAAGCTGAAATGAGCCTACTTTGAAAAGCTGGCCCTAAGTGCCTTGGTGTTCCCTCTTGAAGGAGGCATGCTCCAGTTTTTCATCACCCGCACCAGCATTTGACTGCCTTTAAGACAGATATTCTGGATTTACGAAGTCCGGGTACCTGAGAGACTAGATGTCTTCTCATATGGTAAGTATCAGAAAAGACATTTAAACTAGCAGTCTAACACAGACAGCACGGTATTTTTTTGTGAAGGCTAAACATTTTTTTCCTTATTGACGTGACGAATCCCAAGCTTATTGACTTTCAGAAGCCTTCCACAGTCTTATTTATTATCCTTGGCATTTGAAAATGGAAGTGGTTTTGTGGGATCAAACATAGGTCATTACTGTCTAATGGCCATTTGTTAGTCTATACAAACTGAATTTGGTAGTTCCAGGTCTGATTCCTAATGTATGTTTGCCATTATTATTTATCATCATCAACACACCTGACAACACTTTTAATGGCTTTCTCAGGAGACAAGCGAGGGGCTGAACAGACCAAAGGAGTAAACTCTCTCTTAAATCTCTGAGTGCTGGTTGCTCTCAGCCAGGCAACGGGGGGAAGCTGGCCTCTGGTCTGCCAAATCTGTATGAAAAGTTCTTTAAAAATATCTTACCATATATAAGAAAGTGGGTAAGGCTGCACACATGGCTGCAGTGGGTAAGTCTGTACGTTTACACATAGCATACTGATCATGACATACACCACTCAAGCTTCATTTTCAGTTACCTTGACATATATCTATAGCTCTGCAATTATGATTTTTGCAGTATCTTATGCCTTCCTTCATCTCCAGGAACTATTTACATCTATTTCTTAACACATGGAGCTTCTCACATGTATATACTTGATCCTTACAGTGATTTCAGATGTCACCTTTTGCAGTATTCTAGTATGTATGTGGAGGTAATGAAGTCACCCCAAAGGGCATTCACATAAGCAGTAAGCACCTCAGAATTGATGACAATCAGTTACACTATCAACTCAAGATAACAATTATCCCGTTTCTTTTGTTCCATTTTCCTTAGGTACTTAAGTAGCAGAGTTGGAAGAGAAGCTGTCCCCTTGTGGTTAATAATTGATTTTCTACCAATCAGAGCTCAGGATGGGCTCAACCAGACCTATGATATTTTAAAAATTAATTCTATTTTCGACAGGTCAAGGTATAGCCTCCAAGTCAGCTGACAAACTGTGTAAAACCCAGACAAAGAGGAGAACTACAGAACAAGCTGCAATGTACATTACTTGCATTCTTCCTATTATTGACTAATTTTGAGTAAAAACTATGACTACCTGTCTTTCAGCATTTTGTAAGCATACATTTATGTAAATCTTACAAGATCAAATGACACTGGATATGAAGCATGTCTTTATCTGAAGCATAACTTTATTTTAAGCTCATTTTAAAATGTAACATACTTTTTGGAAAGAAATGGTTTGGAACAGAGGGCCAGATGATGACGGCCCTTCTCATGAACGTGAGCATAGGCACTGGGGCAGAAAAAGTCCCTGCTCCTATAATCCTCCAGAGCTGCAAACACAGTCCTGTCTCCTTCTCTTCAAGGCTGGAGAGCAAGCAGACATCTCCTTGGAACAGCTGGCTGCTCCCAGGAACATACGCCCTTCCTTACTTCCCAACACAGTGTGGATATGGAGCAAGCTACTGGCTGAATAATCCTGACCTCGTCCAGAAGTCTGCTGCCTGGAAGTGAAACTGTGTGAATAGCCATAGTTTTATTTTCTTGGTCTGTGCGTGTTTGGGTAAAACTAGTATTGTTTTTGAATATACACAGTGTTAGAGCTGCTAGGAAAACAAAAACCAAGAACAGCAATAGTAAAATGTTAATATGGAAATGAGAATTTTTCATTATACTCTCAAAATGAAGAATACAATTTGAGAAAAAGTTATTGTAAATTTTCTTTTAAAATGTTTAATAGAGAAATTTCATTAAAACCTTTACATTAAAAATCCAAACTTAAAATCTGTGGAGATTTAAAATTTTGGATGGCCTAAATTCTTCTCTCAGATGGAACTGCCTTGAATTACAGTGTGAATAGTATATACATATTAGAAGAATTTGGCAACCAACTAATTTTTTGGATTTTCTTTAAGGAGCAGGTACAGAATACCTTTCCATAATGAGCAGGTTAATTTGCAGATGCACCCTCAAAAGCAATGCATTCAAAACCCACTGGGCTTTCTCCCCAGCTCATTACAGAAGATGTTGCAATATTCCCCAGATATTCATACTACAGCTTGTTTTGAGAGTATGAACTGCTTTGTTTGAAGTTGGTTGAGAGTCCATAAGCACTTTGGGAGGTGTGATCTCCTTACAGGAAATAGAGTATGACTACAGGTCAGAATGGCAAGTGAATTGGCAACTGTGTACATATGTATGCATATATGGGTACATACATCTACAAAAATGTTCATGAAGTAAAAGTATTTGGGGTATACATATTTCTGGTAGGATTAACAGCACACTAAAAAACTCCTTGTTATGGCTAAAAATTCTCTGTAGCCAACAGCCCTGCAGTACTGGCATGTGAATTAGTTGCTGATTTAATCCTGTATGTTGTCCTAGTAAGGCTTGTATACAAACGGGAAAAATTTTAGAAATATGTTGTTATCACAGCAAGTGAAATGCTTGGTTAAGAAATTAAGTATTTAGGCAAAAAAAGGTTATTATGGGTCTGCCATTTATCAGGTTAAAAGTCTAGAAAATGCACGCGTTCTGTTTATACACAAATATATTATTGATTTCTAGCAGTTCATTCATTTGCATAAAAAAATCTGTATCCAAATATGATCTTCAGTTTTAAGCCATATGTACTAGGAGCTTGACAGACTAGATGGTATTTAAAATTGTATGCCTTACATAAGGCAAAATGGAAAAATATTGAAGTTTTGCATTGCAGAAAACAGAAGATTTTTAACAATGCATAGGAATATGTGAGATCTTGGTTAGATTTTACCTGTTCTCAAGGCACTAGAGCTACACACTTGAAAAGTATCTTCTTTCAACAGCTTTGTAGATTTCATATCAAAATATTGCTTCAGACATTTGTTTGAAGACAGACACTAACTCTGTTTTAGAAGCAAAGCCATTTAAATCCCATGCAATCCCAGCTTTTTGCATCGACTTCCTATTGCAATGCCTACAAGTTTCCACAGAACAGAGCAAAATAATGCTGTTCTACAGACACACATGTACACAAAACTTGAAGAGAATGTTCTAACATAAACAAATGAGGTTAAAGAGAATAGCAATAGAGACACCCTCAAGTTTTAATTATTCAAAACAATAGCTTATCATCTGTTCCTACTTCTGAGCTACATATGTGTGCACTCCAGAGCTAACAGTGGGGACAGCAAAACACAGTTGCTGCAGTTTGCTTTTGGCTTACAGGAGACCTTTGAAGTTTCTATCTTGGAGACAGCACATACATAATCAACAGAGAGGCTGCCAGGTTTGGATCTTCTGCACCCGTTGCTGAGGTCTCCTGAGCAGCTTATTTAACCTTATCCCTTTCCCACCTGTCTTTTATTAATCTGAAGACTCCCAAGCTCCATGTTCTGAAACTTCTTTTCTTTATCTCTCGGTAGTTAGTTTTTTCAGGCAGATCAGCCAGCTGAAGGAACAGTTTAAAAAAATTGGAGCGTTCACTGGCTAGAGCAGTAGAATTATGTTTACAATGCACGTATGTGAAATCCCTGGCCTCTATTTGACAGTCAAAAACACATTTTAATTTTCTACAAACCAGGTCAAGGCTATGTAGCTAAACAGAGTTTATGGATATATACCTGATAAAAAGATGTCATCTTTTACTTACACCATTTACTTACTTACATTGTGCTCAGTGAATATGATGAAACTGTCCTCTTTCTGCTGTATGTTTAACTTTTCAAAATATTCTACAAATATGCTACAGGGCAACAAAATGAGGAGTGACACAGTCAGCCTGCCTTTAGAGTACACTAACACTGACCCTTGTGACAAGGTCTGAATCAGAGAGAGACAGCAGGCCTCTGACTGGGCAAAATAAACATTGCTGGGAACAGCAGTGGGTGGGGACTCTTTTTAAACTGGAATGAAGAAAGTTGAAACAAAGGGGAGCTGAAATAAATGAAAATGTAAAGACAGAAGGAAATCCCAGGGGGCACAGACTTTCTAAAATTAAGCTACTTTCACAGACAATTGAAAAGTCTTAGGAAAACAAACATCCACCAGAACTTTGAACAGCTATCTTTTGGTAGCCCAACTATGCCAACAGCAGCACAATCAAAACTGCTGAAAAAGTCAACTCCACTGGAAAAATCAAGTAGACATTTACCTGCAATGAAAGGCAAAGCTTTCCTTTTGATATATGAAAGAGAGTGGTTTACAATAACAGATTGTATTATAGCTCTGTAAAACCTTAATTCACTCTCTCTCACTCACATCCCTATATCTGCTAAGCTTGAGCAACTGGAGATACCCGAGTTGAATGGGAATATACAAATCTGAATGACACCTATATATTAGTCAAAATGCCAGACTGTCTTACTTCACCCTCCTAGGAAGAGAAATTCTTATAACTCAGAGAGAAAGAAGCTGACCCATTGAAGGACCTTCCTATCCATTGCTGCGAGCTTTCTCAAGCAAATCAACAAACCCTTTATGGATACTGTACCAGTATTGATCTAGAGATCAGCCACAACAGATAATAATGTTGTCTTTGTACTGTATCCATGCCTAAAACCAGAGATGTACAGGTAAGAACGACTAGTGAGAAAAAGACACAAAAGTTTATTGATGTAGAACTACTGTGAAACTTGGACATGAAGGAAAATAATAAAACTCTGAATTCATCCCTAACTCTCATTTTAACCTGTTCTGTGTCTGCCTTCCATAAATACCTAGTCAAGGGGTTCTACGGTCACTCTAAGCCACAAAACAGTCATTAATTTCAAACACACCATACTGTTCATTTCCATTTAATTCCCCTCTACTGACATAACTGATACTCTTTCAAATATTTAAACACTGGGATTTTTAAACAAATCCATTGAATTTCATTGGAATCTGGGCACTGATAGTCTTTAATCTCTTTTCAAGATTCCAGTCATAGCTCCTTAATGTTTAAACATTTTCTGTAATTTATTACAGAAAAACTTCAATATAACCCAAAAAATCAACTTTGAAATGAACAAACAGAACAGTGTATAAGAGCAAGCAGACAAGTTCATATTTAGGACTAGATCATATTACTGACTTTTGAAGGATTTACAGATCTCAGTTCCTTGTTGTGTTTGGTATAACACACTACATCACGTTTATGTGTACCATTGCCCTCTACAGGATGGAATTTTGGATTTATCTAAGCATTGCAATTATTTTGCTTTCTAGGAGCCAGCTTACAAAGCACGACATATTTAATGCCAAAGGTGGAAGCCTATAATTTTGTCACAGAAGGTTCTAGATTCCATAACTGATAATATATTCTGTGATACAAAAGAGGCAACCAAGTATACAATGTAGATCAGCTGTATAAAAACGTATTCACAATCACCCCTTCAAGGAACAAATATGATTGTAAATGCAAACGCTGAAAGCACCTAACATCTTTACCCCCCAATAATGTCTTTCTTTATATAATCAGTAGTTTGTACAGGACATGTTCAATAAGCACTTTTAAACATCTAGACTATTTTGAAAACATGTCATGTCCAGTTTTCAAAAATGTGAAAAGCATTTAAAACATACGAGTACAAGAAGAAATCTGCAAATGCTGATCTGGCATTCTGAGCATATAGTTCTATCATTTTATTTCCCTATTATTTGCATTCACAAACCTGCAACAGCAATTCAGGATATAGAAAAAGAAGATAGTTTATATTTTGCATGACATTACTTACATAATATGCCCACATTTTCACTTAACATCTGGCCACTGGGCAAACTTGGAATGCTGGGGAAAGGTTCATGGTGTAAACAAAATCTGGGGTGTGTTTGTAAATACAAATGGACCCTGAATGAGATCTCAGTAGAGCAAATGAGAAATTCTGGCAGCAGTTAAAAAAAAGGCAAAGTTCTCATGGAATTCCAATCTGTACTTTATCTGAAATTTCGAGCTTCACTAAGTATTTATCTCTGAACTTGAAAGTGTGCAAAAATGCGTTTTAGCAGAAACACTGAGATCATCTATCATTATCTGAACTATCACATATCTGGTTTAATATAATTTTCAGTTCTCAGATTAAAAGAAATTATTTTTATAAAAACAGACAAGAGGCAACTGCTTCAGATTACTTGTTAAGAACTTTCCCTTCATTTAGAGATTAAACCTCACTGAGTAAGGTTCATATACTCACTCATATATATAAAAATCGAACATATGCAGGTAGGCCTTCTAAAACTGAATGACATATCCCTATGAGCACTTTCATATGTTTCAGCGGTACACAGATCTCTTTTATTATTATTCATTTTGCTTTTTGTTAATTACAGAAAAGGAGAAATACCCTTTATGGTTAGAAAAGTTCTTTTAAAAATACATTTTGGAAAAGGATTGAACAAGACATTAATAACAAACTGAAAGGATAAGCAGAATGGAAGTCTGAAAAATTCTATATTTGTATTATACAGGCATTGTTTTCATTCTTGGCACCTTATTTTTCATGTACATAAAGAGAACACAAGCTACAGCAGGGTGAGACAAAGATCAATGCTGAATGTATTACTTGGCATTGGTCAGACTCAGTTTAATAAGAAAAGAATTGATCCATTAAGCTAAACCTAATTCTTAGCCGCAAATGGTTGAAATCTCTTCTTTATACTGCTAGCTTCATAAAGACCTATAATATTTGGAAGAAAGAACTCAGAGGTGAGTTTAATAAGATTAAATGTATTGCAAATATACTTAACAAGAATCTATCAAGTTGTTAATCATTATTATTAATATCAAACGATTTTTGTATAGAATCTTTTATCAGAGTGGTTGTAAAATACAGCCATGTGAAATGCAATATAAAAAGGGTTTTAGGTAATTTGTAACAGCTACAATTGCAGAACCAAAACCTTAACCTATAAGATTCAGTAATTTATTTTATCAACCCAGTTTCTCATAGAAGTGCAATTCAATTTGTAAAGTATTTAAGTGCCAGTCATTAACACTGTATAGCAAAGTGCAGAAGGACAGAATCTACTATATGTGATTGTGTTATTGTATGTGAAGAGACTGCAAAATAAATTACTTTTTCTGTCAGCAAGGCTGGAGACCTATTGTTAAAATACAACTTCAGATTTCTGTGAACTACTCTACAAAGCACTGTTTCATAGCTAAGATAGCTAAAAGCAGTTATTGGTACTGCAAGGATACCCTGCGCTGTCAAAGGGACATACTGACATTCATTGGCCTCTGTCACTGCCTCCTTGCAGGCTATGTCCCCTCTGAAGACCAGAGGTGCTCTGCATTGCCAGACAGCCACCATCCTAAAGCCGCTGCAAGCTCCCACCCTGCAGCACAGCATCACCAAGGCAAGCCAGGAAGGAAAATCCCCACTCCTTGTGAGAAACACCAGCGGTCTGTGCTGAAACACACTGGCTGTGTTGCCTTGGGTAGTCTGCATCTAGGCTTCCGTGCTGTGCCCTCTCCTTGGACAAATACAGGACCACAGGTTAAAATTTTGCCCATCAAACAGGTTTTATAACTGCTTTTAAACACATTTTATAGATGGGACTGTCTCTTTAAACAATATCTAAAAGAAAGAGAGCAGGAATTATTGCTATTCTGGATTTGAATAGAAGAGGACATAACTGGAATAAATTCAGCAGTGGTTACAATCTAGTTACAGTTTTAATTAAGATGACAATGTGACAAAAATACATTCACACAAAAAATCAAAACTCTGAATTTAGCAAAGAGAATTACTGAAACCGTGGGTGAGACTGAGCGGAAAACAGCACTGGAGGAAAAGGACATAGAAGAAAATGGAAAGTACTGAAAGTCAGTTATTACATGCTCAAAGGTTATATGTGCTGCCCAGCATCAGAACATTGTGTTGTTGAAATACATATTGTGGATTAAGAGGAAAATGCAAGAGAATTAATTTAAGAAAAAAGTATGTTTATGGTATAAAAATACAGGTAGGGAAGACAACTAGAAAGATTATAGCATATAGTTAAAAGACTGTAGCATACAGATGAGGAAAGCAAAGGGGAAAATGAAAGGAAAAGTTCACATAAGGTGAGGAAATTGTAAATAAAGATTTTTTTTCTTTTCAAGCATGTAAAGAGTGTAAGGTCACAGAGGGGAACAGAAGCACTCCCATGAAATATCAAATGGCAGTTTACTAACAGGAAGGAGAGACTGCTTAAACATGAACTCTCAATTTTACTGTCCAAAAAACAAAGTTGGGACTAGTGACAGGATCAGACATAAATTTCCTGGGAGAGGGAGAATAAACACCAAAGAAAATCAGTAACACACCAGAACAGCTCATCAGGAAATTAGAAAGTCTGAAGGCTGACATAACACCAGGAATGGACAGAATTAATTCAGAGCTCACAAAGATATGTCAGAGAGAGAGAAAGGAATCATTAGCAGGTATATTCAAAACCTGTTTGGAAATATGAGCTGGACTGAAGAGAGGTTAGTGATAACCACTATCTAGAAAAATACAAAATCCTGACTTCACATCTATGTCATACTCATAAAACTTCATTATTTCAGGAAACAATACAATTAAGAGTATGTATAGCTGCAAGAGAAATTGCTAGCACAGCTCACCAAAAGGATATCATGCCTAAAAATGCCCTCAGCACTTTTTTGACAAGAATTACAAATTATTGATCATAATGGAAGGTACAAGCATATATTCCACACTCTTTAGAAAAGCTTCTGATAGATTAACACATAGAAGACTAATCTACAAGGTCAGGAAGTGTGGGAACAATCAGTAAGACAACAGGATATGTTTGAATGAGAAAAACTGGTAGGCTAGTCAATGAAAAGAAACGGGATAAAATTCAGAATAACCGAAGTACACTCAGACAGACTGAAAACCTGGCAGAGTAGAAGCATAGACAAATTAGTTCAGTGTAGACAAATTTACGCTAATAAAACTAGCAGCAAATAACAAGCAAAGGGGCTCTACCCTTGAAAGTATAAAGTTCAAATCTCTCACATTGAGCTACTCCATTAATTTCAAATTTCTGGTTGCCACAAGAGAAAGCGAATTCTTCTAAACATTAGAAGAATTAAGAAAGGGAAACAATTTTTTAAAAAACCAGTGCAAATTGCAAATGATGGTAGAAGTAAGCCTCCTGAATTTTCTCTATCACTGTAATATAAAGCAATATAAGAACATGCTGGCATACTCAAGGATCTTGGGGATTGCCCCAAATCTTAGAGAAATCAGTGGTTTTCTTTGCTGATGTCAACACACCTTTAGGTCAGACTGTTGCTTACTTCAGAAAATTACTGAATTTTCAGTAGAGGAAAAAAAAAATCATGCTTCTTAAAAGGAAATTAAGACATGACCTATATGCATGACTAATCCTATTGGGGAGATGTGCTAAAAAGCATGGAACAGAGCTGTCCCACACTTATTTCTCTCTAGCTACTAAGTGTTCTTCTCCTTTGGTTGCCCTCTAAAAATACCTACTTTGTTTCATTGGTTAGTCCTCATTAGCAAGTCCTTTGGTATTTCTAGCAATTCTAACATGAACACTTCCTCCTTAGCGGAATCAGAATATTCTACATAAACCAGGGCCATTGATTTATTGGCCTGATATTTTAGTAATATTATTCATCACATCCCACTAAGAAACTGATCATTGTCCACTGAAATCAGATGCAGTATTGCCACTGATTTAAGTGGAAGCTGGATCAGATTCAATGGCCAAGCTATCTGGGAGAGTTTTTCATAAGGGCCAGGTTGGATGAGGCTTTGAGCAACCTGGTCTAGTGGAAGGTCTCCCTGCCCATGGCAGGGAGGTTGGAACTGGATGATCTTTAAGGTCCCTTCCAGCCCAAACCATTCTATAATTCTATGATTCACTGACCTGTCCACAATGACACAGAGATCTCCACAAGAAGTTAAAGCTAATATAGAATCTGAAAATAAAAAAAAAAAAAAAAAAAACCAACAACAACAAAAAAACACCACCCCCAAAAAAAACAACTCCCAAACCTTTCTAATATGCATTTTCAAGAATTGTATCTCTCATTAGCCTATTCATTTACTCAGCTTTGGCAGATGCTTATAAAATTCCTCTCCAGACTTTTAAAATCTTGATTACCCTATACAGCAGCATATCATCTGCAAATTCTGTTCAAAGTTCACCTGATCTTAAAACACAACAATATTGAATAACACCAGTCCTAATCCAGCACAACTGCTGAGACCATTGACAAGTGTCAACTATATCACTTTAGTCACAATTCCTGGATATACTTGAACATTCCAGTAGATTAGAGAATGGATTAGATTTTTCTTTTAAATAATACATGTTAATTTATACAAATCACAAATTAATTACAACAGAATACTCTTTAAAACTAGGCACCCAGCATAGTAGCTGGTTTTAAAAGGAAGTTATCATAAATGATTATCAACATATTAGTTACAAGCAGTGGAATGGTGTAATGATTGCTACAGAAATGGGAAAGTGATAGTTAAAATGGAAACATATCATGAACAAAAGAAAACGGAAAATGATTTCTTAACTTCACCTGTCCCTTTTACAGAGCAGTTTGGCATGTAATGTCTTCAGAAAAAAAATTAGGTGAGTGAAGAAACACTTACATGTTTAATCTAGATATAGTTACTGCCAATCTAGAAAATAATGTCTTCAACTAAAATTAGATTACCTAACTCCAGGTCTTGATATATAAATTCTCTTATATCAATGAGATAATGTGTTTTCTCCTTTACTCCACTTTGGTTTTGCTCCTATCTACTTTATATATTCCTTCCTAATCAAACACAGCTGCCATTGGCTTCAAAGGAGGATGTCATTCACTGGTATTAGAAGTATTACTTTGAAAAAGAAGAGTGAAGATGCAGTTCATAACTGTTTGGTTGTTAATGCTTAAAGATGTTTGCTATAAATTGCTTGAGTAAAGTAAAAATTATATGTGCACAATTAAAAAAAAATACTAAAAAAATATGAAGTGTGTGATGCTCAACAGTACTCAGTTGGCCTAATTCTCTTGTTAACAGTAGAATTCCCATTGACTTCAATAGATGCAGAGTTAGGCTGGCACTGAGCACATCTGAAAAATCACTCCATACAGAATGAACTCTGATCATTGAAGGTTTATTTTTTAATGATTTAACAGCTTGTGAAAGGAGCACATTGGCAGCTCTCTGTTTCTATACACAGCACACCTCATAATGAACCAGTGTGGTACAAGCTTATTTATGAAATTAAGGTGTCTCATACCTATCCTTCACCAGATGTGAAAGCTACCAAAATTAATATGAAAAATAGTGAGTTTTATGAGGAACACCTTTCAAGCAGACTGATCACATAAGACATGGCATGGCCAGCCGACAGTGAAAGCTTTTAATCAGTACCAAGATGGAATAAAATGGAATAAAATGGAATAAAATGCAACTGTATCACTAGTTTCTGGAAAAGCTTTTGCATCCAGTGCCTAATTCTCAAAGTGAGGGAGTTTCTCAAAAGCTTAGGGGTAAAAAGAACCCACAGACACCTCTGATTATAGCATCTGCAATTTCTGTTATGCCTATGATGTTTCACTTACTACAGTTTTAAGGGTCTGATTTAGTCCTGTCAGGTGGAAAACAAAGAGGAGTAACTGAAAACTAGTATTTATCATTCAACCTGATTCACAAAAGTCCCTTGTGTTTTCAAATGAAGCTGTTAAACAATCCCAGAAAAAGTTACTGGAAAGTATCACTGTAGCAGAACATGTGTGTGTGCAGTGTATGTGAGGCACAGGCAGTAGAGAGGGGAAACTGTTAGTTAAAAGGGCCTAAATGACTTCAAGAGGAAAAAGAGAAATGATGGTACAGCTAATAATATGCCTGTTACACAGTGAATGCTCTTGCATTTACTCTATTTGAAATCTGTTACATGTTATTGTCTATTTTGCTTTTTAATTTTCAGCATGGTCTCCTTCACTGGTATTCGTGTTGAACTTAGGAGTTCCTTGTTTCAAATTGTAGTGGAAACCTCATTTTGAACAATTTAGTCAGGCAATGAAGGAAAGCTGGAGGTAGTCAGGCAGCAGAAGTCTCTGCTATACCTTAGCATGCTGTCCTGATTATAGCTCTATTATAGTTTGCTGTTCAAAGAAATCAAGGAATTTATGAATCATTAAAAGGTGCTGGTGATAGAGAAGTTATTATAATAGCATTCAGAAATATTATAGGAACTATCACAAAAGCTACAGTGTTAACACCACTGACTGAATATAAATGCAGTTGTGAAATTATGTGATGGCTGAGGATGTAGATATGCCAAATTTTTAACCAGCCTCAAACCAGTCACTAGTTATTTGCATGTTTTTGACATACAGCTACTTTTGTACAAGACTGTTTTGGGTGTATAGAAAATGTACCAACACTTATTAAAAGCACATTGTGACTGTATAAAGACCCTGGGCTAGAGCTTCTGAAAACACGGGCTTGTGAATATTAATAGGTCTTATACTAAGTAAGTTACTAATGTTCTTATCTTTTGCTCAGAATCTCCCAATGTATTAAAAATATATTAGGTACCAAACCCACTAGCCTTCAATTATATTAGTGACCAATTACTTACATGCACTGTTCATTGCTAAGAACAAGACTTATTTAATTTTTCAGTCATTCAACAAGGCTTCTATAGAACAACAGCTTAAACATTTCTCTTTGTTTGTGTAAACATCAAGCATTCAAAAGACAGGATATAAAAATTTGGGAAAATCATTATTTTGCTTAGCTGAAGACCTGATTTCTAAAAGTATGACTTCCTGAACTTCAAACTTGTCTCCTGAACAACATGAGCAACTAGTACTTAGCATGCACTGCTGCCACTACCAAAGGCATCTATTTTTTCTTATTGATATTATTATTTCAGGTGCATAACCATAAAACTATCAAGACCAAAACCAGGCCTATTTAAGCATTATGCTTTCAGAAAGTTTTTCAGCTGCATTTCAAAAAACACATCCTTTGAACAAAACCAGTAGAAATTGAACAAGATTCAAGAGAAAGGATGACATCTATTATATGTAAATAGAATTTGTTGTATCCAAAAATTTGCTGACTTTTTTTTCTCTGGTCTTTCTTACACATATCATTTTAATTGACTTTAAATTTCTGCAGGACTCAACAGGACAGAACCACAGCTATTCTGCTCAGCTGCTACGGAAAGTTCTTAGCTATGGTCATTATGCCTCATATGACATTCTTTCTGCTCCTCATATTAGCCCTCACATTAGTCCTCTGCTTGATAGTTTTCCAACATCCATTAAAACAAAGAGTCAAGACTCCACGTGACAGAAAAACAGATGAACGTGTTAACTACGGCCTAATTCCCCTTTATACTCTTAACTAGAGAGGCCTGGCAGTTGACTGAAGGGGTGCGGCAGGTCAGGTTTGAAGTCCATTAATGCAGCTGTGAGGGCTTGCTTGCACAACACCTTCCCACGCCGCCTGTTGCTCTAGTTAGAGCTACAGTAAAACTTCCTTTGCTTTGATGAACACTGAAATTCATCAAATTCAGCTCAGAATATGTTTAAGACAGAAGGAAAATAACTATCATTACCAATCTGCACCATTTTTTCTTGGCTAATCCACGGGACAAAACATGCAAAAATTCCTCAGTGCTACGCTAGCTATAATACCTTCCTCCCAGAGGTATCTTGGGAAAGTCCTTTAGTTTCTCTGAGTCCCAGTTTATCCAGCTATAATATAGGCCCTCTTGACCTACTGTGCTGCAGAACATGACTCTCTCTTCCAGAGGCCCAGCCATTTCAATATTATATTCACAGATTTTTACATTTAATCAAGTGTATAAAGGCCCAAGAAAAAAAGTGTCTAAATGATGGTCAGCTGTTCGTCAGATGTACCTGGCATCACCAAATGCAACACATTGGCCTATATGGAAAAGATCTCAAAAGAACAGCAAGCAAACTATAGAAAAGATGGTATGGGAAGAAGGTGTTCTCTACCTGTGATGAGTCATTTAGTTGCTGACAAATCCCTAGTAATAGTAATCTGTAGTTTTACTCTTCATCCTAATAGCCAGGATAGAGGAATTTATACATACAGCTTTTCACAATGTTTTGTCTCAGAAATATTTATCATTATAAGAGGCAATAGATGACATGCCATAATGCTACCTCTTACTGTAGTTAACACTGCAGTGAAGAAAGCTGTCTCTGTCCTCAAATTCTATTATAATTTAAAAAGCAATAGAAAAAAAATAAGTGCATATAAAGTAAATAACTATTTCTGACAGATAGGTATTTGTCATCATAGCTGCCAAGTGATGTAATAACTTGATCTTCTATCACAAATGAGGACCACCACAAACCAGTAACAGTAACCTAATAGTTTAGGTTTATATAACACAACACATTTTAACCTGAAAGCTATCTGCAGAATATGGGCAAGATAATGAGGGACCACAGCGAAAACCTGTCCTACATCTACAGCAACCTACAAAAGACAGTCGGGAACCTGGTGCAAAAAAATTGCCAAGGTTTGAGGTTTCAGCCTGTCTGGGTCACCTGTTCCAGTGTTTGACTAGCCTCCCTGTGATAAATTCTTCCTAATACCTAATCAGAATTTCCCCTGCAGCAGCTCATGTCCATTGACCTTTCCCCTCTTACTGTGTACCTCTGAAAAAAGTCTGTCTCTGTCTTCTCAAAAAGATGCATACTCTCTTGTTGCATACCTAGAGACAGCAATAAAGTCTGACTTTAGCTTCAAATCTAATTTGTCAAGAACATTCAAAAGTATCATGTGAGACAAATTACCCTGTACTGAATTTATCTATCTCTGAGAAAGTGTTGTGTCAATCCAACTGGGATTTTAACTTTTCCTAGAAACACTTCTGATAGAATTACTCATTGATAATTGATGAATTTAAATTACTTCTGACAATTAACAAAATTACAAGTGCAAAGTACTGCTTATTGGCAAATATAATGTGCTAGAATCTGCCTGCCTTCTTCATGCAATATTCCCTGTGCTGGCTCCCCAGTGGGATTTTTCACAATAAAATAAGCTGGTTTGTGCCCCAAAAGCATACGATAATCAAGCTTTCCCTTTATATAGCTTATATTGTACAACACATCTTGTTTATTTGTGTAAATTTATATTGTGCACTTTTGGATGTATTCAGCCTCAGGTCAGAATTATAAGATAACTGCCACAGTTACATGAACACAAAATCTTTATTTAGCGATGATACCTAACAGAGTTTCTGGCAGATAACATGCCTGCCTGGCAAGGATGGATACCACACAAATAAAAAAGGGTTACACAAGTGAAGACTCTCAACATTCACCTGGTGAAAAGCTGAAGATCCGCAAAACCTTCAAAGAATCTGAATAACTTGCAGGATTAGGATGTACATGTAAAAGATGACAACTCCTGTATGTTAACTCAAGTGTAAAACTTGGAAGTGTTAGAAAACCAGACAATGTTTCTGTGTACATTTTTAAATGGGAAACAGAGTAGAAAAATGACACAGAAACTGACCTTGACAGTTTCACAGGGACAGCACTTCTATGAAGAGGATCAGTTATTCTCATTGTACTGAGTGCCACGGGGCTGTCCAACAAGAGAGAGATGTCTTCTATTTTTCACTTCTCAAAGGCAAGAATTTGTTGTGGAGAATGCAAAAATGAAGATGTTTTTAAATTTAAACAATTTAAATATTGATCCTACATAGCTATTGCTCTCACATTTGGTTCTCTAATCCTTTATATCCCTTGTTTTCATTTGTTGGTTTCAAAGACTAACCAGTCAGGTAATGCTATTTATTTGCTTTACACAGGTAAAAAGCACCATGCAAGAGATGGCAAGAACTAGGCTCCTGCTACTTAACCATGTCTTCTACCAGCTTAGTGCTTTTAACAAAGGATTGATATTGACTTTCCCTTTGACCTTTGAAGCTCCAAGTCACTTAACTAAATATCCAAATGTGGGCACTGGTATCAGTAACAACATCTGGGAAGATCCATAGCAAAAAATAGCAGAAGTATACCCTGTTGAGGCTTTTCTTTCCCTGTGCAAGTCAATTTCTGCATATTTCACTTGATAAAATTTCTTTATTTTTTAATAGACACTTCTTTACTAAATTTGATGCTATACTGTTCATTGCCAAGGAACGATAAAACCTTGAGCCCTTTACTTGATACTTTCAGTTAAAATATGTGACCAGGCTATATAGTGCAGCTGAACACTGTGACCTCAAACCATGGTTAAAACATACTTGCATATTACATTTAAGGCATGTCTATAAATGGGGTTCCCAACAGTTCAAATTCTCTTAACTCAAATGTTTTAATGAAACTAACAGTGAGGATCAAAGGTTTTTCTCATATTCTGTTTTGTTCCTAAATGCGTAAGGTCTGGCTGAGCTGAATGTCAGATTCTGCCTTGCTTGATTTAGCCTTGCTATTTAGTAGTAATTATGGACAGGAGTCTCATTTAGGTGTATTGATCCAGTCTTTTAACATGAGGAATAAATTCAGCAGCTGAGCTATGGAAAACACTGAATGAATTCTCAATTCATGAATCTCTACAAAGAACAAAGAAGCAGCAACACATTTGACATAGCACCAATTCTGACACACTTATGTCTGGAGTTAGACACACTAAAAAAGCTTTTCCTCAGAGAGAAGCCACATCATGAACAACAAAAAACCTGTGGCCTACCAATAAGCCATGTATATATGGAAAGTTCCAGTTCTGCCTTCATGGAAGACAGTATCCCAATTCAGGAAAACATTTAATCATGTGTTTCGGTCCATCAGAATTCATGAGAGTCCTTAAGTATGTGCTTATTTTTAAAAGATACTTAAGTGCCATTGATTTCAAGTACATGTTTAAGTGCTGTCCCCAATATAAATGATTTCTGAAACCAGAGTTGATGGGAGTTTTATCACTGATTTTAATAAGAGGAGACCAGCAACTACAGAATTTTAAGAATCCCCAATGCTTAGCCAAATTGAATGTCTAGGTGACAATAAGGAACGTATAATCATATAATGTTGCATATTTGTATTTCAGCTACCTAAATAAAGAAATTCTGAAATTAATGAAAAAAATCTACACTCTTCATGCTAACAAAAGAAAATTATCACTGAAGGGATGAGAACTCCTCCATCTCTGTATCACCCTAAAACTTTACCTTTAGGCATATTTTCTTATCTTAGAGGTTTGTGGGGGGTTTTTTAAGACTAACAATACGATTTTCTGGTTAAATATACTTATTTTTTAAGTTATAAAAAAATCCATAATATAATTCTATGAGAGTTACCATAATAGACTGTAACAGCTGCTATGGGCTATTGTGTAAATAAGTAATTACAGAATTTACAGACTATCATGTAAATATGTAATTATGGACTTTTTAAAATGTGCATTATTTCCTCAATAGTCTATCGTTTAAGTATGTAATTATGGACTTTAAAACATGTATTATTTACTCAGACTGCAACAGCTCCTTGGGACAGAGCTGTTCTGGCCTATTGGGTAAACATGTAATTACAGAAATTTTAAAAATATGTATTATTTATTTGCTAGTGCTGCTGTCAATACAACATGACAGCCATTTTTAAATGGATACCACATAGTCAATATTCTGTCAAGTTTTCACACATCACTTAAAGTATCTCTCTGCGTGGTTCCGGTGCCATAGATTGAAGCCTTTGCCTTGCTAGGTATCTAACCAAAGGGTCATCAAATGAAAATCAAGCAGAGGACTCCACAAATAGTTCAATTAATTGGCCTTTTCTGCAAAGATTCGTAAATGCAGTCAAAAGAAAACTCTTCTGTCATTCCTTTCACAATTTTGATACAGTAGTGTGTATTTCACTGTGGTTAGAGGTTGGTATCTGACAGAATATTCCTTGGAGATTTTTCAGTAAAGCAGTGAACTTAGTGTGACGCAATCAGTGTGGGGTTTATTTCCTAATGGCTTCTCAGCTCTGCAACCAAGAATCATGTCTACATGACCAGATAAGGCAGTAAACCAGATAAGGCCAACAGATGATCTGTAAAGCAAAACAGTGCTAAGGACCCAATGTCCATATTACATACTTTTCAGATGGTTATTACAGGCTAGTTCTGGCCTCATCCCATGGAAGGAATACTCCCAAGCAGCTGAGCACACATAGTGTGCTCCTTGATAATACCTTCTGGTGTAGTTTAATCCAAGAGAAATACAGTTTTTGTTCTAGAAGACCACTCCATAATGAGAACCGAAGTGCTGAAAGTGAGTCTGATGCCTTCCAAACATCATTCCTGATCTGAACTAAAATACTGAGAGAGAAACATCACAGAATATAATCAGTCATGCCATTGCTTTCTGATTTCTGTACACCTTAAGTAGGAGACAAGGTGGAGCAGACAGTTCTGTAATTCATGAATTGTGGCATTTTTGCAATGTAAAAAAATAGGAATTCCAGAACTGCTTCCAATGACAAGGGAATATTCTTCAAAGTGGTGGAAAAAAAAGTATTAAGAGGGTTTCATTCATCCAACATGGAACTTCAAAGACATTATTCTGAAAAAAGGGTAATTACCATTACCACTAAATATTTATGTTTTCAAACCTATTAAGCTATTTATGTTACCCAAACTAGCCATAGGTGCCAATCAGATATGAATACTAGGTGCTCTGCAAACATTTATGAATATCCCAACCTCAAAGATGTCACAATTTAAGAAATATTATCAAATATATTATACTTTACAGAATGCTTTCTAGAAGCAAAATTAATGTGTTTTTAGGCCAAAATTTATGCACTGAGTCTATGATCTGCTGTGTCTGCATCTATATATCAATAATTCTAACATTTAGGTATGATTTTCCTAGTAGACCATAGCAAAAAGCAGAACCAGAATAACTTATTATTGTAAATATATAGGACAGTTATATAGTATGGGACTGTATTACACTTCAAATAATCCTGTCCTTACACTGGAAATAGAAAATTATCTCCTCAACTAGAAAAGAGAGAAGAAAGATAAAACTCATAAAAGAAAACATATTTTACAGATAAGGTATATTGTCATATTAAGATATATTTATTATTCATTTTTACTAATGCTACTTTCTCCATAGTCCACAAGCCTCATGTAATAATCGAGCCCTAAGACTTGAACCTAAATAGAAAACACTACAATGGAATGTTTAAATGGTGGGACATCGGCTAGAGTGAGACTGAGTGCACCTGTCAGCTCAACCCTTTGGGATGGGTCAGGACTAACTGGAAGGAGTCTGGAACCTGACCTGTAAGGAACAGGGGAAGAAACTGGGATTGCTTAGTCTTGAGAGGAGATGACTGGCAGGGACACTGTAATGTTCTTCAGATACATGAAAAGAAAGAGAGGAGTGAATAGACTCCTCTTACGTCCAATTCAGACAGGACAAGTGGTAATGGAATTCAATATGGCAAGGGAAATTTAGGTCAATGGGTTGCCCAGGAAAATGGCAAAATCTTTGTTGCAGAAGGTTTTTACGAATGGAGTGAACAAACTTTCCCCAATAATGGCACAGCTATCCTGCCTTTGAGAAAGGAAGATGGCCTCTTCAGATCCTTTCCTGTCTTGTTTCTACCTGGCTTTATACTCCAGAACTATCCACCAGCCCACAACAGTAGAATCAGTTTTATGCCTGAAAAGCTGATGAAATCCACTTAAGCAACAAAGAACTCAAAAACAGGATAAATAATATGCATCTTTGATACAGTCTAAATAAGGATAACATGCATATTCAGGACCAAATGAAATCATTTTAGTTCTCCTGAACAAGAATATTTGTACACGAATGCTATCTGTGCAAAGATAACCTTAACGAAAACTTCACGCTGCTGAGTCATTAGCTGTGCATAAATATTGCTTTTATTATATGCAACATCAGTATGGTCAATTATTTGTCAGGGCTCTGACTGCATCAAGAAGCTCTGCAACTTCTTCTGCCCCATACCCAGGGAGCTGGCTGCCCATACTGCCAGATGGCACCAGATTGTTCTAAACTGTGAGAAAGAGAAGTGTGAGAAGACACTTTATTACCTCCCTATATGTAAGTATATCAGTAACATATATGTTATTTTCAACTTTAAAAAGGTCACACTGTTTATTTTTGAAAGGCAGAAAAACCTGTTTCATCCAAACCTATCTTTCATTTAGCAAGAGAAAAAAAGCTGACAAGAAAATGTATAGGAGAGAGGAACTACAGCCTAAACAAGTGACAAATGGAGGCCCTGTTAAAATGAGAAACAACACTCCACATCTGCAACCCAGGAGCTTTGAAATCTCCAGACATGAAGAGGATTTTCAGCTCTCTGTGATGAGTTCCACTGATGATTATGTATTTTCTGTAATAATAACCCTGCCTTTCTAAAAATAGTTGGAAATTTTTGTTCTCCGGGCCATGGTACTTCACCACCTGTGTCAAGCAGGTAAGTTTTAGGAACTTGTAGGAGTTGTATTCTACTCGCTGCAGGCTTGGAACCAAATGGGATTTGCTTCCAGAACCTGAGAATCTGCTATACTCCTTGCTCGTTTGAGCTGTTTATTCTGGAGCTCAGCCTGCATTTGCAAGGTCATGCCGGATACTACTCGTCACACTATGTTGCTTATGCGTGAAATCCTCATTTTGGGCAAAGCTCACAAATATATATTCATGTCGTAGTATCTTAATGTCCAGGGATAGTTTGAGCATGCCAAAGTGAGGGTGGCTGCCACACATGCTCTGTGTTATTGTGGCAAAATAAGGCAAAGGGAAAAGGTGTCAGTTTGAGCCAGGAAATCTTATGGGAAGGTTAACATAGCTGCACTTCTGGAACTAGGTGGTTGGTAAAATAAGATCTTGCCTTCTGTGTGTCTGTAATTAGTTATGTGTGAAGTAGACATGCCAAAATTTGAAGCAGTGTCCATTTTGTAACAGCAATTATTATTGTGAAGCCATTTTCAAGGTGGGATTATGGGCACTAAACCGCTGGGACTGACTGTGCTGCCCATGCGTTAAATCCTCATTTTGTGCAGACTTAATGAAAAAGATAGTTTCTTGTAATATGTTCGTTTTTGTCAGTTGCTCCTACATAGCAGTATAGGGATGCTTTCTTTGTGCTTAATACATGCAGTGATAATTTTTCTACATGCTCTTTCTGTAAATGTTCCACCACAAAACATTTTGTTAAACTGGAATTAAGGTTGTAAATATGCATTAATAAGTTACAGTAAATTCTGTACTAATTAACTGTCCATACAACCTCACTGACATCAGTGGAGAAAAACCTATTGAAGAACATTACAAGCTGGATTTTTTCTCCACATACGAGGGTATAACAGAGAATCAAATCCTGTGATGAAGTTTGTAAGAAACACATGCTGGAGTACCAGGAATGCAAGATTCTACTCACATTGTACAAACATAAGTGACAGGATTGCTAAAGCACTCATCAGTGGCGTAAATCTGCTCTCATTAGAGTAAATGACATTTTTACCACTAACATTAATGACAGTAGAACTAAGCCAGTAATCAGCATTTTGGAAAATCCTATCCTTTGTGATTTGAATTGAACAAAAAACTTAGGTTTCTTTTGTTCCCGCAGCTAACCTCTTCGTAAAGTCTTAACAGCCTTTCACCTACAGTTACACCACAGGATGAACCACACATCCCAAATTTACTTTATGTTCCAGCCACAAAATACATCCTACTGGCAAAATCTCTGCTAATTCCTTGAGGAATCAGTCAGTACTATTTTTCCTCTTAGCCTGGACAGATCTGCCCATTCTTGTTGCTGAAATCAAAATATTTATTTTCTTTCAGTGTCATATGATCATAATTTATTCTTAACATTAGTAGAGAAAACGGTATCAGAGAGCAAGCAAATCAGACAATAATTAACAGAAAATTAAATAACTAATTAATAAAGATACCTTCCAAGTAGTCTCTGAATGATAATACAAAAATTCACAACACTGTTCTGAAGCTTGGTTTACTCCTACCTGCAATTTACTTTGAAGTCTTAGCATAAAAGATGCTTAAAATTGAAAAATATCATTATTAGCATAAAAATGAGGTATGTTCTACCTATTTTGTGCATTAATTTAGTAGAATATATTATTACACAACTTTATACTGTAAGCACAAGGTCACACAGGATATGACTTGTCACACTGTGTTGCCTATGCATGAAATCCTCATTCTGTGCAGAGCTCCAAAATATATATTCATGTCAGAATATCTTACTGTCTAGCGACAGCCTGAGAGTTTCATTCTATTACATCCTGGGGAAACAGATTCAGCGTCATTTGAGAGGTCTCTTCTTCTCTCAATACTCGAATGAACTCTCATTAATCAAAGAACTACAAACACTCACCAAAAGGGAACAGGCCCCATTAATGCTCTCTTCAGTCTGAGACAAAATTATATCCATTATGCCAGCATTTTTTTATCATTTCTGTATGACTATCCCAGTCAAACAGCCAAAACATGGCACGGATTTTGTAAAGTTAGTTACCAGAAAACAGAACCTAACTTTAGTAAATACAGTAAATGAAATAAATTGTTTCTAGGGATGGAATTTCACTGGCACCGCCAGTGTTGCATTAACTGCACAGATCTCAAGACAACCCGGGGTTAACATGACCTTCTCCAAACTTCCAATCAGCCTGGTAAACTGGGGTTAAACCACGACATAAACACACATTAAAAATTCAAGCTTTGCTTACACTGAACATGCGAATGTTTGTAGTTTCATAAGCAGGAGTTCCTACCTAACTCTGTTAGCTACCTACACATCAACTCCTCATTGTTTTGCCCAGCTCTAAACGTCTTTCTCCCCTAAACACATCTATACTGAAGAACTAGAAACAACAAAACTCATTGATTATTAAGTCTCAGGGAAGCCTTTTTTTTACCAGACATAAAACTGAGATTACTGCATAAGCAGTTTCAAGTGGGACAGCTTGCTCAACAAAATCCTTAAATCTAAGGAAATGTCAGTTTGCATTAAGAAAAGAAATATTACCTTGGTCTTCAATAAAACAGCAGAAAGTAGTAGCAGTTTAGAGATCAGAGCAGATAACCAGTGTAGCCTCCAGACCAGAACAGCAGGTTTGACATGATATTCAGGTAAATAGCCAGAACAGAACTGCAATTAACAGTTAACAGGCTACTTAAATTAAGAGCTTTCCTTGAGAAAACAACCTCAGACCTTCAGAGACCGATAGTTCAAGCAGGACGTAAAGTGGCAAAAAATCGAAGCGTACGGGGAATTTCCTCAACAGGCCTTTTATCCACAGAATGTACAAACCCAGAAATGATTGGCCTAAATGTAGATGTAGGGGAATGTAGCTGAAGAGAGGAAGGAATAAAGAGAGGAGAGGAAACAAGAGATTTTGAGCAATGAAAACATTTTTGTCGATGTCTTCAGAGCCAAAATTTTGCATGGTTTAACACTTAGCTCTAACCTGTGCTTTGGAATTTTGTCATTCACCTTGCCGCCACAACACCTGGTAATGCAAGACCAACGCTGAGGGTTTGTAAGCAGATACAGATCTTGTGAAACAGCTATCACTTGCAGGCCACTCTTGACACTCTCTTACTGCACTGCATGCTCCTACAGACCTAGCAAAGAGACAGTCACCCTGCAGAATCAAACTGGCAGTCATTGTACAAGCACACCCAGCAGTGATACCAATATGCATCTCCGCATTTCTGTTCTCCTTATTGTTTCAGTGCACCACCACCATGTTGATATGAGCACAGGCTCCTCAACAGCACAACAATAAACAATTGTAAAACCTGCTGCCTCGGGAAGGGGCATGGATAAACATTAAAAGTGGATGTCTCAAACTCCCAGAGTCCCAACACCCTTTTTTGTTTACAGTGCCTCATAACCTCCACAAACTTTTTAACTCAAGCAGTTCAAAGACAAATAAATCAAGCTCGATCTTTTCTCCTTTTCAGTCTCACATCGCTCAATGCACTCTGAATGTGGGATATGTGGGAGCACAGCCCCTCAAATACACGTAGGTTCAGCACTGAGTCAGAAAAAGCTTGGAACCAGCCAACTGTCTTCTCCAGCCCCTACATCCTACTACCACAGGAGTCATTTTCCTGGTCCTACTGCTCCAAGCTTCTAGCCTGCCAAAATAGGCTGCAAAACCCTGGAAGCAACAGATGCACATTTGCCACCTCCCAAACACTTCCACATGAGGATAAGTGCAGTGCAGCAGGACACACAGCCCTTGTGTTCCTATCACAAAATCAGGGGGAGGCCAGGGCCTGTTAGCCAGATCCAGGAGGGCAGAGGTGTCAAATTAGTTTTACAGCTTTCTAGCACTGAGATGTGCCTGGGGCCAGGGGACTTTTTGATGGACGCATGTGAGCAACACTTGCAGTCTGCTTCAAAGGGTCATTTCCACATTTCACAGCAGCGGCCTACGCAGGGCCCAAAGTCTGATCAGCAATCTGGGAGCTGCTTGTTGGCAGAGGGAAGGACACAGGCGCATTTCTGGCTGTTTCATAGGGCCCACTGAGGGTGGGGGGCACAGTTCTGAGGAACACCAAGAGCCGCTAAAGCCCATACTTGGCTGAGGGAGATCAGAGGCAAGAGGCTTTTGAGGGAAAAGCGTTTATCAGTGAGGGTTTTGGTGCAAGGAAGATTGGCAGTGATGCTGTTTGGGGGTAAAGCTGGAAGCATGAATGTTTGGGAGCGAGGGAGACTGGAATAAAAGCATTGGGGACAAGGATGTTTGGGAGCAAGGACCCTTGAAAGTGAGGGTGTCTGCGGATGAGGGTGACAGCAAACGCATTTGGGGGAGAGTGCATTTGGCAAGGGCATTTGGCAGCTAGCCCATTTGGGTGTGAGGGTGTTTTGAAAACAGGGTCTCAGCGCTTTTGCCAGCTCCCGACCGCCTCCTCTGGTCCCCACACTCGCCCTGCGATGCGGCTTTCGGACACCGGGAGCAGGAGACATATCCAGCTCACGCCCCCGTCTCCAACCTCCGCTTCCCCCCGCCGCCCATTTCGGGGCCTCTCGCCCCGCCAGGCTCCTCGCCTCGCAGACGGGCACGGGCAGCAGCAAACATCCCCTCCCCGGGCCAGGCAGCTGCCTGCGCCCGGCGGGGCACCGCGGCTGCGGGCGGGCGGGCGGGCGGGCGGGGGGCGCGGCGGGGCCGGCCGCGGGGGCGGAGCCGCCAGTCAGAGCCGGGCGCCGTGACCCCGGGGCGGGGAAGCCGCACCGTGGCCGCGGGGACGGGAGCTTGCTGCCCCTGCCCCGCGCAGCAAGGGGGGCGCGGCGAGCCCGGGGACAGCGCGGCGGTGTGTGCACCCCGTGTCCGTCCGTCTCCCCCCCGCGACACACACACACACACACACACACACACACACACACACACACCCCCACAGCACCGGGCGAGGGGAACCGGCTCGGCCCCCGCCCCACCGCCCGCCCGAGGAGGGCTGGGGCGCGGGTCCGGCTGCCGCAAACTCCGCACTTACCCGGGCCGAGGCGAGGTGTCGGCGGCCGGGCTCCGGCAAGCCGCTACTGCGGGGGGCCGGGGGGGGCCGTTGGGTTTTTGGGGGGGTTCCGTAATCCAACAGTCTTTGGGCTGCCAAATGTAAACACTCCGCCATGATTTCTTTGTTTAGATAATTGAACCTGCCTCCCTCTCCCTCGCCGTCTCTCGCTCGCTTTTATTTATTTATTTCCCCCCTCCCGTCATCATCATCATCATCATTATGGCTTGTGTGGGGTGGTTTGTTTTTTGTTTTTTTTTTTTTTTTAAGGGATTGTTATTTAGTAGCTGCGTTTAACAAGTGCTGGTTTTACAAATATTTATGTGTATATATATTTTTATATAAATATATACGGAGGAGGGGGGGCGATGGGAGGCACGAAGGAGAGGAAGTTGTTCCCGCTGGTGTGGGGGTTACGGTTTTGCCTCCTTGCCGCAGCCGAGGCTCCCGCTGCCGGGGCCGGCGGGCCCGGGGCTGTCGGTGCCGGCGGGAGGCAGCGGCCGGCCGGGGGCAGCGGGTCGCCTGGAAAAGGCAGGATTTTCCCAGCGCATCCCCCACTCCAGAGAGAAGGTAGCAACGTGCTGTGGGGGAGACTGATGGAGACTTCCAGATTGAAGTTTCTTTACTGCATTTCCTGAAAATTCAAGCTCGACATGAAAACAAGCTCGTTATTATCTATTACTACTTTATTTACTATTATTTATTATTATTATTTTTTTATTATTAGGGAATTCACCATCAGGAAATACAGTTAACAGTTTTATTCTAGGAAATTTACACAAAGTGTTAGCGTGACTAAAAATGTTTCACTTGCATTCCTACTTTGGCAGCAAGTTTCTCCATTTGTAAATACCAGAATGATTCCTGTGTCAGTGGTACCTGAAAAACACTTCAGCGCACTTCATCACTGCCTGTAAATCCCTTTTCACAGACCTGATACCATCAGATCACAGGTTCACAGGACTCTGGTGGCAGCACCCTGGGAGGATGCAGGTGGCTGAGTTGTGGGGCTGAGCGCATCAGCCACCTGGGAAGGATCTGGTGCCCCACATCTCCCACAGGACATTGGAGGAGTTTTAGGCACCAGGTCACTCAGGAATTGCGTGGGAGACTCTAGAAATTCTCCCTGGCTTGTATGTCGTTGTTTTTTTATATTAAAGAAGAGGACTGCCTCCCACTCTCTCCTGACTACCTACTTAATGTCATTCATTTCTAGGAGGTCTTCAAATGCTACAAAACATACTGCATTTCCAGAGTTATCTTTGCTGGTGATGTGTAGAAAGAGCAATACCACAAAGACAAATTAAAAAATCATTATATAGAAAAATAAGGTGATTTACTTACAGTGTTATACAGTGAAGATAAAATGCTTAGTGACAGCATGCCAAGCATCAAACGGGTTCCCAATACATTTTCTCCCGGGACTGTTAGTGTGATAATGATCACCATTCCTATAGCAAACCACCTTTGCTTTGAAAATAAACCAACGACTTGTGCATTATTGTACCTTAATGATTGTGTCTGCCTTTGGCAGAGGTCCTCATTCTGCAAAGGGATCACCAGTTTGGACCCCCAAACCTCTACTAAGTCCCAGTAATCCCTTGCAAAGCCATTGTTAGTTCTTGACATAAGGGTCTCTCTTTATGTACAGGGAGCATAGAGAAAAATAACTGAAAAGGAATATACATACATTTTACACTGGAATGGACTCATTCAGCCGGTAAGAATACAGGGTTGTGTTACAAGTTACCGTTTCAGAACGGCACAGTTATTTGTAAACTATTTTACAATAAAATACTGGGAGGTTGATTGAGTCATGGCCGTTAGACAATCAGAGCAGATGAATTGCCGTGCAGGCCTTGGAGTTGCTCTGCATAGCTTGGCAGCTCTCAGGCCACCCCTAACAGTTTGACATCACTCCTGTATTTCATGTACAAACACCATCACTTAATTTTTCACAGTGACTCCAGCCCTGCTGTCCTGCTTTTTTCTTGTTGTTTTAAACAGAGGTTTGAGAGTATTTCCTAGTTTCTGCTTTCTCCTCTTCCCTCTTAAAGGTTATGCTATTTGCTTATGATTCTATTTTTATTTCTCTGCCAGGATTTCATTGCAATCTCCCCTTTGTGGAATTTATACTTGTGGCCATTTAAATTCATTTTAGGCTAGAACTTGGCATGAAAGTTCACAGCTTCTCAGACAGATTTGAATTACTATATTTAATTATACTCAGCTCTTAAGTTTTTTTTTAAAAAAAAAAAAAATGAGAGTGAAGACAGAAATAATTTTGTTGTGGTTCCAAATGGTGGCATCATGCTGCACTGATTTCACATCTTATCTTAATTCCACCAGCTTTTCAAAGGGATATGCCAGAGCATTTGAGACATGACTTTAGGAAGGTGTTGCTTTACAATCCTTTAAAAATGAATTATTTCAGCATAAAACTTAGTGAAACTTAGGCATTGTGGATGCACAAGGGTATTTTTATTGCATTCTTAGATGCGGCTGACTGAACAGTGAAACCAATTTTCATTTGATCTTAGAGAGCAAAAGTCGTTATGCTTTGAAAACTAAGTTTTGCACAAATTTGTTTATTTTTTGTTACTAATTTTTGTGAATATTCAGGCAGTGCTGTGTTGGCCTCCACAGCTACAAAGAAGAGAGATTACAAGAAAATTTTTATTGAACTAGATTACATTGGATAGCCTAAATTTCTTTTCTCTATTCATCAATTTAAAAAACAAATGCCGTACTTCATCTAATATGAATTCCATTGTGTAAGTCCAGCTGAGTAATTGCCCGAGAAATGTTTCTACCAAGTCAAACTTTTGTTTGCTTCAAGATTTTTATTATTCAACTTCTTTACTACAGTACCCAGTACAGTAGAACATGGAAGAGCTACTGGTGATATTAAATAAATGTAACTAAGATGATATTTTTTTATGGCAGCATATGTGATAAAGTGGATCCTCTGGTCTTTCAATAACTGCTGGTTAGAGACCCTGTGTCACTACTCAGACTGGCTATCATTTTCCAACCTCTTGCTTTTCAGACAGTAATTCACAGCTGTGAAAAGTTATGGAAAATCATACCAGACCAGCACAATAGTATTTCCTCTCGCTTTACGGAGCTGTTAATGGTTTATTTTATAATTAGCTATTGTATCACACTACTATGTAATGAGCACAAGCGTAAAGGACCCTGTAGTACTGTTGAAAAATGGAATAAATAGCAGTCCCTGTATCAAGAGGAAGGAGTCCAAAATGCAGCAGATTCATGAGCAAATACTGACTGCACCTCTTACCTGTGTAGTCAGCAGTATGCTTACTGCGTGCTTTAGAAAAGGTTGGGTAATCTTAAGGGCAGGGACTACTTACTGGCCTGAGTAGGGGTGTAAGTAGAGGGATGGGTTGTGACATAAGGAGCACAGGAGAAAGTGTGCAAAGGCCTGTAATCAGATCATACTTGAGTATCTTTATGATCTAGTGTATGTAGTATCTCATTCTGGAAATGGGCACTTGTAAAAGGCTATTTTGCAGACAAAGTTTGAAGGAAAGTTGCAGGTTTTTAAAACTACAGAAAGATGCTGAAGTAACTGGTTCCTTTAAAGCTGTTTTCTATCTTAGTTTACCTTCTCCAAGATTGCGTTTGAAATGTGCGTGTAGAAAAGCACAGTGATGTGTAGACTGGGAGTATTTTAATCAGTGCAATAGAACAATGTATCCCCTAGTCATAAAATGGTTGCAATGTGAGAGCTATATAATAAGCTGCACTGTTGTACAAAGGAGTAGAAAAAATATCTTAAAAAAAACCCCAGTAAAAGTCTGTTGCTTAAAAAGATAACATCCATATCCTAAAATAAGGTTGAGATTAAATCTGCCAGTCTAAGAGCATGCATCTACTGGACCAAGAAGAAAAGACCTAGGTGCTGAGTTTCTTTTTTGTGAGCAGATCTTTTCACTGTAAATGTGGGTAAAAGCAATTATGGAAGAAAGTATGAAAAATAAAGTTTTCTTTGAGTGCTTTGCACTGAGTTAACAAATTGCTATTGCACAATAGTAACACTGCATTAATTATGTCACTATTTTTCCTTCGTGATAGATTATTGTTAGTAATTCATCACTGTAACATATTAATAGTGGTATTAGTTTTTAAACAGAACAATCATATTAGTAGCATACTTGTCATATTAGTGAAAATTAACAAAATGATGAAAAATTGCTACCAAGTCTTTGGGGCTCTAACACTGCAAGGAAATAACTTTTTCCCAATCCAGCAGTTTTTCAATGAGCGTGTATTTTCTTGTAAAGATAAAGACACAGTTTTAGTGTTCTCTGTCCAAAAGCCAGGAGCCATTTTGAAATATTTATGCCATCCTTTTAACGCCAAACGTGTGGAATCTTTTATGATTCTAATACTGTATGTTCTGCCTTTTAAAAGCCCGAGTGCTGTCATTCACAACCCCTGGCATGAGGCTGTTTGAGGCCATTAATTCCTTTTTTGTTGGGGATTGTGAATCTACTGTCCAGCATACTTCTATAGTACAATACAACTGTCCTTCTGAAGGATTAAGCTACATCTCCTACAGAGGCACTGATGTGTGAACTTGTCTTACATGCCTCCAACCAGTCACTGGCATGATGATTTTGTCTGTGGTTTTTTGTTCATTTGGAAAGCAGATAGCTTCAGGGCTTCAGGCCTCTGTGAGCATGCTCCTCCTCACTTCTTCATCCTGTCCTCTTGTATTTCCAGCATCTTTTTCTCTGGCATGGTATCTCTCACTAATATAGAAAGATGATGTATGGATTTCCCTAAGATCTCTATCACTAACAACCTGAATTAGGTAACAGGGTTATAGAGTGGGATTTCTTTCTCCCTCCCTCATGAATATCTGGTGCTTCTGAATCAAGAATAGATAAAACATTGCCCAAACCATGAGAATACTGTTTGGAACTTTGTGAAACCAGGAGGCAAATCTCCAACCTCTCATCTATTTAAAAGCCAGTGAAACAACATTTTCCCTGTTTATGCAAGTACTTTGAGTTGGCTGTTTTATAATTTACAAAGCAGTTTCTTTGGCTTACATCTGCTAATTTAATGGAAGACATAAATAGCTTCCATTTGATTAACAACAAAATGTCACACTGGAAAAATAAGTATTTATTGCCAAGCAATAGGCCACAATGAAAACAAGGGTCAAGCTGGACATAACTTTTATTCAATAATCGGTTGAACTTAGTCAGTCAAATGCAAATGAAATGGTAAATTTATTGAGTTTTCAGAATGACCAAAAAGTAGCCTGTATATTCAAGGCTTGTCTCTGTGCAAGCTTCCCTCCTTTGAACATGTGATTCTCCAATGAAAGTATTTTGGGGATTTAGAAGCACAATCAGAAGGAGAATTCCTAATATCCGTCTAACAATCCTCAGTGACTGTTGGTGACTTCACTAAAACATCTCTGGACAAAACCATTACTACCATAAATTGGAACCTAGGAGAGGCAGACAGCTGAATGGGACTGCACCAACCACAGATGTGACCCACACATACAACAGGGTTAATAACTATGACCTTATTGCAAAGATTAATTAATGCTTAAAAAAACTTTTATTCTCTAAACTGCTATTGTGTTAGCCACACCACAGTGTCTTTGTTAGCAAAAGTATGTGCAACTGTGACACCTAGACTGTGCTTTGTTGGGAAAAGTTCCTCAGGAAACATCCATACTGGCATTGGGACCAGCTTTATAATGACCCCAAAGTCCATATCCACTGACCATCTGCCCTAAAAGCCTCTCAGCTTCTCCCTCGGCAACAAGTCTGTCTAGGACTGGAAGTGCTGCTTAAGCTCCCAGATCTCAGCTAGGGCTGGCCCCTCTCCCCACCTTTCCCACTCATGTGTGTAGAACTCACCTAGGCATGGCGCGACTCGCGCAGGGGGCTGCAATGTCAGACAGTGCCAGTCCCAGAACCCCCTGCTCTGACGTTCCCTTCTTTGGTACTCAGCTGCTTTTCTGTATTTTTCTTAACAGCAAACAAGCCATGGGGAGAAGCAAGTGGCTTAGATGACCTCCCTCTGGTATGTAAACAACAACAGAAGTAAAGTTGGCATTTTACTGTCTCTTTTCTGAAATTTAATTTTTCAAATAGTTCTAAGCTCTTTTTGTTGTGCAAAAGATGGCTACAATCAGCTGTAGCACTTCAAAATGAAAATCTCCCCAGTAATGTTTATAAAGTTCTGCATGTATTGTGGCACTGATTTTAATACAAAGCATTAGATTGACATCCAATCTACACATAACATGCATTTGACTGACACGGGCATTTATTATACATTGATGTGACATATGCCAAGTATAACAACAGCTCTGACTGACAACAGAGAAAAAGGACTTGTGTTATCCATGTTCGATTCAGAACCTTTCCATCCTTCGTAATTGTGCTACTCATATGAGAAGATATTTTTGGAGTAATACAGCACTGCAAATTGGCCCAAGCGGCACTTAAGTCCACAGCAGAAAGAGCAAGAGGTCTTTTTAGTCTCTAAGCATTTAGAAAAGATAACATAACTAGGGCTCCAGTGAATTGGAGTTGTCAAAATTCACACCTAAGAGAAAGGGGGTGTTGGGCCTGTTGCCAGGAAACAGCATCTGGTATCACATTTCTAAAAGGATGCATGCATATGAATGCAAGTGGGAGCTGCAGCATGATAAATCTATCACAGAAACTGCACCTCCTCATGCCTGCATTGTGGCACCCGCCCATACAAACTTCCTTGCGCTGATTCCTAAACGAAACTTCCCTCAGCAGGCAGAGACATATAGGCAGGACCAGTTACAGGTTCATCTTCACAGTGTGACCAGTGCTGCAGACTATGTCCAGGGCCAGAAAGCGAGCTTGACCACTCTTCATAATATTAACTGCTTGCACAATATTTAACTTGCTCCCTGGCTCAGTTCTGAGGCCACACTTGGACATGATTTAAGGGACAGCACATGGAAGGAGCCACTGCGACAAGGTAGTGTAGACAGGACTGCACTAAGCTTGCTTCTCACAATTCTTCACGGTCCTTCAGCACTGTCCCAGCAGCCTTTCAACCTCTAATATTTTCTATGCCCTGATGCCATGCTCCATGGTATGGCAACAAACTCTCATAGTGTTTCAGTTACTGTGAACAAAGACACACAGACAAGAATAATTCTGTGGTATGGACATGGGAACACAACAGAGCTCAGAGGAGCCCCAGGATCAAGTGCTGTGCACTTACACCAGCTAATCTGCCTTGTCCCTGAGGGGCAGAAGACATATCTGCCCCTGCTTTATTCAAAGTGGATAGATACAGACCCAGAAGATGAAAGAGAACAGAAGGGAGTAATACTGGAATACCCATGATCTAGGGCACTGAAATAGGTTGGTACTGGAGATTAGAAATATTCACTGTAACTTTTCCAAGACTGTTGAGCTACTTTGTAGGACAGAAATCTCCAGAACATATTCTGGTAGAGCCAGGCAAAATCTGTACTGGAAATTCCAGTCCCTGGGCAGGCTCTCCACTCCTAGTGATGGTGTGAGCAGACAGCCAAGGACTGCGAGAACATCTGGTGTCCTGACAAGGTTCCCAGGACTGTTTTATGATGTGATGCTGTAATTGTAATAATTAATATTGAATGGACAGTATATTACTGAGTTTCCATAAGTATACAGACACACAAATAACTTGCTAGTTCGCCAAATTATGAAACACACTTATCCACCAAGTAAAAACTAACTAAATAACAGGATATTATTCTGGGCCCCCATTTTACCAATGACACCAGCACAGCTTTCACAGATTCTACATACATCCAGTGCAGGCCCAACTTCAGAGCTCTTTTTTAGACAGAATTTCTGTTCACTCTTAGTATGGGCCATAATGCAAAAAATGAAAAGCATTTTTTTTCCATTAAGTCCCAGCAATATCTGTCTTTGTTCTAAAGTTTAAGTGATTTTCCCAACTAGATTATACTTCTTAGGTATGTAATTTTGTTAAAACTCTAACTGCCTGACATCATTCAAATTGAGGCAAAAAAAAGGAGATTTGGGAACTGACAATGTAAAGGCCTTTTCCTGAAGAAATAATGAATTTCTTTTTTTAAACACGGTGTCTCCTCCTCTTCCCCACTTAAGAGAATAGCTATTGTATGGTAAAAGCAGGTCATGAAAAGTTTTAATAGTCCAGGTAGGTGTTAGTCCAGGGTAAAAGAGGAAAAGCCAGTTGAGGAAGATACACAACAAGTTAATGTTCCCACTAATTATTTTTTGCCTTATATTTAAAAGGCCTGTTATTTCAGACGGCCTTTGGCACTGTAACTGTTCTGTGGATAAAGAGTGAATTCATTTTACAGAATGTGAATTCTGTGTCTCTCTATGACTGTTATATTAATTTTTAAGTAAGGCCTTGGCATATCACTTTGTTTTATTTATGGTCGCATTACTAATTTGAAGTACATTAACCTTGTATATTTGTAATCTCTTAAACTGTGTTTTATAATAAAGCACCTGGGTACTCTTGGGCAGCAGGCTGTGTAGAGGCATATTTTCTGAATAGAGACTTCTTCATATATTATGATTATTTACATCATATCTGAAGTTTATCAGAATATCAAGCTTCTTTATGGTCTTATTTATGCTAGTATTAACAGGAATAATTCTTTCAAATGAAAGGATTTTTGCGTGGAGCATCATTGCTTTATGTTAGAATCTGTCAACAGTTGAATCAGACAGTATTGACTTCCAAGCTGGAAGGCATTGCTTTCTATAGGGTCACCACTGCTAATATATACATTTCATTATAGTAATTATTAGACCAATGCTGGTCTTTTCCAGTTTTCTGCAAGAAAAAAAATCTCTGCCTTATGAATAGCAGTAGTGTTGCTGTTGAAAGTGACAGAAAACTATGCCATGACTTAATGATTTCTTGAATATGGTAAACTGAATACCATTCCTCTCACTTACATAACTGTTACAGAACAGACGAGCAAGCAAACAATAATTTGAGGCAACAAAATCTAACTGTAAAGATGACTTACATTTCTGCAGAGAAAGGCAAAATAATTTCTGTAAACATTTTTGAAAAGAGAAGTTTTAGCTGAAAGTAAAAACACTGCAAATACGTTTTTATGATAAGATTTCAGTTCTTCCCTGCAGCAGTCTGCTAATCTCTTGGCCAAGAAAATCTAGTCTTGTATAAATCTGATGCATTCAAAGGGGCTACAGACTCTAATCAATTTTGGTTTAATCTTATAGTGTTCTCAAGTTAACTTTGCTGTGAAGAATAGGTAATATACATTAAGAGCATGCCTTTGGGTGTGTTTCTGAGGGCTTATTCTATTCCACTGAAGAGCTCTTTGACTGATTTCTGGACATACAAGTTTAAACTGGATCATACAGAAGACTGCTAATTTTTTTTTGCACTTTTAAACTACAGAAGCAAAGTCATTTATTTGCTTGGTACTGCTGTCCAACTGTTTTAGGATTCAGTCCTATAAGCACTGATTTATTTGAACGCTGTTTTCTGTGTTGCTCATTACTTTCTAGGATCAACCTTCTTACTAGAAGATTCCTCACATTGATTTGAGATTGCACTTTAATATAAAAACCTGAAAGGAAATTTTATCATGGAATTTACCTCTTCAGTGCAATGCATGATGCTGTTGTCACATGCCAGTTAATTCCAACAGTTAAATATTCTCTATTCTGTGTATTTACCCACAAGAAACTTCTGGAGATACAGATATCAAAGATCTCATATCAGCTGAACAGATTTTTTACCTTTTCAATTTGAAATATGCATTGCAAAATAATAGGTGTGTTGCAATTATAAGAAATACCCAATGTTTGGTTTATGTAATGCATTTAATAAAATATTTGAAAGTAATTAGCAATTGATACTTTTAAAATATACTGCTTTCTTGCTAATTGTCAGCAACGATCCCTATCACTTACTACTAAGAAGTAGGTCAACTAATTTTTAGTGCATATGAAAATTGCAATTTAGAGCTAGGAGCATATCAAGAAGTTATATGTTGTTATGGTGAGCAAATACATTTCCTTGTAGGCCTGTTAAATGTAAACAATTGTGGAACGTAGTTTATGTATCTTATTGTACATAGATGTTTTTATAGCCTGCTGTGATTTTTTTTTAGTTTTACCTAAAATAATATTCTTTATCAAGAGCCTTTTAATTAATTAGAATAATTCAAGTTAATTATAAACATATATCCTTTAAAACAGCCATTCTTTTGCCATACATGTCCACTGCTTTAAATTCTCTGAGATTCAAATTCCGTATGGACAAGCCATATTTCTGGGTGTTTTCTCTGTTTTGTGTTATTTGGGCTGGTTTTGTCTAACATGGTTAAGGATGTCAGTAGCAATATGTACTCAGACCATTAGTTTGGCAACTGCACAGAAGGCCCCCATTTGAGAGCTGGTCCATGCCAGGGTCAGTGGAGTTCAAGTGTGCTGCAGAGACAGTGTTTTCCTGTCGAATGGAGAGAGAGGATTTATGCTGACCTGTTCCACATCCTGGTGAAAGTAACAGAAAGCTCCTGCTGCATACCTGCCTCTGTAGGCTGATGTATACAGTGGCACTAGCGCTGTCCTCAGATGAGCTCAGTGTTTACCCACTCTTCACCTAAAGCATTTCCAGCACTTAGATGTTTTAGGTAACTAGGGCAAAAGGTGTTTTTTGAAGGTGAAAAAATTAACTTTCAGAGGGTAAAGAAAAGACTCAGATTCCAGAGGGAATTAGGCACTAGGAAGCAAGAATATCCTGAAGTGGATAAAGCTGTGTGGTTAAATCCCAGTGTCTCTCTCAGCACAACTAAAATATATAAGCATGCTAAGATTTTATATCAATATGGTGCTCATGAAAAGAAGAGATTAACAACAGTGCGACATGATGACCCCTCAAATCAACATCATGTTTGAAGAGGTATTATTGTGCCATGTGTGGCTTCTCTAAAAATGTTAATAAGCTGGAGATGCGTGAGAACACTGCAAAACAGAAAAACCTGATGGAGGTGGATTGCAAGAGGCTACAAATAATGCAAGCATTACTATTGCAATTGCCTCGATTTCCTCTGGAAAAAACAGTACACATGAAAAAAAAAAAATCAGCTCTCCAAAGAACTTTCTTACACATGTCACAGAAAACTACCTTGCGGATAATGTTTTGGGTACTCTGCTTGAACCATCAGTGCAGGTTTGTAATTGAGAACTTAAGCCTCTGGTTTACTTGTATAATATTCATTTCATTTTAAATTTGTTCAATGCTTAACACAAGTTCAGGTCACTCTGAAAAACTGAATGTGCTCTTATTTATTCAAATTAATTAATACTGAAAAAATGTGGATCTAAAGACCAATTTTTTGAGTTTCTGTTGCACAAGGGAAATTTAAGATCTTAAGACCTGGAATCTTGATAACCTGCAGGTTGTGGCTGCCCTGATCAAGCACCAGAGAGAGGGCACGTATTAACCTGTGCAATATACAGACTAGTAAGGGACAGCATACATCTTTGGCTTTTTGTAGTCTGAAATGCAGCAAACTTCTGTTGTTTTGTAATCCTCATAAGATCCCATTATATGGTTATGCCTCCACAAAAAATTGCACATTATGTGGAAATTCACTGCAGTTGTGATGTGTGTCCAAATGGGGACTCATTAGGCAATGAGAGTTAATTTAATGTAAAACTTTGGGGAGGGTTTAAATTTTATGTTTTATCCTTGGAAATTCTAGTTACTCTAACCCCTATGTCTTAGTCAGATACTTAATCAAAAGTAGACTTATATCCAACCACAGACCACATGTAGCATGCCAGAAGCACTGTCCTATGGCTGTTGTCCTCAAATAAATTCATTCATTTGGAAAAGAGCATTCAGGAGGTTGGCAAACTTTCCAGATAGCAAAGAATTATTTAGGTTAGTCAGCACTACAGAACACTGCAAAGATGTTCAATGAGACCTAATAAGCCTGCACAATGGCAGCCAAATTCAGCATTGACAAATATGAAAATACATATTGGAAGGAACAGATTGAATTGCTCATGCACATTGCTGGGTTCTAAATTAACTGTAACAACTTGGGAAAAAGACCTGGGGGTCACTGCGGGCAGCTCAATTAAACATCTGATCAATGAGCAGTGGAGGTTAAAAAAGCAAACAAAATGTGAGAATGTATAAAGAATGGGATGAAAAACAATGAAAATATCGTAATCGTGCAATTATACACACTGTTGGCACACTTTCCATGAATACAGTATTCATTTCTGGTCATGTCATCTTAAAATACATAGTGGAAATAGAAGCCCAAAGTTAGGCAACAAAAGGGAACAGAGACAAGGAGAAACTTCCATATTAAGAGAGATTTAAAAGATGAGAACTGTTCAGTTGAAAGAGGAAATTAATAAGTGGGGACATGATAGAGAGATATAAAATAATTAATGGTATGGAGAAGGTCAATTGGGTGCTCCTATTTACTCTTCCCCATAATGTAAGAACAAAGTGACATCCATTAAACTGAAAAGAAACAAATTTAAAATTTATAAAAAGAAATACTTTTTTACACAATGCATAATTAGCCTGTTGAACTCACTGCAACAAGCTATCATTATGCCCAAGAGCTTAGTAGGATTCAAAAAGGATTATACACTTATTTGGATAATGAGAGTGCCCAGGGATACCTTAGATAGGATAAAAATGGTTGGGGGTGGAGATATATGAACCCTCATGCTTCAGGGCATAAACCAATCATTAGCTGTCTGGGATTAGGAAGAAACTTCCCCTACGAGCAAATTATTCAATAATTGTCCATTATGGGTTTTCTTGCAAATTCCACTGAAGCGTCTGGTCCTGGCCACTTACTGTAGAGACAGAGCATTGGACCACTGACGTGATCCAGTATGGTATCTCCTATTTACATTTCCCAAATTACCATGTGCATTTGCTATGAGCCTAGGAAAGCCACCTCTGTACCAAAAAGGATAGTTCTGTCTGTTCTGTGACCTCCTTGCTGCATGGCAATTACTGAATATTTATCTTTAAATTTATTTGTGATACAGACAGGGCAGGATGAAGTTTCATCTTTCAGAGAGGACAGATTTTTCATGGCTTGCACTGCACTGTCTAATGCTAACATCAGTGTTCTATCTTCCAAAGTTTTGTGAAGCCTTTTGTGAGATTCACTGGTAGTCAAAAGAGCATGTGATTCTACTAAAGTATTATTAAATCTATTTTGCTTTTTATTTTGTTCCTTTTGATAGTTCTCTTGACAGATTTTTCTCCTTTTTCCATTTTCTCCACCAGTGGAAAATACATCCTGATACAAAGTCTTAAGGAAACAGTATTCCAGTCTTCTATTGTACTAGTCCTATAGCACTCTAGGTTAGATCTTCCAATAAAGGTACATCAATTTATCTGTCCTGGAAAATCAGTGAGGTATCCTATGTTACTTTCTGAGAGTGCTTTGACCATAGCAAAGTTAAGTAAAACCTGCCAATTTTTCCTACGGTGTTATATATTACAAATTAGATGCCATTGAGATGCTTTTGCATTTATTTTCCTTTTGTGGTTTGTTCTTTACCATCCATTTACTCTTTTTTAAAATTCATTCACTGCATCTTATGATCAAGTTTTACTATTACTATCTAGTTTTACTATTTTACTATTACTATCTAGGGTTTTTTACTATTACCTTTTTTCCCAACCACTGTCTACTATTTTACTATTACTATATAGTTTTACTGTTATTTATTATCAAGTTTTACCATACTATTTTACTACATGAAATTCTGCCACAAAGATTTATCAGATTAAAATGTAATTTCTGCTTTAAATCAATCAGAAGAGCATGCATATACATAATGCAGAACTGGCACAATTATTCTGGAATGTCCCTTTCATGCATTTATGACTTACCAACCAACCTCTATGATGGAACTCTCTTCTACACACTTGTTTACCTACAGATAGTGCTGATAAGACCCAGCAGGGTCAAGTAATCACCAAATGCAACCTAAAGTGCCTTTGTTTAGTATGTTTAGTTGTCAGGACACATAACTTCATTATGTGTCTTCTTACAGTACTGTGACCTGACAATGTTGAAAGCAAAAGGATAACAATGCTTCAAAGACAACCTTTCATGGAGAAAGGAGTCAACAGTGCAGAAAATAAAGCAAGGTAGACTAATTTGAGGGAGTTCATTCTTAAATTCAATGGAAAAACAACTTTAAAACATGTAATTGTTTCATTATGCTGCATAAAAATAATCCTTAAACCACACAATTATAATACTATTTTCCACACAAGAACTATGTAAATATATTTAAATCCAGTTTATGGAAAACAGACACAATGACTACTTGTGGAATAGCTTTTATGTTTTAAAACCAACAGAACGTTTAAAAGTATTGTAAGCTTGCTTAGAGTTTTGAAAATTTAGAGTAAGGTTTTCATACAAAAAAAAATTTCCTCATATGTAACTTCTTAGTCTGCAGTATGTGTGTGTATTTTAATGATACGTTTTCCTTAAATAATAATAGCAACCAGTCCTATTTTGAAACTTTAGGAGCCCTTAGGAGATATATCCAGTGTTTATAAATCTACAAGTAGCAGATGCAGTTTCAGATAGAATATAATGGAGAAAATGAATGATGAAGTTAAACGCAAGGATCAGCACTTCCAGAAAGCCTCGTGAATAACAACAACCAAGTTGGAAGCATAGTTTTAGAAAACTATATTCAGGGAGACCAGCTGGACTAAGTTAACAAGTAGTTTACAAGATTAATACTAGAAACTTTCTAAGTCTTTAGTTTGAATTCAGCCCAAGTTAGCAGTGGCCAGAAGGAGTTACTAACAACTCTGACAGTGGCCTACATGAAGTGAGTTTTCTGAGTTTGGTCCAATTCCTATCATGCAAGTGTTCACAACACAGAAATTACCATTCTGAGCGATACCGATTGGCATCCTTGTTGGCAGGTCTCAAACAGGTACGGATTGACTGGGCTTGGAGAATGAGCAATGCCCCATGTGGGGTTGCCCTTGGTCATGCTGGAGGCTCTGCAGAAGCAAATGTAGCTGTTGCCTGTGCTCTATCAATTTACAGATAAACAGAGGCCATCAGCCCCCAGGGATGCCAATGAGTGCCTTTTCTGAGTGTAGATTTCACATTTACAGCTGCGTTTCCTGGCTCCTAAAAGCTCCAAAGTGTTGGAGGACTTCAAGTATTCACGTGAACAAAATATTGCAGAGAGTAATACAGGCAATATGAAATGAGTGAACATTTCCTGCATGTTTCTTTGAAAAAGGCTTCATAACCACTATTGAACGTCCTTTGTTGAAATTGCTGAAGCATTAGCCAATGCAGTGCTCAAAGGTATTTCTGTTGTAACAGTTTTAGGCCTCTGCCTGTTATGGGGCACAAATGATACTGGTATTGATGATGCTTTTACAGCAAGGATGCACTAAGTGAATGTCATTTCAGTGTAGTTTCAGAACAGTGTTTTTAACACTTCCACTCGAGAGTTCATCCTTCAGATGAGTCCTCACATAAGTTCAGGCCCTTCTTTAATGCATACTTGCACCAGCCTAAGCTACTGATTTTGCTGGCATTGGCATTGGCTAAGATTTTTCTTGAAAGACACTCCACCCCGTGATCACCACTCATGCTACCCTGATTGCTCTCTTGTGACAGCTAAGAATCAGGGCCATTGTCTGGTGGTGGTTTTTTAGGTCATTTCCCAATAGCTTTTGTAGCAAATGAAAATGTACAATTAAATGCATTAGAATGGATATATAAAAGAGAATCACATATAAGGGACCTGAAAATGCTCTATACAAGACAATATTAAAAAGTAGTCACATAAAGACTCTTTGCTACAGCATGTTTTCTTCATTATTTCTGCCTCATTGTATGTGAAACTGTATTAGTATAATGAAGTGAGAAGTAGTAGGATATTGGATATTATATTTCCTGCCTAGCAATTTTAGAGAATTTAGCTCAAGGCAAGAGAAAATGCAGCCTTTCTGTCCTGAAGAATAAACAAAAACCTTTTACAGAAATAAATCAGGTGGTCTCTCCACATGCATCAGTGCATTTCTTACCATAGCTTCATACAGATCTGCTTAGGTTTAGTTTGGTTAGATTTCATTTAGAAGCACCCATGCTTCTTACACCGCGATATATACTTATGTGTATCTTTCCTCTCTATAGAGAATGGAGACATTTGGGGTGTTGAATAATCAAGCTGCCATTTATCAAACTTGAATGTTGGAGGAGTGGGGCACTGCAAAGCTCCCTGCTTCAAGACTTCAGGTCCCCTAGATTCCAGTTCTTTTCACCCCCCATGCTTTATTTTCCTTATTCCATATGTGAGATATTGGATGTTTCAAAAATTGCTGGTTTTCTTCCTCTTCTCTCTTATCTGTGTTCTCTTTGGTCTGCAATTAGTCAGTCTTCAAAGAAATAATTCCTCTTCCTCCATGCAAATAGTAAATTCTTCACAGTCTTATCTGTCAGCTATTTTGCACGTTTAACTAGACAAAGAAAGCCTATGCTACCAGGAAGAGGAGAACCCCAAAGCTACAGATACCAACATTTGCATTTAGCAGCAGAAAGATGTAGGTATCCAACCTTAATCTTATGACCATTTTACGGTAACAGAACTAGATGTCAGTTATAGAGGTTTCTGGATTTCCTGATGATTGAAGTATTCTGGCTTTATAGGAACAGAGGAGTGGGTTTATTTAAAAGGATTTTATGATTATTAGAAAACAAACTCATTTAAGCATTTGAGGATCTACACGGAGCTGCTGATTTGTGATTTAGTAAATAGGCAAAGCTATTTATATGCAGTAAATGAAACTCTTCAGAAAGTTAGAGCATAAAGTATAGCAGTGTATACATATGTACATGTATACCACATTTATATGGCATGAGATACAGCATCACAGACACCATAGTAGCCATTCACCTATATCATAACCAAGAGGAACCAAATTGTTAAATTACTGATAATTGCACAATTCTACAGAATTATGTACTAAGAAAAATAAAAGGTACAAAATAGCAGAGGAGCTAGTGTTGCTGGGATGAATCTAAGTAGACAGAAGTCCTGCTTCCACCAAAGATGTCTTGCATTCTTTCTACATAAGCTATTTTTAATGTATAGCACCGGTATGAACTGTGCACAGCAGACTTATTCACTTAATAGGTTCAGGTCAGAGAGTTATTTTATTTTAGCAGCTGGTGTTCAGAGATTTTGTAATTTATGAAGCTTATTAATTGTGGTGGGTTGACCCTGGCTAGAGGCTGGATGCCCACCAAAGCCCACTCTATCACTCCCCTCCTCAGCAAGATGGGGAGGGGAGAAAATAAGATGGAACACAAAAAAACCAAACTCGTGGATCGAGACAAAAGTAGTTTAATAGAAGCAAAGCAAAGCTGCGCGCGCAGAAGCAAAAGAACAAAATATTTATTCTCTACTTCCCATCAGCAGGCGATGTCTGGCCACTTCCCGGGAAGCAGGGCTTCGTACGCGTTGCGGTTCCCGGAGGACAAACGGAAGTAACGAATGCCCCCCCTTCCCCCTCTGTTCTCCTTGCTTTATTTCTGAGCATACGTCATATGGTATGGAATATCCCTTTGGTCCGTTTGGGTCAGCTGTCCTGGCTGTGTCCCCTCCCAAGACCTTCCCCACTCCCAGCCTACTGGGGGAAATGTTGGAGAGACAGCCTTGGTGCTGTGCTAGCACTGCTCACCAGTAACCAAAACACTGCTGTGTTATCAACACCCCTCGAGCCACCAAATACAAAACACAGCACTCTGAGGGCTGCCACGGGGAAAATCAACTCCATCCCAGCCAGACCCACTACAATCTCCACCCCTTATTCCATACCATTTGCGTCATGCTCAGGTCCCACATAATTTATACCCAGCATACAGGTTTATACATTCTTATTAGCTCTGCCCCCCTGTTCTTTATCAGATAGATATCCCATGGGTTTCCTCCATTCCTCCAAATGTTCACAAACAGGCTTTGACCTGGACCTCTTCTGTTCAAGATGGATGTTCAAGACAAGAGGAGCAGTATGTTTGATTGTTGGGCGCCAACACCATTCAGGTCATCATTGCGAATATTTGTCAGCTTAGGTCATTCCTGCTACATTCCTTCCTGTAACATACAACTCACATTACAGATTAGTTCCCCCCCCCAAGGTTAAATCTCCTTGAGGCAAGCACCAGATCTCCCCATCTTTCCACATTACCTACCAAGTACACCCAGGCCCTTGGGCAAAGACGATCCCATGAATGGGTTTGCCTTTTCCCATGGGAGGGGCAATCCATACCACCTTTCCAAATCACTTTTCTAAGCGCTTGATTTGGGTCATCATTGCACTTGTCTGGTTCCTTTCTGTGTTAAACTCACTCTCCATCAGTTCAGGTCACTCATGCTACATTCCTTCCTGCAACATACAACTCACATCACAGATTAGTTTTCCCCCAAGGTTAAATCTCCTTGAGGCACACACCGGGTCTCCCCATCCTTTCGCATTACCCACCAAGTACACCCAGGCCCTTGGGCAAAAACAATCCCACGAATGGGTTTGCCTTTTCCCATGGGAGGAGCAATCCATACCGCCTTCCCCAGCCACTTCCCTGTGTGCACTACAGGGACCTTATCTCCTCCCACAGTATGTAGGGGTTCTGTTTGTGCAGGCCCAGGACGGTTAGCAGATCCTCTGGTATTAACCAGCCAAGTGGCTTCCATTAAATTTACATCCCAGTGCTTCCATCCCCCATTGTCCAATGCCCTCAACATCGTCTTTAACAGTCCATTGTATCTTTCAATCTTTCCAGAGGCTTGTGGGTGATAGGGAATGTGGTACACCCACTCAATGCCATGTTTCTTTGCCCAGGAGTTTATGAGGTTATTTCGAAAATGAGTCCCATTGTCCGATTCAATTCTTTCCGGGGTACCATGTCGCCACAAAATTTGTCTTTCAAGGCCTAAGATGGTGTTTCGGGCAGTGGCATGGTTTACAGGGTATGTTTCTAGCCAACCAGTAGTTGCTTCCACCATGGTGAGTATGTAGCGCTTGCCTTGGCGTGTTCGTGGCAGCGGTCCAATATAGTCGATTTGCCAGGCCTCACCATATCGAAAACCCAGCCACCGCCCTCTATTCCAGGGAGATTTTACTCGTGTGGCTCGCTTGATTGCAGCACATGTTTCACATTCGTGAGTGACCTGTGTGATGGCTTCCATGGTCAGGTCCACCCCTCGATCACGAGCCCATCGATATGTTGCATCTCTCCCTAGATGTCCCGATGTTTCATGGGCCCACCGAGCTACAAATAGCTCACCTTTACGCTCCCAGTCCAAGTCCACGGGAGCTACTTCAATTTTTGCAGCCTTGTTTACATGTTCATTATTTTGATGTTCTTCTGTGGCACGGCTTTTGGGCATGTGAGCATCTACGTGACGTACCTTTACAGTCATGTTTTCTACTCGAGCAGCAATGTCCTGCCACAATGCAGCAGACCAGATGGGTTTACCCCTGCGCTGCCAATTGGTCTTCTTCCACTGCTGCAGCCACCCCCACAGGGCATTAGCCACCATCCAGGAGTCAGTGTAGAGATAGAGGACTGGCCACTTTTCTCGTTCAGCAATCTTTAGGGCTAGTTGGATGGCTTTTACTTCTGCAAACTGACTTGACTCGCCTTCTCCTTCAGTGGCCTCGATGACTTGTCGTGTGGGACTCCACACAGCAGCTTTCCACTTCCGATGGTTTCCTACTACACGACAGGATCCATCAGTAAACAAAGCATAACGCCTTTCATCTTCTGGTAACTCATTATACGGTGGTGCCTCTTGAGCACGAACCACCTCCTCAGGCTGTACTCCAAAATCTCTGCCTTCTGGCCAGTTCATGATCTCTTCCACGATTCCTGGACGGTTGTGATTCCCTAGTCGAGCTCGTTGCGTGATCAATGCTGCCCACTTACTCCATGTAGCACTGGTTGCATGATGTGTAGAAGGGATGTTTCCTTTAAACATCCAATGTAGCACAGGCAATCGCGGTGCCAGGAGCAGATGTGCTTCTGTACCAACAACTTCTGAAGCGGCGCGAACCCCCTCATATGCTGCTAGTATCTCCCTTTCAGTTGGAGTGTAGTGGGCTTCTGATCCACGATACCCCCGGCTCCAGAACCCTAATGGTCGACCTCGGGTTTCTCCTGACGTTTTCTGCCAGAGGCTCCAGGTGAGACCATGGTCTCCAGCTGCAGTGTAGAGTACATTTTGCACAGCTGGTCCTGTTTGGATAGGCCCAAGAGCCATTGCACGAGCTATTTCTTGTTTGATACGCTCAAAGGCTTGTTGTTGCTCAAGGCCCCACTCAAAACAGTTCTTCTTTCGAGTTACTTGATAGAGAGGTCTCACAAGCTGACTGTAACCTGGAACATGCATTCTCCAAAATCCCACAAGGCCTAGGAAAGCTTGTGTTTCCTTCTTGTTAGTTGGTGGAGACAGAGCTGCTATCTTGTTAACCACATCCATAGGCACATGACGGCGTCCATCCTGCCATTTGATTCCCAAGAACTGAATCTCTTGTGCAGGTCCCTTGACCTTGCTTTTCTTAATAGCAAAGCCAGCTCTCAGAAGAATCTGAATTACTCTTTTTCCCTTCTCAAACACTTCTTCTGCCTTATTGCCCCATACGATGATGTCATCAATGTATTGTAGATGTTCAGGGGCATCACCCTTTTCCAGTGCATTTTGAATCAGTCCATGGCAAATGGTGGGGCTGTGTTTCCACCCCTGGGGCAGTCGATTCCAGGTGTACTGGACACCCCTCCAGGTGAAAGCAAACTGCGGCCTGCACTCTGGTGCCAAAGGAATGGAGAAGAACGCATTGGCAATGTCTATGGTGGCGTACCACTTGGCAGCCTTGGACTCCAATTCATATTGGAGCTCTAACATGTCCGGCACAGCAGCGCTCAGTGGTGGTGTCACTTCATTCAGGCCACGATAGTCTACTGTTAATCTCCACGTTCCATCAGACTTTTGCACTGGCCATATGGGGCTATTAAAAGGTGAATGAGTCTTGCTGACAACTCCTTGGCTCTCCAGTTGATGAATCAGTTCACGGATGGGAGCCAAGGAGTCTCGGTTTGTACGATATTGCCGCCTGTGCACTGTCCTGGTGGCAACTGGCACCTGTTGTTCTTCAACTTGTAGCAATCCCACAACAAAGGGATCTTCTGAGAGGCCAGGCAGGGTAGACAGCTGCTTGACCTTGTCCGTGTTCACAGTGGCCACACCAAAAACCCATCTGTACCCCTTTGGGTCTTTAAAGTACCCTCTCTTGAGATAGTCGATGCCAAGGATGCAAGGGGCTTCTGGGCCAGTCACAATGGGATGCTTTTCCCATTTGTCTCCCGTCAAGCTCACTTCAGCCTCCAACACAGACAATTCTTGGCATCCCCCTGTCACTCCGGATATCCAAATGGGTTCTGTGCCCTTGTATTGTGATGGTATCAAGGTACACTGTGCGCCAGTGTCAACCAGAGCCTTATACTTTTGTGGACCTGATGTGCCAGGCCATCGGATCCACACAGTCCAATATACACGATCGTCCCTTTCCTCCTCCTGGCCGAAGGCAGGGACCCTCTACTCCTGTTCTTCATCAGAGTATTCGCTGTCTGACCTTTGTAGTGCCAGACCAGACGTCCCCTCACCAGGGTTGAGGGAGGTGATTTCAGTTTTTCTATGTCTGGAAGATCGTTGAACACCTTCCTGGGTGTCAGCACCAATTACACTTACAGCCTTCTTAATTGGTCCTTTCTTAACGGCTGTTTTCCCCTTCAATTCGCGTACACGGGCCTCCAGTTTAAAGGTGGGTTCACCATCCCATTTCCTCATGTCTTCCCCCTGGTCACGCAACAAGAACCAGAGTGCACCACGTGGCATACGTCGGGGGCTCCCTTTCCCTCTGACTGGGGCAGGAGAGGATTGATTCCTCGGCATGCCTTTGATAGCCACGGTGCTGGCCCGTAGGGACGAGGAGGTACAGAGATTCTCTTCGAAGTTTTGAAGCCATGAAGACGCTCTTTCCACAGTTGGCGTCTCAACATCGAGAGAATACATTGCCGCCAAGCTATTAGCATATGGCATTGGGGCACCCCGGATTACCTTCCTCCACATAGCCCATGTGCACAGGACATCCTCGGGATCTTTGGAGTTCTCATCATTGTCAGGATCACCATAAATTACTTCCAGCACTGCCAGTTCTCTCAGATACTGGATACCCTCATCTGCTGTAGTCCACTTTCCTGGGGAATTCATAAGGTCATCTTTGAACGGATAGCGAGCTCTCACACTAGAGAGGAGCCGTTTCCAGAGACTGCAAATTGCCGCCTCTCTTCCAATTCCTCTCTCAATCCCACGGTTTCTAGCAAGGGATCCCAGCTGCTGGGCTTCCCTCCCTTCCAATTGCTGGCTGTCGGCCCCATTATCCCAGCATCGGAGCAGCCAGGCAGCAATCCGCTCACCTGGCTGGCGGCTGTAATCTTTCCGCATGTCTCGAAGCTCTGATGAGGTCAGGGACCGGGTAGTTTCTGCTTCTTGTTTTAGTTCTCTCACTCCTTCCTCCAAGTTCCTCATCGAAGGACCGGCTTCTTGATCCTCTCCTTCCTCTGCTCTCACTAATCGATGATATGGACCAGTGGTTCTCCTTGTCCACTGTTTCTTTTTCACCACTGGGGCAATTACTGTAGTTGTTGTTGTTTGGATCCCTGTCTCAACCATGGTGTCCTCGGATGTAGTCTGGGTCCCTGCCTCAACCACAGTCCTCTGAGAGTACTGAACTGTGGCTCGATAGGCACAGGCCAAGCCCCAGTACAGTGCTAGAAGCTGTTGGTTCTCATTGGGGTAGGCCAGGCACCCCTCCATCAGGTGACGTGCTAGTTTGCCAGGGTTGTGTGCTTCTTCAGGTGTGAAATCCCAGGCTATGGGAGGTGATAACCGTCCTAAGAACCTGCCCAAATCCTTCCACACACCCTGCCACCCAGGGACCGGACGCTTCAGGGCACTTTTCAGTATTTCATCACCCAAAAGCTGCCTTCTCCTACACCAGGACGAGACTATACTCCACAGAAACCATAATATTCCAATAGTATTACTAAGCAGTAATAAAGAGCTCACATAAGGGTGAACAAGGACCTCGGGAGCCTGCATAATAAAACCATCTACATTAACTTCAGGTAGAGAAAGGGAGATGTATTCCCTTGTCTCCTCCACAAGATAGCTCCCCAAGCACAGTAAGGCCATCAGTGCCAGGAATAAGCACATAGTCACTATTTGTACCAGCATACTCCCGAGTTCCTTCATCCTCCCCACAGAATAGCTCCCCCAGCACAGCAAAACTACGAATGTCAGCATGAAGCCCATAGCTGTTCCTGTTATCAACATGTTCCCAAACTGAGCAGAAACAGAGATAAGCAATGCTACCAGCAGAGAAAGGGAAACAAAACAAAACAAAACAAAACAAAACTCCGTGACGTGCACAGGAGCTCACTGCTTAATAACTACTGCAGCTAAAGCACGCTGAATGTAAAACTGTTGTTGTCTCGTGCCCCACGTTGGGCGCCAAAAAAAGACTGTGGTGGGTTGACCCTGGCTAGAGGCTGGATGCCCACCAAAGCCCACTCTATCACTCCCCTCCTCAGCAAGATGGGGAGGGGAGAAAATAAGATGGAACACAAAAAAACCAAACTCGTGGATCGAGACAAAAGTAGTTTAATAGAAGCAAAGCAAAGCTGCGCGCGCAGAAGCAAAAGAACAAAATATTTATTCTCTACTTCCCATCAGCAGGCGATGTCTGGCCACTTCCCGGGAAGCAGGGCTTCGTGCGCGTTGCGGTTCCCGGAGGACAAACGGAAGTAACGAATGCCCCCCCTTCCCTCTCTGTTCTCCTTGCTTTATTTCTGAGCATACGTCATATGGTATGGAATATCCCTTTGGTCCGTTTGGGTCAGCTGTCCTGGCTGTGTCCCCTCCCAAGATCTTCCCCACTCCCAGCCTACTGGGGGAAATGTTGGAGAGACAGCCTTGGTGCTGTGCTAGCACTGCTCACCAGTAACCAAAACACTGCTGTGTTATCAACACCCCTCGAGCCACCAAATACAAAACACAGCACTCTGAGGGCTGCCACGGGGAAAATCAACTCCATCCCAGCCAGACCCACTACATTAATTTACCAGGTATTTGTTTAAAATGTCACTTTTCCCTTTACCAGGTCCTAGCAATAAAACAAAAATGTCTTATCAAAACAGTGGACCTTCACAGAACTTCCCACATTATTATGCAAAAGTCCATAAAATTAGACAAAATATCTAAAAATAAAATTATCAAAAAAGTAGAGCTTAAAGGAAAAATAATGCTATTGCCCTGAAAACAATAAAGAGAGGAACATGAGTGGGAGACTGGTGGAAAAAAAAGGCAGAAAATTTAAAAGACCTGATGACCTAATACATTGTGTAAAACAGCAAGAAATAACAATTAAACACCTAGCCAGCATTTCATGAGTAAAGCAGAATATAAGTTGCATTGCAGTCTGCCTACTTGATCTTTTGGAAGGAGTTGCTCCTGGTCTTATGCAAAAAGAATTGTAAAGGGCTGATATTGAAATAACCTTTGAGGGAAGTATACCCTAAATGATGCAGGAAGAGGTAACAGTTTCGGCAAGGACTCTGCATCTCGTGCGTTGGCCTTAGAGACAAGCTTGCTGCACTCCTTAGAAAGGTGTGACTCTCATTAGCTCAGCAAGCACAATGCTTTTCATTATGAGGATACTGGCACCCCACTTTCATCCCTCAAGGCAAAGCAGCAATCTGCCATTCCAGAGGATAGGGTTGTATGACCCAGGAAGGATCTAACGCCTCTGCTCTAGCCTTGTAAAGAAGCATGATACTGATCAGAACCTGAATTCAGTTTGTTGTAACGTTCATTTAGGTGAGACCATTCTAATATTCTCAAACCTGCATTGCTTCCAAAAGCTGATTGTGAGCTTTGTCAGGTGCACTTACTCTCTGCTGGATCTTGGGCTTGGATAAGTCAAGGCAGGGTACCTATAATGGCACACAGGTGTAAGTCTAGCCTTTAATTTGAAAGTTCACAGTTATAAATAAGTATACAGTACTCAGAAGTCAGTAAGGCAAGTAGCCCATGTCAGAGGTTGTAGTGAGGCAATTTTATTCCACTTCCATATGAAGGTATTGTATTCCCAGTAAAACTTGCTGAGATGTCACTCCAGCAGCAGTGTTGAAGAGCTGCTCTATGAGATCAAGTGCAATCCTTTTGCTACAACCACATTGAAAACAAACAAACAAACAAAACAATAAAAAACCAACAAACCAACCAGAAAAAAAAAAAAACAAAACCAAACCAAAACAAAGAGAAGAGCTCTTGATTATTGTCACAGTACTGTGACCCCCAATAGCTGGCATTGCTGAGACAGTAGAGGGCTAGATGGTGTAAATCAATGTTGCTCCGAACTATTAGAAACCCTCTGCAGCCCTCCTTGCCCCATGTGGAACAGAAAAAAAATACTTGCAGCTTAGGGATAATGTCATCCTTTTTTTTTGTCCCTGGACCATGATGTCCACCCAAGCTGCTCTGTGAACCTGGATTCCTTTGAAATTGCCTACTGATCTCTGGAAGTTCCTCCTTCTTTCCCATCCCTCTCTGCCTGTTGAAAAGGAGATCCAATAGTTACAGGAACTGGATCTTTTCTACTTCACTTTCCTACTGCCAGATACTTTTCCCCCTTATTCCAGTTCAGACTGCCACAGTAAGGCAGAAGGGCTGACGAGAGCTCCCATTACATGAAATTGAGAACTGCAATCATTGGCATAATTTGTGCAACTTAAGATAAAAAAGGGGCTGTTCTTGCAGCTGGAAGCCACAAAGAATTAGGAGTGCTTCTGTAATGTTGCTTTTCCCCTGCCATTTCTTCTACTGCAGTAGAAGAATACCAAGATACCCTCATCCAAAGACTTCACACTTATTGCTGCTTGAGGAAGTTTGTGCTATTAGAGAAAAGGAAAATTACCCTAATGAAGGCCAGGTTGCAGCCCTGCATGTCTAACTTCATTAATTCACATTAAAACAGTTGCATATCTTTCTTACTTACTACCATTGAGTTTCATTCCACTCTGTTACAAACAGTTTCCTCTATATTACAGCAGACCTAGTTGTTACTTCACTGGTTGGATCTGTCACTTGCAGTTCCTTGATAATTTACAACATATGTTGTTATCAAAATCACTTTGGTTTACCTTATAGCCCAAACTAAATAACTTTTAGTGAAATTTCCCAGTACAGATACCAGTCTACTCTATTTTTTAATTCTGTCCAAAGGAGGATACTACTTCAGCAGTTGTCACCAAACTCCATGCTTTGCATATATCTCAGAAAGCAAACTTCTCCTAGGGGTCAGATGATCAGGGTTGCTGGAAAAAGTGATTTAGCCTTCATCTAAGGCTTTTTTTTTTTTCTGTCAAGAGCTCTACTGTGAACTGTGTTTTCTTTCTGATAACTTTTCAAATTGTTTTATATGACATTTCATATTTTCTTCCTAACACAATAATTCTATCTTTGTTTCAGGGATGAGGGCCATAACATATTCACGTTTGCCACAGAGCAAGCACAGATTCATCTAAGATATGACAACTAGAATGCTTTCTTATCTACAAAGAGGGTCATCTATTGTGCTTAAGAATATGGTGCAAATGATTGTACCAGTATATTGCTAATGCTTAAATCTACATTTCTATGTAAAATTAATTTTCTCTTTTGTCTGTAGTTGCAACTTGGAACGCTTTCCTTATATGCACTATAAAATGTTAATAGCAAAATTTAGTGTGACTTTATGACTGTGGTGTCATTTTTCTCAGCTTGATCAGCTCTTTCAAATGGCATCATTACGATCAAAGTTGTTTACAGTAATAAAGCAAGAATAGTTCCAATAAAATGGTAGGTGCCTTTACAGTTAAAGAGTAGCTGGCATTTAAGAACACAGCAGCTACTCATTCTGTGGGTGCAGAATCACAGAAGTCCACAATACAATAGAGTTAATGCATGTAATTACAAGATTGCCCCCCCTCAGGATCTGAGGGCATTGAAAGAGACAACAGGAAATACATTATGAACCTGAAAGGGGGAAAAGTAGCAAAATTGCATATATTGACAATATAGGAAGAAAGAACTATGCGTTGAAGCTTTGAAGTCTCCAAAATTGTGGATTATTCTAATGCAACATCATTCTTCACCAGCAGTTTTTCACTGGTTATTGACTTATAAGAATAAAAGGTACATTTATAAATATTTTACTAATGTTACATGATTAATAGAAATTACTTTAAAACTCAATTATTGTAGGTATGCTTTTGCATGTGGGAGCACATAGGGATGATGTTTCAAAAGATGTTTAATAAATTATGTTCTAAGTACCAGCTATAAGCATTAATACTCTGGGACATATGAAATAATTCATAAACCGTGGGTGTCTATAAAATCTTTAAAGAAACTTTGTAGCAGTAAGAAAATAATCAGTGATGGTGATCTACCCCATGTAGAGCATAAAGCTGAAGCCTGGGAAAGCAGGACTCCAGGAACGTAATGTGAATGACATCTCATAGGATCAATCACTAACTGGGAATGTCACAGTTACAGTAATATGTTGGGTGAAGTTCCAGGTTAGCAGTTGCAGTGAACAAGATAATAAAGAAAATAATGACAATTTGTTCTGTGGAAGGAAAAAAAAAAAAGATTGACCCAGTACTTAGAAGACATGGAATCTACACTCAGCTCTGCCACAAACAACTTCTATGACCTCAGGTGCGGTTCTATACCTTGACTGTAGAAAACGTGTGCTCCCATCCCAATTCGCAGCGGTTTTAAGCACTGATTTCAATCAGATTTAAATATAGGCTTAAAAGATGAGCTAGAGCTGGTTTTCCAAATCAAGACCTTCAACTCCAGGCTTCAGCATACCATCTGTAAATGAGATTAATATAACTTTCTCTTCCACCTCTTTTGTTTACCTGTACAGTATGTCAAGGCCCTGCATGTGCCAGCAGTTTCTACTGCCTCTTTCCCCCATGTCCAAAGTCAGCTTTGATAGTGTGCAGCATTGTAACTCACACCCAACTGCTAGGAAAGCAGCTAAGTTGTGAGAAAAAGCTGTAAGAAACCTCACAGGGGGCCTCTGCTCCTTGGCTTGTAAGCTGCATTTTAGCTTTGACCATCTCACTTGGCCCTCCTCCAACTTGAAAGCTGCATCAGTACAATAATAATAAGTGTTATTTGCTTGGTTAACAGTGGTAACTGACAAAGTTTGCATCAAGGTTAAACAAGTGAAAGCTCACTTTGAATGTTCATAGCCTTGGTAATAATTTATTAGCAAAGGTTCTACCTGGGACAGTAACAAGTAAATCCCAAACTGATCACTGCTCCCCTACAATGAAATTTAATAACAGTACTGATTCCATTTGAAGGCTGTACTTTAAGAGTGCAGGTTCCTGTCAGAGAACTGAGGATGTGATTGATTTACATGACACTGTTTTAACTGAGAACACCATAAAATAATTCAAAACCAGTTTGACATCTTGGAAGACAACCTTATATTAAGAAATGTCAAGATTGTAGAGCACAGAAAGTGAAGCCCACGATATATTTTTTCAATGAATATCACAAGTGGTAGGGATGCATACCTATAAAACTCCCACACAATGTGTTGCAGCACATTGTATCCTTGGAAAGGCCAATCAAGTAGCACATTAATACATTACTCGTGAAATGTTGAAAGTCTTGGAATGAGGAACAGAAATTTGAAAAAGGCATATAAATCTGAGTCACGCTGTTAGGACTGAAGAATTTTCTTTTATCTAGATTACCCTGTTGCTCTTACTTGATGTTGAAAAGTGTTTATAACTGTTAAACTGGGAATTGAAAATATAAGCCAAGATAATGTGGTTCCACATTCACCCAGAAAGAAGGCTGATGGAGGAAATCCAAGTTATCTTTGGGGACCTGTGCCTGGACAGAGGCAGGTTTCTGTGTTTTCACAGAAAGAACAGCCTTTCAAAAATGATTGCTTCATGTTTTCTGTTGGTAAACTACATCCTTACTACATAATTGATTTTTTTAAATGCATAGGGCTGCATTCTCCTCTTTTAGTCAAGCAGAAGTTTAATGACTCTACCTGCCCTTTAAAGCAATTTTAGTCACTAGAGACTCATGTCTACAGGTTGCATGACACTGTGGTTACAGCACACAATGCCTAGACAAACACAGCATTATTCCTGCTTCATCCTTCCTATGCAGAGAGAGAATGAATTAAGTTCTGATCCTCTAGATGCTCATTATCAGACAGATTTATACTGAAATCAAGAGTGTTGCAATGCAGGAAGTTAAATATATGCATAAAGCTTTGCAAGATTTGGGTCATAATAACAAATGGGCTCAGTCTCTATGCATTCACTGCAGTGTTTTCTCATTTGCCCTCATCTCAAAGTGACAGTGCATTCCTATAGAGAGCTGCTTTTAAGAAACTCTTCCCAGTATAATTTATTATACTTTAAATTGTTAAGACTACAAATTATTTTAGTTAGTATTATTTCTTGTGTCCTCCATTATTTTTTCCAGTTCAACCTGTCCAAAGCATGAACATTGGATGATGTCCACTTTACAATCCAGGTAGTAAGAGGAATTTTTTTGGCCTTAGGATACTCTAGGGCCTCTAAATGGCACTAAATTAGTATGTTTAAATACCTAGTTCCAAGGTTGCAGACAGTTAAGGTCCCAACTATGCATCTTCTTTGGAGGAGATGTCTTATTCCTATCCAAAGCCTTAGTGAAGTCAGTGATGAAACTCACATCTATTTTTTTTTTTAAGTTAGAAGAATTTTCTCCACAGAAGAAAACATCCATTTCATCCAGTCTTTGCCTGACAACATGTTTACATCTCTCTCCCTTCATTCAGCATTATTTGGAATTTTATTAGGGGTATATTAGAGCTGCAAATGCATTAAATGCCTTTCCCTCTAAAAAAAAGCAGGTAAACATTCTCCTTCTACACATTGTCCTGATGCCTTTCTACACCAGTCTGAAATGTCAGCTCTCTGTCTCATTGCTAGCATCTGGCAGCCAAATGCTTCCTCCCTTGTCACAGAACATGCAGGATGAGTTGAAACATTATCCACCAACACAGTTAGTGCACAGGAGGGAATGTGCTGCTTACAGCAACTCTTTGCCTGTTTGTTGCTGCCATGCTCCGTGACTGTATTGTTTTTACCTTTGTTCTGGTGGACTTCCCAGTTGGGACCTGATGTAGTTACACAAAGCAATGAGAAACATACAGATCTAAGAGCCGGTTTTCCTTTCTCTTTGCCCTGCTGTCTTGTCTTTTTTTTTTCTTTTTTTCTTTTTTTTTTTCTTTCTCTTCTGGCTTGCAAGAAGGTGGAGCAAAGGGGGCATATCTGATTAATCCTTTTCAGTCTGGAAGGCTTTGCAATTTTATTACAGGACAAAATTATTTTGAACAGCTCAAGCTAGAAACACTCTTTGATACGGAGAAATGTATTTAAAAGTTTGCCTGCAATGCCTGGGAAGACCAGAGCTAGAATATTTGAATAAGCCCTTTGAAGCTTGCAGTTGCCTGAGTTCATTGTCATCCAAAGCTATAGCCCAAGATGACTGGAGCTGCTCCAGGCTTTGTGAACTTATTACAAGCATAGGTGAGTTGCTGTCATGAAATTGGAGTGTCCATTAAAACTTCAAAGGATAAGCTTGATCTAAGTTTTCCTTGTCATAATGTGTAATACTTATTACAGAGAGATTTATTAAGCTTCTCTCATTTTATGGGTTGAATCTAGCGTGGGGTCATGGAACATATTAAGGTTTTGACCAACAGTAAAGAGCTGAAATTTTCATATTTTGCTATTCATGACCTTGGGACTACCTAAAATGGCAGCCACCATTAATTCAATGCAATTGTGCCTAGGCACATTTGTACTTTTACTCTATTGAAGTTTCAAGAGACAAAAAAAACATGAGAAGACGAATGTTGAGTGGGTTTAGAAGGCATTTTAAAAGCCAGGCACTATGCTAGGCCAGAAATGAGGGGCCCTGCCGTGTAAAATAGTCTTACACTCAGGTGGTAATGCTATAAATTGAGAAAAAAAGATACATAATTTAGTAAATTAAGTTTGAGTGCTCTGTCCTATCCTGAACTAAGACTGTCTCACTGCTGCACATTAAAGACCCATACTGAGTGTCTGAAAAATCACTGTTAAAACAGTGAGGTTTTGCACATACTTTAATATTGCATTCCTATCTATTGTGAGTGAAATTACCAACTGGCACAGCACAGCTCATAATCTTATTTTTTCCTAACAGGATTGAGCAGAACCACAATGCAGATGAAAGAACTGTTTATATTGCTTACACTGATGTAAATCTATAGCAGCTTGTGGAGTCTGAGAAAGTTTAGAAAGGCTGCATTTTCCAGCTGTTCATTTATTTCTTTTGAGAGTGGCCTTGCAGATTTGAGGGTGGGCTTCATCTGGCTAAGAACAGCCCTTAAATCACCTAGACTCTCTTGAGATAGTTACTTCAGACCTATTCAAAGGAGGCTAGGGCTCAGTTTGTTTCACCTTGAAGTAGACTCAACTACTCAAAGTAGTTGAATAACTATTTTTCTCCATTGACCTAAAAGGAAGCTTTGTGTGGTACCTCACTGTGGATGTCTAATGCTTACGAGACAAATACCTTCATTGGATTTATTTTTCAGAATTTCCAGTGCTTGCTTTCATCATTGTTGCTCAGGCACCTGAGACAAATGTGTAAATTTAAAAAAATCTTAAATTGCTAGAAGCCCTGTAGTACTGGAACCCAAATACACCATTTACTGGATGGTGGTGTTTTCCATGTGTTGTATTAATACAACTAAAAGCAACATTTATCTATCTTTCAGAGTTAACTGAGAAAAAAAAATCCCCCAAAACAAAGGGATTTCTTTCCTTCTTAGGTTCTTTATGGTACATAACAAAAATGCAATAACAAGGTTGTTTCTGCTTAAAAAAAAACCCAAAGCATTTACAAGAGTTGCAAACTCCATCAGGTTTACAGGACAACCACTCTATTTGTCTTGAGCCACAACACTCAAAGCAGTTCTTACTTATAACAGAAGATCCTACTTTCACTTCATATAATGTAAGATAATTATTTTACAAACTAAGCTAAATTATCTTTAAGAGCATCCCTGGAGTTATTCTGGATTTACAATAATGTAACTATGAGCAGAGTGTGAGCATGAGTTTATGTATTATTCATTTTTTCTATGCAGTTTTTTCATTTTTACATAATTTGCCACGCTGGGAAGCCCAATGGTATGGATGTGGCAGGCAACAGGGAAGTATTCATTCCTCCTGATATTTGACTGTAAACTGAGAACATTGTCCTAGTGAGGAGGTTAGTCTCCAAAAACTTTGTGTATAATCCATGCTGAAAGAAAAGCTCCTCCAGAGAGTGTCTGAGAGGACACTCCTCTCTGACTCCTGCTCTGAACTCCGCTGTGGAGGTCCTTTCACTCTCTTCATATATAGAGAGATTGCCTTCCCCTGAAATACACTGGGTGGCTAAACTTACATGAAGGTGAAGAACCTCCCTGAAAAATGTTTTGTGCATGGATTTTTGTGCACAGACTACATAACTAGTGAGAGAATCCTTTTTATTTTGGGGGGGTGTTAATTTGGACTGCTGTACAACTATATTTAAATCTTTTTGCAAAGAACAACCTTTTGCCTACTGTCCTAAATAATTTATTTGTTTTCCTGAGTTTGTCTCAACCTTCAAGTTATTGTAACAGTTTTGTGTATTTAATATACAGTGTGTGTTAATATCACAGACAGTTTTATAACAGCATTATAACATACACCATTCCCTCCAGCTTTTTATGGACATCTACGCTTCTGCATTAAGCTACAGTATCTTGCGGAATTTACAGTCGAAATCAAGAATGAAGTCTGATAAAAAGCCTTTTAAATTGTGTTGTGTCCATGCACTGCATCCATCTTGCAAAAGGACTGAAATGAAGAGAACTCTTATGTGATAATTTCTAGCATCATATCTTAGCAAGAGTACAGGATTACCATTCTGCTAGACAAACCATAAAGGAAAAATGTAGTATAGTAGGAAGGCTAACTTCATCTTTTTATTTGAAGTCAAGTTTAATTATTTATGTTTCCTGAGGAAAATAAAAACAAAATGGTAACTATGCATTCTTAGTTTAATAGAGGTCTCATTTTAGATTCTGCAGCATTACAGTACAACTAATATATCCTATCTAGAAAAATAAAAGCAGAAGAGACCCAGGGGAGAGAGAGAGAGAGAAAGAAACAGATACTTCTCTCCCTACCTCTGCAAAAAATGGAGCTAAATAATGAGGAATTTTATAATTACAAAGCAGTCTAATTATTTACTGTACTCTGAAGATATATAATTCTTAATTTGAGAATTTCTATATAATTTTTAATGTAAGCTTTATGCAACTGACAGAAGTTCTTATTATATTATCAATCAAAAAGAAAAGACATAAAAAAGCTGCACTGTTCTTTTTACCTTAGAAATGTTTTGTATTTTTACTGAAAAGTATAATAGATGACACAAGTTATACTTCACATTATCAGTAATGCTACCATAACCATGAGACAACACAAGTTGTCATATCTAGTTACTATTTTCTTAGGAAATAAATGACTTCTGGTTATCATGGGCCGATGTGACATGACAGTGTAAAATTATATTCCAGTCTGTGGTGAACAAGATGATAACATATGTCGCCACTCTACTAAACCTGTGAAAATCCCTTGGAATTTCTATTTATTAAACCTCATGTTCACCACACTGTAGAGTACATGGCTTTTTCACTGGTTACAGTAAAGGACTGCTTACTGTTAATTGCTTCTGTGGATTTAGTTTCAATAGCAATCAACCTTAAACAAACCAGTGAAAGCTCTCCTTAAAGAAATACTATAAGCATTTTTTAAAAGTATTAGTATGCTCCCAAATTAACTCAAGGACAGCTCTTTTGCAATCTGAGTCACCTGTTTGAAGTCTACTAATTCAACTAAATTTAGCTCACCATTAAGGACAGTGGACTCATACTAAAAGTACATTACCTGCATTTAGGTTCTATTTACATAATAGTTCTTATCCTCTTTATCAGCCTGTCTCTCAGTTTTTCTCTTTTTTATCTTACTACAGATGTTCTTAATGGGGAATTATCATCCTGAATAAATACTTTGAGGAAAATTATGATTAAACAGTATATATATAATAGATAGAAGTAATTCCTGCAGAATTATCTTTGCAAAGAAAAGCAGAAAACAAACTGAAAAATTGAACTCCAGAGTTTAAGATCTCTATGTTCATATAAATATCCAGTCCTGCTTTGACTTTTGCCAAACAAACATCCCAGAGCAACAAGTTCCACATCACTAAGTGTTCATATCATACATGATAAGATGCTAATCATCCTTATCAAAACCTTATTTTGTAGCTTTTTATTTTATCTATCATGTAGCCCTTCTATGAAATTGGTGATGCCAATTGTTTCAGTCTTTTCAGTCATTCTTGCCAGATAGAATTGCTTCTAATATTGCAAAACTTCTGTTTGCAGTTGGTGACCAAGATTGTACATGGTTTGAAATGCAGACAACTGATTTAATGCCAGTAAGGAGTTTTTCATATTATTATTCTTTCCCATACCAAAATTTTCTACTATAGCTGCACGCCAAATGGAAGGCTTTATTGCACTCTTGACAATGCTATCTAGGTCCTTTTCCTTTGATACAATTAATTTAGAACTCACTAAGGTGTAAAAATAGATTTTAAAAAAACCTGTGTAAAGTACATTAGTTTGCATATATCAACACTGAATTTAATCTGTCATCAGGTTGATCATTCACCTAACTTGTTTATTTTCTTCTGAAGTTTCTTATTACCCTCTCTGGACTTGATTAACCTGAATAATTTGTGTCACCTACAAATTTTATCACCTCAGTGCTCTTCCCTTTTTCCAGTTCATTAAAAAATATATTAAACTATGCCACTTCTGATGCAGAATAGCATGCATTTGGATGTCAAATTCTAGTATGGTGAAGACTGAGAATTAATTTTTTCCTCCTTTTTATATCTCTTAGTTGGAGTGATCCCTGAAAAAAAACTAAGTGAAATCCATTTTGACTGAAAGCTATGGGAACTTAGTTGGGCATGGAATTTCTACTTTTGTCTCCAGCTTCGTGATTACTTAATTTCTTTAAATTTTGTGAGAGTTTAAAAGGCTAGACTCAAGTGATTAAGCAGATTACCTTTATCCACATTTTTATGACATATTCAATGAGTTCTAATAGATAAATTGGTATGTGAACATCCTGTTGTAAACAGAAAATCAGAAAAGCATTTGTGTTTACCAGATCAGGTTCATTTAAAAGTAGTTTTTATATTATACTAATTCTAGAATTTATTCTTCTGAGCACTTTGGACATTTCAATATAGGTCTTTATTTAGTATATTTGTCTGAAGGGGTTAATTTAATCCCTTCAGAATGCATGGCTCCCTGTATTTGTCATTTATGTTTGAGAGGACACTCAGCACACTTGGAACCTCTTTTAGCCCTGCAAGGTTTCATTTTCAGAAGCAAACAAGCAACCTGTTTCCTCACATGACATGTAATTGCTCCCTAGGATAGTCTGGCAAGCGAAATTATTGCTGGTACTGAGAGGCTAAATTCCTTGTTCCTGCAAAGGAGGATTTGCAGTTGTTAGTTCAAACATAAAAATTCTCTGTATTTCCAACTAGTAGATTTCCTCAGTTCTCCATCCCTTGAGAGCCAGTTATCAGTTCAATGAAGGCCAAAGAATGGGCCATATTGCTACTCTGAAAGTAACTAGACTGTAAGCAGGTACATCAGGGCTATCTGTCTTCACCCTGAAAGATAAGCCCCTGCTCTGCTGATGTCCTCTGCCTGATGATGAAAGTGAAATTAATAGCAACACTGGAGCCTTCCATTGTCTGAAACAAGAGGACTTTTCTGAAGCCCAACAATATTCTGGAGGGTGGAAAAGGGAATGAATAATAGAGTGAATTATTTAATCCACTTGCTGACCTCCCTAAGATATTTTGGGAAAGTTTATTGAGTTTGCTAAGGATTTAGTAGTAGAGGAAGGTGACTGGAAGCTATAGAAGTTTCATTGATGCTTCCCTAAAATTGGAAAGTAATCCCCTAAATTGTATTAATATTTAACTTCAAATCTTGATCCTCTGTAATTCCTTTAAAAGGAATCTAGATTATTATTTTTTCAAGAACTTGGCTTACAATATATTATATATAGGATTTTCATATCTGTCTGGTAATTATGTAATCTGCATGTAACCCATCTTACAGATTTTTTTCCATGTCTTAGCAATTTCCAGAGCTTTTTGAACACCTGAGAGCTCAATATGCAGAACAGAAATATTTTTTACACAAAGGAATCCTTTTACAAGGAGTCCCTACCTCTTTGCTGGATTCGCTGTTGTATACAAGATCACTGTTAGATAATTTCTAGTGAAAGGGTGGCACACATCAATTTTCTTGGTTTTAAATTCCTTGGATGTGTATATTGCATTGTGCAAACAGGTTGTGGAATCCATTTGTAGAAATACTCAAAACTTGACTGGAAACAGTCCTGGGCAACCAGGCTGTTAGACTAGGTGATCCAACCTAAACAATTCTTTGTAAATGTATACAGAATATTTAATGATTATTGTTTAATGTTAGCTATAACTACTAGTAGACAGTCTAAACATAGGAACTAATTAATAAATCAAACAGAATCCAAAACCAGCCAAGCCAAACAAGAGATGAGAGTAGTTCAGTCTTTGGTGAAGCCCGGAATTTCCAAACCACTTAACGAACTCCTTTTGAAGTCAGTCCTTCAAAACTTTTGAGATGCTCTGATACATTTACAAAATTTTACTAGTGTCTCTTCTTTGTGCATAAATTTAATCTGATTATACAGGTCCAGTAATGAATATAAACTGTCAGCTTTTCAAAACATCATCAAATCTGTGTATCTCTTATGAAGAAGTGAGAGAGGTAAAAAATTCACCCTTTACAGATTCAACCAGTAACAACTCAGTTCCTTGTCTCAGTGTAATTAAATTCCAAAGACATGGGTTTTGGGTGAGAATGTGAGAAACGCTTTAATAAAAACTAATGCCTCATTATTTTTTTCCTGTAAATTCATAGAATAGAGTACTAATTACATTATTAAACCCTTATGCTCTTTTGTAAAGACTACTTTTTTTCATGATACAAATGATGACAATGTTCCATCAATGATACTTAAAATATTTTCAAAGGAATCTTTATCCCATTATTGTACGTTAGACATGTTTCATTATATGTTGGTGTTACAATATGAAGAAGACATCTTGAAAACAGAACACAACAGAAAAAGTTTATAGTTAGAGGAGCATGTGCTACCAGAGCCAACTTAAATAAGAGGTATCAGATGTTTCTGGTGATTAAAATCTTTGTGTAAGGTGAAATGGGCTACATTCTGTTTCTTTTATTCCAAAGATGAGATGAATTTGAAAAACCTACCTGCTCCTTGATGCAAGGACTCGCCACATGAGATAATCTCCAGCACATTAGTATTGGCAAGCAGATCTTTCACCCTTTTTTCTCCATGCATTACAGGAAATATTAAATCAGTTAGGTGTCCATAAAAACTTTTGATCCCAGGAATAGCCTAGGGTACTATCATTATCTTCAGGAGAACCATTTGTAGATCTTCAGTAGGTAGCACTAATTTAATTTCTTTGCTAGAGAAAAAGTGGCTGATTTTCTAGATCAATATTTGATTGAATATGTTTGAAATGTCAGCAGATAAAGGCCCCTTTTTCTGGCCCAAAGAGTTTTTGAACCACAGAGGTATACAGTTCTAGCTCCCCTGGGATCTGACTGCAAGGAGGTCTCAAAGATCTGTTAGAAACCTTCCTGCTGTTCCTTGTGTTCTTCCAGCAAGACCTTCTAAGGGTTGAGATGAGAAGAAAGAAGATCAAGAACCAAAATGTCTTTATATCAATTTTTTAATCTTTCCTGGTGCTTCTCTTAACTAAAAATAATCGTTTATAATACCAGTTTACAAAAAAACTCCTGTAATAGGATCATGTGAAAGGAAGAGAAAAACCTAGTGAGGGCCAATCCTTCAGATTTGCTTTAAGAAGGTGCTCCAACAACTTTTGCAAGTCATTGACATTTGAAGGGATTTTTCTCTTTCATGACACTAATTAAAGCAGAATATCAATGTCTCATCTTCTTGATAGTGATCTATTAAAGGGATATGCTCAAGGCTGAAAAACCAGGGCAATGGACATATGTTTAGAACTTCAGAAGAACAGTTGCCCAGTTATGTTAGATAACTACAGAAAAGCATAAAAGCTAAAAGATATTCTTAAACAATGATAAGAGATGCTGTTGAAAAAATGGCATGATATGAGACACTGTGTCAATATATTCCATATAAGTTCATGCCAAATACATGCAGACATAGACATCCCCCTCCCTCAGCTTCATAGCGAACAGTGCTTGTGTTCATGCTGTTCAAATGGAGACATTTCTTTAAATCTTCAAGACCTAGATGTATATTTCTCAGAATGAGACAATGAAATATTGTAGATGGAAGCTTCTTGTAAAATTAAGATAAGAAATATATGTAAAGAGCAAACCATATTGCCTATCTTGACTACATGTACAGCTTGACGTTACATGATTAACAGTATATATACTTCTACATAAGATCCATTCATCTTAACATTAAAAACTAATTTAAATAAGACAAAATTGATTATTTGTTTCATAATATTTTACTTAGAATTTTGACTTTATTTTTAAGAGTAAGTATGTTTAACTTGCTACTAATCTATGTGCACACTCTTTCCATATAAAAATTAGAAAGAAAACTGTATCAAAGATAGTGAAACTATGTGGTACCCTGTCAGTTCTGATGATAATGGTTCTTATTCTTCTGCTGCAGTGTCTAATATCAGTTTCCTGCCATCTTTATAAATATTATGTTATTTTCAGGCATTCAAAGTTCCCTGCTTTGAAAATGCCTTTTTAATTAGCCAGTATTTGAGCAACATAATATACGACTTTAATTTATTTCACTGTGAAGTAAAACATATCCCTGTAAGCCAAAAATGTGTAAGATACACCAGTAGCTTTTTTGTATGTCATTTCAGTGACCCTGGGAAAGACTTTCAGTCTTTTTGTTTCTTTTTGAAGCGGCAAAAATGCGCCAACATTTCTGTTAATCTCTTGGGAAATACAGAAGAAAAAAAAAAATCACTACCACTCTTGTATCTACCACGTAATTTGGAAAGATGCTCTAGTAAGTCCAATATCTTGTATGTAAATAGAATGTTGGTTGGTCATTACTTCATTAAAAAAAAAAAAAGCAGCTTTGCCACCCACCATTTCTGCTTCATATCTAAATGACTAGATTGTATCCAAAACACCTCATCCAGTTGCTGGACCAGGTTCTGCTAACTGAAACCATAAGCCTCCAGCAGCGAAGTCAGATACCAAATAGTCTCTGCATGGATCAAAGTAAGCCAAACAAAATCTATGTTTTGTACCTGCTTCCAATACCTTTGGGAAGCACTGTTAATGAAAAATGAGGTTGATGTACCTATTGCACACTTTTGGATTATTGTTCACTACCATCAATCTGAAACCTAATGAAACAGAGACCACCTACAGTGGAGGGATATTGTGTCCATCTGACAAACTGCATCTAATTTACTAACTGATGGGATGGCATAAGCTGCCACTGGTCATATGATTTTCAGCTTCTGATTGGTTATACATTAAGCATTAGTAACAGGGCAATGCCATTTCCATTATCATTCTCTGGCAAGAGTAAAAGTATTACACAGTACACTATAATTCTGTGATAATGATAGCATGCAATATGCCGTTTTCTTCCCACTGTGGACACAAAAATTGTAGGGGACTTGGCTTCTCCAGACTGTCTTTATGGAATTAACAAAGAAATATGCTTGCCATGACATATATTGAACCTTTTCAGTGCATATCTGGGTAACTTTATGGGCACATGTGTTATGTATGTCACAACCAAACTCTGCAGGAAGAGATAAAATAGTGCACACATCACACAATGGGTATAAACAATGGGCAACCTAGGCTCCAACCTGCATAGCACAGAGAATTTTTTTCAAAGGAAAATGCTGACTCTAAATGGAAGATGCTTTTGTTTCTGCACCTGTTTTGCTCAGCATCTTGTTAGGATGCTTCTACTTCTACTATATGTCATACTAATAGGGAGAAGCAAAACAGGGAGAAATTATGATGGATATTAGTTGATCCTCTTGTTATTGCTAGATGTGATTATTGCTTTTTCCTGCTTGGGTTCCCTCAGTGTACTCCTAACAGAGTGCAGCTTATTAAAAAGCTCTGCTGTTTAAGTTTTACTAGCATAATAACCAGTTCTCTCTTTATGGTGGTTCTGAAGTCAATTCACTGTCCATGTGTCAGTTTGTGAAATAAATGTTAGGTTTTCCCTAATGACTATTAAGGTTTTTCATGGATTTTTCTCCCACCGTATCTCTCTGAACTTGTCCAGTGCTGTGTTCGTGCTCGTGATTTATGCTTAGCAGGTGTTTGTTTGCTATGGGTTTCTAAATGTTGGCTTCATACTCTAAGAAAGGAATGGGAAGGTGGGAATGGGTTTATTGTATTCTGTATATTGTTCCACAACAACAAAATGGATTTCCAGCTGACACTATATGTGCTGCTATGTATTACACTACAAAAACCCTATCTATATTGGCAATACACCAACTAATGCAAGGAAATTCGCAGATAAGACTGAAGCTCCATTATTAACTCACTCTGTTGTGCCTAGGAATTGCTGTACATATTGTTTTGATGTATACCAAGAACACTGCAATAAGTAAACAAAAGCAGGTGAACTCACAATACAACTTCAGTCTTCACTAAGAGATTCTGTGGCCTGACTGCTTTAAGCAGTCCATTCATATTCCCTGAATTTTATTTTTTGCTATTTCAGTTTTTCAACTTTAAAATCTTTGTTGAGGTTATGTGATTCAGTAACAAATATCCTTAGGGATCTCTTGTGTAAATATGTAAAATGTTTAGATAACTTCTTTTAAAAGACATTATTCACATAATAGTTTGGATCCACAATGTAAAAACCACTGCAATTAGCTAGATTAGAGCAACCTAATTTTAAAAAGCATATTACTTACCTGATAAACTGTAAAAGCTTTTGTCCAAGTCATTACAGTGTTTGTCATAAATACTTTTTGCCTCTAATTCTCACAGACATTATTGACTTTAGAAAGGATAACTACTGCTGTGAAGTTGTGGACTGTTAAGCATTGCTAACAGCGTTGAGATCATTTTCAATGCTGTACCTATACAAATGGTGGAATACTGTAGTAATCTGAATTTTCTTTAGTCTGAAAAAGCTTCTGAGGCTGCTTGTATCACCTGCAGGATCATTATCTAAAGCCTCCCGAGTCAGAAAAAAATGTTTTGCCTTCAGTGGGCTTTGGATTAGTCTACATTTTCATATACCTTTCAAAGGTGAGGTTTATACATGTACAGTTCCTCTTTTTCCCTAAACAGGTAACACTTAGCCTATGAGTCATAATTTACTTATGTCCTCAAGGGGCTCTGTTGCATTTTGGTCACTTTTTTCCCCCCAGGTTAGGTCTTCGTTTTCCAGTGCTGCTGACTGAGCATGATTTGGGGCTTCCTTTTATTGTTATATTCTTATCGTGTCACCCGTGTTACCCAAGAAGTCCCTGGCATGATCTGTATGTGACTCACAGATTTATGAAGTTGTAGTGGGTCTGGCTGGGATGGAGTTGATTTTCCCCGTGGCAGCCCTCAGAGTGCTGTGTTTTGTATTTGGTGGCTCGAGGGGTGTTGATAACACAGCAGTGTTTTGGTTACTGGTGAGCAGTGCTAGCACAGCACCAAGGCTGTCCCTCCAACATTTCCCCCAGTAGGCTGGGAGGGGGGAAGGTCTTGGGAGGGGACACAGCCAGGACAGCTGACCCAAACGGACCAAAGGGATATTCCATACCATATGACGTATGCTCAGAAATAAAGCAAGGAGAACAGAGGGGGAAGGGGGGGCATTCGTTACTTCCGTTTGTCCTCCGGGAACCGCAACGCGTATGAAGCCCTGCTTCCCGGGAAGTGGCCAGACATCGCCTGCTGATGGGAAGTAGAGAGTAAATATTTTGTTCTTTTGCTTCTGCGCGCGCAGCTTTGCTTTGCTTCTATTAAACTGCTTTTGTCTCGATCCACGAGTTTGGTTTTTTTGTGTTCCATCTTATTTTCTCCCCTCCCCATCTTGCTGAGGAGGGGGGTGATAGAGTGGGCTTTGGTGGGCACCCAGTATCTAGCCAGGGTCAACCCACCACAGAAGTTTTGACTTTTTTCCTGGTGACATATAACAGCAGTGGTATGCAATAAAGAGGAAAGAAGATATAGCTTAGCTTTCTGGAAAAAATATGAACCAACCCAATACAAGATACTGCAAAAAATCTGCAACTGGTTATCATGCTTAGTGCTGTGGGCTGGCTTTGATTCACTTTAAAATCATGATTAAAGATGTCAAATCAGTAATTCACTTTAAATTAGAGCCTACTATAAAGAATGAGATCTTAACAACAAAACCACTACACTTCATGGTGTTTGTAGGACTCTACGTAAAATTTACATTTAAACTAAAATAACCTTGTATCTATCTTTGCAGGAATTTAGTTACTTCTCTTCATTCTTCAGCCATTCAGTGTGTTTGGGAAGTTGCAGTGCATACAATTTTATTCATTGTGTAACTTTCCTTTGTATCATAGAGATATACACTAGAGCTAAGATTGGGTGTCATCTGCCAACAAAAGGTTTATTTTTGTTGTTAAGTGTGTGCATGCTGTTTTGACAATAACTCTTGCGCTTCCTCACCTCCTCTGCTTAAACTTCATAGCACATACTAGATAAATTAGAAGATCTTCTGAAGTCTGCTACTTACCAATATCTGTTAGCTCCGTTTTGTAGCTCTCATTTGAAGAAGGTGTCATTTGATTTATTTATTTGTTTGGATTTTTACTACTTTAGAATAAGAGTATCCAGTCCATGCTCTGGGTTCTACTGACAACCTTTTTAAAATATGCACATAAATAAATAGAATTTCCAGTTGTCACAAGATCCATCAGAGAGTCCAGCAACAAAATAGTTATAAAAAAAAAAAAATTGTGACTGATAGTTCCAGTGAACTCATGGGAACAGAAGCTGTATATCATTATCATTACCATAGTACCATAATGACATCACCAACCCTTTCCACCTATATTCTTATGGGACAGGGAGAAAGAATGGGCCAAAGATGAGAAAAAACATATGATTTTATAAGCTGAGGGAAGGCACCTTGTAACAGTTCTAAGAGCGATGCTTCTAGTATCTGTCAGACAACTTAAGAGAAAGGAATTTGGATGTAAGTGGTCCTGATTATATAATTTTAATCATTAATCTGTCCCATCAATTTCTGTGTATTTTTCCATCATTGTATGGGTTTAAAAAGAACACAGCCAACCTTATAATAGGCCTAGTTAGCATTATACGAATACTGACACAAACTACACAATGACATATATGTGTGGTTTTGTAAAATCTGAATTCCAGTATGTACCACAGTGGAATCCTATTTTTCTCATAAAGTCTGCATCAATGCTGTATAGCTCTTGAGAGAGGAACTTTTTTATACAGTATTTGAATCACCTTCCTTTTAAAATGCTGCTAAGTGTGAAATTAGTGTTGTCCCTCAAAGTGCATGAGGGACAGTAATTGAACAGAGTTTGGAGGCTAATTATATAAAAATTGATATTAAAAGAATACTACAGGATTGATTGAGTTTTGCAGTTCATATTTGGTTTTCAAATTACTAGAGTTGAAAGGCTGTGGTAAGAAACAATCAAAATACATTCAAAGCTGTTAAAGAAAATTAAGGTTTACTAGTCCTTTGAAAGACAAATGATCCAAGTGAGGTAATATAGGGAGGAGAGTAAAAGTGTTCTTGACATTGACCATAGATTTAAAATATCAGGTGTTTTAGAGTGCCATATATTGAATACATTGAATCATTCCACTGAATTTCTGTTTAAATGGTTGAGATTTCTATTTTGGTTTGCTTTTAATAAGGGAAAAATAATGTCATGGAAGAAATGCCTTCTTTAGATGTATCAACTCCAGAATTTTGTTGAGGGCCCATTAGAGTCAGTACATGCTGAGATGTGAGAGGAGCATAGCCTGTCATGACCTTCATCTATGCTTTTGAATGGGAGCAGGAAATTAGCTTTGGGAAGAATTTTTAACCACCACTTGTTCTAATTATACAGTGTCAGAAATGAATGGGAACTTGACAAAATTAGAGCAAATCAACTTACCACTGTTCCTCATGCTGGAAGGAATTTTGAAACCTCAGAAGCAGTTGAAGCACTCCCAAATTTTCCTGGAAGAACTGTTAAAAAATAAGACGGGAGAGAAATCTCGTATGCTGTTGCATGTCATAGGCCCAGAGGGTTTCAAGACCTATTGTATATTTCTTTGCCAAGAGAAATATCTGGAAATTGCTGAACAATTAAGAAAAAAAAGTCAAATAAACATTAATATACTCCAAAAAGTTATTGGTACAGAAACATTTCCTTTTTAAACCAGTAGCATGGAAAGACCACTAAGCAATATTTTGAACATGCACATGACAGTGCAGAATGTTTTAGATATGAACTCATGGAACATTCAAAAGACTAGAAAAAAACAATTTCATTCAGGGTTGGTTTTTTTTTAATTGAAGCTTGTGAGTATTGTGAGGAAGGTTATGCCCTTTTCAGATTTGTTTATTTTCCTATAAAAATGTAATTTCCTCTTTATCAAAAGAATCTAGAGGAGGTTTGTAAGAATGATCACTGATATTTGTCTCAATGAAAAACAGTAACTCTAGGAAAAAAGTATTACAGTAATCTTTTAAATAAATACAAACTAGCTAAGTATAAAATAAATATTGTTGTAAAGTATTTGAAAAAATCTGATAAATTTCAGTTTATATGTAATTGGAGGGTGAATATTTTACTATAAATAGTTATCATTTTACAGGATTATTGTATCAAGTAATTTGGATTTTACTAGAACAGTGAGTATTTACATTGATAACAAAAATATTTATAAATAAAATAGCAAGTTTTGGAAAAGTAACTGAAATGTATCCAAGTAAAAAAGCCCATTTCATTCAATAAAGACAAAGTTCAAGGGTAAACAGTTAAAAAAAAAAAAAAAATCAAAGGAAAGAAAAGTGATCACACCAGGATGAAGAGATATGAGGAAAGAGTGTATAATACTTGCAACCTCAAAATGATTGTAAGTAAGGAATCAGCCTCTGATCAATCATAAAGTTATCATTAAAGTCAGTGTTTTAAAGAAAAAAACTTTTTATTCTATTGTACTCTTAGTATTGAGAACAAAGAATTTATCCTTCAAGGATCTGCTGACAGCCACAGTGTCTTCAACTGAAGCTGCTCCCAGCAGCTAGGCCTTTTAAAAACTAGCCATTTGTATATAGAGTCACATCTCTCAAATTCACAGCTTTGGCTGGATACTAGGTATACCACGAGAGCATCCATGATGAAAAACTGTTTTATGTCCAGCAAAAATGTAATATTTGCAAAACCAAATTACATGCCTGGGCATACACTCAGAGAGCAAAGTTTAGATGGTCACAGAGAAACTGAGTTAATTATTTTGTTTCTATACAAACATTCAAAATCAGACTCTTTCAGTAATGGTTTGTGCCACTAGAAATAAAGGCAAATGAAGTAACTTTGCAAGTTGTGTGAAATGTAATAGCGGTAAACATATGCAGAAAAACTAGCAGCCACTCATTGCTCAAATACTAAAATACTAATTATGATTCATTAGCGAGCAATTAAAATGTTGAGGAGATGAAGCCAAACTGTTCTTTCTTCAGAGGAGACACCACTGGTTAAAGTTATAAGCAGTAGAACAGGAAACATGCTTAGATATAACAGCAAACTGCAAATGCATATGATCAAACAAATTTGTCTACTGAAATGGAAATACAAACTACAGTTAATGAATCTGATGAAGTTTTTAATGGATTGGGATGCATTAAATCAATAATATATCACATTGCTATAGATCCCAGTGTGCTTTCTAAAGTAGATGTACCACATAAAACCCAATTAACTCTCAGAGACAGAATACAAACTGAACTTCACCAGATGGCTAAATCATTTGGAGTTAATTCAGACACTACTGACTAGGTTAATAGTATGGTCACTGTACTAAACAACAAAAAAGTTATGAGAACTTTAGAGATAAGAAAGACATGAATAAAGTAATCAACCTAAAGTAGTTCCCCAGAAGAGCAGGTGAAGAGGTCACATCTAGACTTCAAAATGCAAGGAGCTTTTAGTTTGGGATGTCAGCCAAGGAGCCTGGCAAGTCTAACTCTATAAAGAACTTGCTCCTTCAACTTTTTTCAGAAGAGGTTTGCAAGAATGAAAGTGTTTCACAATTCCATCAGCACCTAATTTTTCGGAGTATCGTATCACAAATTTTGAAGGGTGTGGACAGCACATAATCAAGTAATTACTATTGACCTGCTGGGAAGTGAAGAAGATAAGTTCCTAAATCAGAACGTTTAATTTCTATAATGGAGAAAGAACATTAGACTGAACTGAAACACACATCTTGTTCAGCCTGGAAGAATTTGGTAACGTAGAAGAAAACAGTGACAAAGAGCCAGACTATACCCTGTAAAAATAGATTTAAGGGTATGAATGGAGTATCCCAGAACAAGGGAGTCTGGCATACATTCATGGGCTTGTTCCAACACTTGAACATATTCATCCATAACTTCTTATGGCTAAATATTTCCTTCAAAAAATAGATAATAACAGTAGGTCAAATGGCAGAAGAAGAGCCTTTGGAATACAGAAGACATTATTCCACAAGCACTGGAACATTTTGAGATTAAGCAAGGTCCATAGTCTCAACTGTGTTATGGACTATTTTAATATTTACTGACATGTGCTTCTAATCCCATAAAACATAACACATACTTCTTTTAGTTCAGAAACAGTGCCTTGTCTAATGCCTAAGAAATCAGGATTATTTAAAAAATTTTAAATCCCATATACAAATTATTGTTTTCATAAATCCTGCTGTACTTACTGAAGCCTTATTTATATATAGGCTATAGAGCCTAACACCTCTGTTTTGAAAAAGATTAATTATTTTACTTTTTCTATCTATCACTAGATGGTCACTGCCATTATAAAACATGCTTAACTGAGATTTGAACGTTACATATCTAGCAGGAATCTTCACTACTGTGAACGTTGCTTTCTCTATAGCTGCCTTAGAAATACAAGTTCAAGGTCAATCTGAAAACAGATTTTCTTTAAAAATAATCCTTCCTTACAAACAGCTCACACATATTACTGAGTAGTACAACATAATCATAACATTACCCAGTTTCAGCAGAAAAATCTGTCAAGCTTTCAATAGCTTTAAGGCCATGTAGTTTGAAGAAGGAAACTTCAAAGATTAGTCTCAAATCTGACTCCTTATATATGACTACACTCTCAGCAAAACCCCTCCCTATTTTCTTTGTGATCTTTCATGATTTAATTAGAAACATCTATAAAAGGTGCTTTTTTTTTTTTTACTATAGTAGTAGAATATCTGCATTTTCAGCAGTATGCTATTTAATCACATTGGGTTATAAAGTGAAATTCTTAGTACTTAGTGTAATATCTGGTAGAACCCATGCATTTGGTATTTTAGTGTCCCTGACTCATCATCTTATATTCTTTCATCAACATTTTAATAGCCACTCTTAAAAAAGTAATTTGATGCATGATTCTCTAAACCTGTTTCAGTTTTGTTATTTCTTTTAAAAGTTATGTCCCTGCACATGTTTTCTTTCTGTGATTACTGCACCTGAAACTAATTCTAATTAGTTCTAATACATAGACTCAAACCCAGGGTCAGCAGAAACACAAAAGTTGTAGAGCGCTGCTAGGCTGTGTTATGTAAGATTCTGATTCCCAGGTAAGAAAATTTAATTAGTGTCAAGAATTTTACTTTTAGCTTTAATTGAAACATGTTTATTTATTATATATCTAGTGCATGGTATGCAGTGTAGTTTGGGTTTAGACACTTGAATTCTGTTTTAACCCTGTGTTCACTTCCCATATACTTTATTTGGTCTAGTACTTGCTTTCTATAGTTACTCCTCTGTTCCAATGTAGTTTAGTCAGTGACTCTGAAAATCAACTATCTATCTGCAGCTATTTTGCAGCAGAATAAGTGGGTATTTATTCACTTCTTTCTTATTAATTTGACAAAAATAAAAGTCCATACAGTAAAGTAGGATATCTATGAATCTTGTGGAATTTTAGATCAAAGCCTCCCTGAGGATAGCACCTACTTAAAACTGTACCTCACCTGGACAGCTCTGAATTAGATGTTTATGTTAAATGTTTACTTTAATATTTTTCTGAATGACACTTCTTTCTTGAATATGGGAAGTGAATAGGCATTCTTATTTCAACTGGACTATTTAAAATAAGCAACTTACCTATGAGGGTATCTGTTCCTTTCTTCTCTAGCAATACACAAATAGTTATTGCAGAAACCAGGGTACTAGGCTGATTCTGAAAGCCGAAAAGAGAGCTTCACTGACATATATTCCTTTTGACAGATTTTTGCTACTCTTTAAAGTACCGAGAAACGGAAATTCAAACTATTCCCTGGACTCTCTGAAAAATGCCAATAAGGGTGGGGGAGGAAAGACAGAATAGAACTATCATTGAATTATTGATAAGATCTGACATAACTGAGCTGTTTAAAAAACAAACAAACAGAAACCCCCTCCAAACCCAAAACAAAAACCCCCAACCAAACAAAAAAAACCTCTAATGTGTCTGCCACTGTTAAGGAAATTCCAGAAAGATAAGTAACTTAAAAAACAACAACAACAACCAAACAAAAACAAAGAGGAAAGAAGGTGTAGATGCTAGATGTCTGATGGGGAGTCTTCATCTAAAACTTGAAAACACTTTAAGTTCTGGTTTGAAAATTGACTATGCAGTACTGATGCTTGCTTATTCAACAGCTGTGTGCACTATGGAAGTCATATGTGCCTACTTGGGTTTTTAAAGCACATTCTGCAGAATGTACAAAAATGAGACAGTATTTTCTTCTTATGTGTTTTTTAAAAAAATAAAATAACCTGGATACAAATTTCTACTACATATTTAATAACCAACCCAGAAAACTACTGTGTTTCTATATGAATGAGGAATGTACTTGGGGGGGGGGGGGAAATCTAAGTTTTCTATACATAGATTTGCCTCATTAGGCTGCATTAGTCATTACAGACGGACAGGTTTCTCTGGGATATAGAGCAAAAGCCTAGTTCTAGGTACTTTGTGTTGCTTTTGGAAGAGCTGGGTTCTTGCTACACAGATAATGCTTGACAGTACTAAAGTCACCATATGTGCACAGCCTCTAAAGAATAGGATTGAAGCACTGGAACTCTAAGGCAATATCTCTATTATTAACTTGGATACTGAAAATAATCAGTCTGCAGAACCATGGCCTTTGCAGATTCTGCATAGTGTACCTCCCCTTTGGAGAATTCCAACAAACCTTGTAAACTGAAACCCTGAAAGATTCTTAGTACTTCTACAGCATGCACACAGAAAGAAAGTTAACCTTATCAGTTACTCTGGATAAACAAAATCTTCTTTGTACTTATGCATGTATATGTTATACCAGGTGACCAGTCCTTATTTCCAGGCAGCACTGCTGAAGTCTTCATGTCTCAATATGCCCAGCTCTTGCTTTCATAAGTACAATCTGTAAAGCACTTCAGTCCTTGAAGCACCATTGGACTGAATATATGCCTTTGACCCACAAGTGATAATTATGAAGCCTTGTTTCAAAGGTGGAAGGACTTTGTATTGCAACTTACATTACTAGTTAGTTCTTAAAAAAGTAATAATCAGAGCCATTGTCTGAACTCAATTTCATTACACATGAGCAAATCTGGAATGGAGCTACTGCAGTCAGGTTAAAGTCAATGAACTATATCAGATTTATATTGGCTCAACTGAGATCATAAATTGGTCCCATAATTGGATCTTTAGTTTAAAATATAACATTTGCAATTGGCTGTTCTGCCCAGGGAAGAGACAACTGTAACTTGACAGAGTTCTGAACCTATTAGAGTTAGTTGAGAGAGGGTGACTACGTGATGAACATCTAATTTTATAAAACAGAGATAGGTAAAACCAGAAATAGGAAGGTGCTGAATTTGCAGTAGATTATTCTTAAACTTGCATCTGCATTAGCAGTGTTTATAGACCAAGAGAAGTATTAACTTTAAGCAAATTAGGTAGTGATGAGGCTGTGATGTCCACGTCATACTTTTTAAAAAAAAATTTTTGAAAAGCTGTCGTTGGGTTCAATTGCTGAACGACCATTTGCAGCTGGAGTGTTAAGTGAATTTCAGCATTTTCCACTTCAGTTTAATCCAAAAGGAATTCAGTTCATGTGCTTCAATACCACATCATGATGTGAATCAAAGGACAGAACATTGGGATAACCAGAGATTAACTTCAAAAGCACAATGCTGATTTGAACTAAAATGACACTGAAAAGATAAGAACTCCCAGGTACAGAAAGGTATTTGTAGGTTTTGCTGAAGATTGTTTACACTCTCAGTGGAGACTATGTTACAAAAAGTCCCAGAGTAAATACTATCCGTGTTCTTTCCTGAGTTGTGAAGACTGAGCAAGAAGGCCTGTGAATGAATTGCTTTTTAAATAATGAGATTAAATGATTTTGTCAAGATCAAGCTCTGCTTGCTGGTTTTTTAGCTGGTTAAAACTAATCATGTAATATAAGAATGGTATATAACATATCTCTTAGGACTGAATTGTTTCTAAAATAAACTATTTGAAAAGGAACAAGGACTTACTAAAATAACATTAACCTGTAAGAGAAAACATCAATTGCATCAATTGCAGTGTAGATACATCTAGCCCAATCCAGCCAACCTGGATAGGTGAAGGGCTGAAATACAGGCTTGCTCCTTCCATCTTCCACTTCCAGTGCTGATGAAAGCCCTAATGTGTTGATAGTCCCTCTATGCCCTTTCCGCAGCTCACCCTCATGGGCCAACAAGCTGTCTTACAAGTCAACTTGCAGAAGAATCTCATGTTACCTGAGAACAGGTCATGTTCAGGGAAGGCAGAAACTGTGAGGAATCCTTCATACAGATCAGGCTCAATAGCGAGGGTGCTCAGTGACTGACCATGGCCTGACACTGGGGTACAAATCTGCAAGTTAACTGCACACTGCAGACAGAGACTAAATGTAATTAGTTCTTTTGTTTAAGAATAAACTGACTCTAACCACTTCTTGGGCATGTGGTTCCTTCAAGACAAAAAGGCAAATAACTCAGTTACATTTAGAAAAATAGCTTTAATGAACAGGAAAATGGCATTTAATCTTTTGGTGCATCCTGCATTTTATGAGTAAATTCCATGGGAAACTGTGTAAATGGAACATAATTATTTTTAAAGTAGAATCCTTTGTTATTAGCTACATAACTGTCATGTGTACATAAAGCACCCTGCTGTACAGACAAAAGACTGGAAAAGTTTCCTGGAGAGTTTCTGCTATTGAAAGAATAAAAATTGAAGCAGTGGGGTGAACTTTTGGTTCACAGATTCAAACACTGAATGTTAAACCTGGCTGAGAGAAAATCACTTTATTCTGATAACCGGATTACTTAGAACAAAAATAGAGAAAATTAAGAACTGAAGAGCAGAAAATTAAGGTGGAATGCAATTTAAAGAGCAAGTAGATGATGTAGGCTTTCATTTTCATCCCCCCCAGTGTCCAGCTAATTAAAATTACAATCAAAATGAAAGTCTAAACTTGTAAATATCTTTAGCTAATGATTTTGTCTTTTTAATCATCTTCACATTCAAAGACTTCATTTTATTCATTTAGAGCTTTACAATAAAATGAAATTGTTTTTCTTCAGTAAAATCCATTTAATTTTCGTTATCTGTTTCTTTTTACATCATACATTATGTATTTTTCTTTCTAATTTCTGCAGTGTTCTCTACTTTTATAGTCTGTGCTCCTCTTGCGCGTTTACTTAAAAGTATTATAAAGTTAAAAGTAATAAAGTGCTATAAGGTAAATTTTTGCTTAGCATAAAATCACCAGAGTTGCATCTATTGGCTTGAAAACTAATCTAGACAAACATTAACTTTCTTCATAAGGTCCATATGCAGATAAAATGAATTTTTAAACCACTGATCACATACAGCTTTAAATTTAGACAGAACAGTAAGCATTCATCTTCTTTGTTTCTAAGACAAAGAATGGATTTGCCCCAATTTATCGACTGCTATCCATGAATAATAGCTGTTTATCCTGTGAGTTTTGAGGCAACTCTTTTAAATGGTTCAAGAGCTAAAAGTAACTAAAGATGTTTTTAATGTACTGGACAGCAACGACTCACCTTTCTGACCTTTGTGTTCTCTAAGTGAGTGCACTTTGCACTTCTCAACAATCTGGGAATATGGAGTAATTTTATAATTTAAAAATGCATGCAAACTTAGATCCTTTTTGTTTTACATGCTTATGTTACCACAAAATTTATAAAAGAACATATTTAGTTTTGCTTCAGAATTTGGGTTTTGTATGTAAGGTTTCTAAACTGTGGTGAGGAAACCTTGAAAATGTAGGGAAAATTATGCTTAGCGATATGGCTCTGTCTTAATGACTTCCTTCATTTTCAATAATGCAGGCATTTTATTTTATTTTGCTAGACGATATTGACTTACAATGGGCACTGAAGTTGGAACTTAGCCAGTCATAACAATTTACCTTAACACCATACAAATTCAACATTTAGTAATATCGTTAATTTCAACCTCTGTGTTATTTGCATGATCCAGCTACACTGGGAAATCTGAGGATTCTGAACTGGATCCCGGGAGTCAGACTGTGGATTCTGAGCTATGCTTGACAGATGGTTTTGTATTCCTACACTGTTTAGAAATTCCCACAAAAAAAGCAGTGCCAACACACAGGTGAAATACCATGGGTTCAAAATACCCAGATCCAGTGGCTGGCTGATGGAAAAAATTAAGAGGGAACACATCTAAAGGTGCTAAGCCTTTAACTTTACAGAAGGATGTTTCTCAAGGTTCACATCTGTAATGACTGTCATGGATGGTAGAAGTCATGTATGGACAGGAGATCCGACTCACATGCAAACGTAGACCATGGGTGCATTTGTAACTTCAACAGTTTTCAACCTACCTGGGAAGATTTATACTGTCAATCGTCACTCTGGTATCATGATTATCTCCAATAAAACCTATTAGCAGCAAAAAAGACCCTCAAAGCTACCATGAAGTATCTGACAAATGTTTTGGGGGTTATAAAACTTCTAGCTGGAACAAGACAGTATTTCCATTTGTTTGTTATCTTCATTTTGATTTTCTTAAGAATTAACAGGAAAGAGGCTGTTAGGATTATACTCTATCTTGCAAGATAAGGATCAGTTTTATATTGGTGTACATACACACAACTCCACTGGAAGAGTCTCATTTTACGCTGGTAAAAGCAAAGCCAGATTTTGGCCCAGCATCTTTTGGAATCTTTAACAATATACATTCCCTGGTTCTAAAAGGCAACTTTTATCTGGCTGCTTGGAAGATCTCCAAGAGTTTGTGCTCAGCAAGGTTTGAAAGGGATTAACTGCATACTCTTGTGTCTTTAGAATCAATATAACATATGGATTGGCCTCATCTTCTTGAGTTGCCACTGACTGCAAAGGGAGTATTCATACAATTCAGGAAGATGTAATTGGACTTAAAGCCTCTGTGGTTTTTATGTGTAGAAGTTAATTTATGTGAATGCATTAATGTTCATACATCAGTCATTACACTGGGTCATCTGCCAAAAAGGGTGCCAAGATTTTGCCTATATGTATAAAGATGAACATGGCCTTTGAGAGCCCTCTAGACCTAAGACATTTTAAAATATCCAGTGCTTACTTAATAATTTTATACTGTTAATAGATCAATCTGTGTTCTTGGTTTTGGTACCAGCATATGTTGTCTAATATTAAAGTTCTTAACACAGAAGAACAATTGCATTCAAAATCATCAGAACAGACACACTGGCTGCTTCAGACACTTTTGTTAACAGCTGCACTGCTTTGCGCTGTGGTATTACAATAGAGATGTCCAGAGTCTCCATTTGAGTTTGTGAACTGTTAATGATGGAAAATGGTTTTAAAATAGCCAGAAATGAAAGTGCAGTGTAAGACAAATCTATGCAAACCACTAGAAGTACTTTGTAGCAAAAGTTTCTTGGGTAAAACGAAGGAATATATGTGAAAACTGTGCCAGTAACAGGCTTTGGTGAGAGAAGATTGTGGTGGAAAGGGAAGCTTGGTGTTTCTCACCTGCATGCTCTTCCAGTGTCTGATCCAACATCTCACTGTTTCCAAAAAGGGTGGTTTGGCTTGTGGATGTGCCCTCCTGATGCTTTCTTCACATCAGCTCTAGTGCTTGTGTCACAGCTTCAGCAAGTGAGGCCAGCCTAAAACTAATTTGTAAAAAAAAACCCAGTTAGTCTTTAGTCAGTGAACAAACTGGCCCAGTGTACAAGGGGATCAATTGTGAACCAGAGTTGGCATAAGTGAGAAGAAGGGGCTGCAGGGCTGGGAACAAGGTAAAGGGAAGAGCACAACAGTGAGCTATTCAGTGGAAGTAGTAGTACAATAAAATCTCTTTCAGGTGACAACTGTGGCCTGCTGGTTTAGTCACAGAAAACTCCACCTAGTCCCAATGGCTGTTCATGTGCCTGAGCTGTGCTTCCAACCAGTGGAAAATTTAAGCTCAAGAGAGGGGAAACTCCTTTATTAGCTGAGGACAAGGTTTAAGTGTTATTTTTTGTCTAGGACCTCAGTTAAGTTTCACTGGTTTTCAGTATGTACGCCTTTGGTATAGCTTTGAGGCATAAGCAAGCAAATTTACCTTTATTAAAAAAATGTACAACTGCATACCTTTCAAAGTATTCTTTTGTTACATTTAATTAGGAGTACTTTCATATGCTTTTACCTTTAAGAATTCATTAGGGCTGGAATTCGTAAACTGTAGTCTATAGTGCATTTTGTAGAGGCCTGTGAGGTCATTCTGTGTTTTTAGGTCTGCTTAAAGGACAGCTAAAATACACTCAATATTTTTCTAGGATGGCTTTTCCTTACAAACAATTGCTGCTTTTAACTCTAGATTTTGTGATCACTAGGTAGATGAGGAATTATCTCATAAGAGAGGTGGTCTTTGAAATAGAGATGTTCTATATTAAAAAATAATATAAACTATGAAAGTTTAAAAACACTTGATTGATGGCTTTGCACGCTTAGTGACATTGACCTTCAGTGGCTTGAAATACTATTGTAATTTTTCAATTTGCTCTTATAAAATTCAGATTTCATAAACATATTATTATCTTTCCATTATGATTACTTATTCCCTCTAAGGTCTACAATGCTTTTCTGTAACATCTAAATGGAAATGGGATTAGGATGAGATTCTGACACTCAGGGGATTTGTGGAAAAAGGTGGAGATATGCACAGAAAAGGTCATTTCTTAGGGGTCAGATGAATAAAATGACACTGAGTTATGATGAAGGACAGCAATAACAGTATTAGCACTTTTGCATGTTTTTAAATTGATTGTTTTACGGTGGAGATACTAATGTTGGAGAACAATGCACTGTTATTTTCTTGCCTTTCATAATATTCTTAAATAAATTAAAAAATCAAGCTCTTAAGAAATCTACATGATTTCAATGTATTTTTTTTTAGGTGACTAAGTGGCATCATGTGAATTCTGTCTTCTGTGCTGTCTAACTGTTTGTGGGATAATTTTGATACAAAATCTAGCCTATTAGATATTCAGAAATTGTCACTTTCAAGTGTTTGGTCTGCAGACTGTCACTCAAATAATGATTTTTTTCCATTATTTAACTAGCTGAATGTAATATTTGAATGGACAAATAATTAATAACAAACTCCATTATGATTCTTTTGGCAAACAATGATTGTAATTAAATTAGTAAATGTGGCGTATGGCTGAAAGATCAGATGAGGGCTCCTTTGCCTTAAGAATTACACCTGCCAAACCTCTTTCTTGCTTTTATTTTGTTATTTTCCTGCTTTAGGAATGCTGAAGACTGTGTGCCACATCAAAGTAACATGATGTTTCAAGTAATTCCATTTTAACATGAAGTTTAAAAGTGTGCAGTATATACACTGTAAGATAATGATTAATGTTCTCTGGGGCCTCAGTACTAAAATATTTTACAGTTCTGCTATTACAGTATTTTTATTTAGATACATTTACTCCATAACTGCACTTGGCTAAAGTGACTTGACATTTCTTTTAATGTCAGAGACTAAGATAAACATGGCCAAAAGAAGAAGAAGAAAAAAATTGTCTTCAGTTTTGCATTTGATGTGATTAAGAAATAATCTCTGTACCCAGTAAAGTTCAGAGATACTTCACAATTCAATAAGGTAATTTCTAGCCTAGTGCATATTGAGAGAAAACAGCTCAAGAGAAGAAATGTTTTGATCAAAATGAAATTAACAGATAATAGGAAGGATGCAATTTACTCAGAAGCATTGGATTAACCGCTCTAGGTGAGCCATGCTGGGTATTGAAATGCACATGAACAACCAGGGGAGCAAATTATGCACATACAGGTTAAACATAGAGGTATTTAAAACCTGTTTGTGCATATGTTTAGAAAATGTTTCTTGAATTGGTAACTGAGGCTTGAATTGTTCAAAGTCATCTGGAGCGGAAAACAGTGACTAGAGCAACTAGAGCTAGAATAGGTCTTTCTGAGGTACACGATAATTTACTGAAAGTTTGGAAATGATCAGTGACACTTGTGAGGTTTACAAAAAGCATGTTAATCAGCTCTGAGGATATACTTTTATTAGCACATATTCCTAAAATATGATTAATTTAAACAGTAAATCTTGGGACTCTTTCACCTCTCTATTGAGACTTAGTGTGTTGTACACCTGATCCCTGGGCAAATCATTGACAGAATTTAGATACAGTACAGAGGAACTTTGGTAGCATATAAAAAGAACACAAGAGATTTTAACACCTAGCTCGAATGAGCAAACAAGGCTTCACATTCATTCTCTCACAGAGCACCTATATTTCTAATAGCCACTAGAACAGTACTAAACTGCGGAGTCTGACCTCTTCTGACTCCTCTATTTCCATGCAATGCCCACGTACTGGTCTCCCAAGCTGAAGGAACAAGATATTTTTGTTGTTTTCTTCTGCTGCTTTTTCAAATCTCCTCTTGTCCTGCAGGTACTGAGCTGCTGCGAGCAGAGACAGTGGCTCTCTAACTGCCATAAAAACTTGCAAAAAGCATTTGCAGCCACTTCCCAGTTCCTAGCCTGGAACAGCTGAGCTGCTGCTGATACTGCCTTTTCTACATTTTGCTGAGCCTTCTGTACTCATTTCCACAGTGAGAAGCACTGTTTTAAAGATATGAATGACTTAAGATGTGTTGGGAGATATAAACTCCTCTATTAGAAGAGCTGAATAACTAACTGGAAAAGTTGACCAGATTTAGCCACTTTAGTAATTCATACCATATCAAACAGTGGAGGCCTTATCAGCTGCCCTATAAATGTATGACCTACAAACTTCAGTAAATATGTTCAGTGCTATCAGATTGCCTTTGCATTTGTTCCCAAGGGAAGCAGCTTTGGTAGATTCTCAAAATTCAGTCACTAGTTCTACAGCACACCTCCCAGGTGACTGCTAAGTTGTATTTCTTTGTAAAGCTGGTTTTTTTTTTTCTTTCTCAACCATGTCTATTTCAGCAGAAACAGCCTCTCACAGTATTTTGTGTGATGCTCAACCTTAGTGATATGCAAAGTCTTAAGACCTCCTGAAACATACACAATAAACCCTGAAGTTTTGTTTCAGTCTCTTTCCTCAGGCTTTCCCAAACACAGTGACTGTCAGGTTCTAGTGGCAGCCCACCCAGAAAAGCGAGGAACATTTTTATTCAAACATCTAGATTTTTTTCCAAAAATCTGGGCCATGAGGATGATCTGAGGGCTGGAGCACTTCTCCTACAAGGACAGGCTGAGAAAGTTGGGGCTGTTCAGCCTGAAAAAGAGAAGGCTCCGGGGAGATCTTATAGTGGCTTTCCAGTACCTGAAGGGGCCACAAGGAAGCTGGGGAGGGACTTTTTACAAAAGCAGGTAGTGACAGAACAAGTGGTAATAGTTTTAAGCTGGAAGAGAGAAGGTTTAGATTAGATATTAGGAAGAAATTCTTTCCTGTGAGGGTGGTGAGACACTGGCCCAGGTTGCCCAGAAAAAGCTGTGGATGCCCCCTCCCTGGAAGTGTTCAAGGCCAGGTTGGATGAGGCTTTGAGCAACCTGGTCTAGTGGAAGGTGTCCCTGCTGATGGCAGGGGGATTGGAACTGGATGATCTTTAAGGTCCCTTTCAACCCAAACCATTCTATTACCTGTGTGAGAGGACAGAAAAGCTTTTATCACCCTAAATGTGTGAGAAAACATTGTGAGGTAACCCCTGGCCTTGCCTTGGGTGGCACTGCAATTTCCTTGGTGCAGTCGGCTACGTATTAACAGCCTTGCTGTCCAGTTCTCCTTGGTCCAGGGCGCTTGTTCCCCCTCAGGAGGTGCTCAAGCGTGATGGAGCCCTGGAGCTAGTCCCGCGCAGCCGCGCCCCTCAGGGCTCCAGAAGCCGCTCCTGATGGCGCCAGCCGGCCCAGGACAGCCGCCTCAGGTACCAGTCGACTCCCGCCCGCGTCACCCTTTATCACGGCCGCGCCGCGCGCCCCCCACCCTTCCCCTCAGGCGCGTGCGCCGTCTGCCAGCGGAGGCGGGGCTTCACGCGGCGGCGCGTCACATTCGAACGGTAGTGCAGGGCGGGGTGGATGCAGCATGGCGGGCTTGGGAACGTTGCTTCGCCACTGCCCGCTGCTGCTGCCTCAGAACCGGGAGGGAACGGCCTACGAGGGCTTCCTCACCGCGCAGGTACCGGGGCCCGCGCGCCGCTTGGCCGGCGGCCGTTACTCTGCCCCGGCTCCCTCCGCGGCCTGCGCTCGCGGGCAGCCCCGTGAGCGGGTCTGTGTGAGGGGGGAGCGATTCCCGCCTCGCCCTGTGCCGGGAACCCAGCGTGGAGCCGCCGGTTTTGCGGAGCAAGAAATGCCAGGGGTGGGGAGGGGTTAGGGGGGCCGCTGAGCTTGCAGTGCCTTCCTGTGATGCCTTCCTGCGCCCAGTTCCCTGCCGAGTGCCGTGAGGGTGCGGTGGGGAGGCGCCCACGTCGCGATCCCGCGGGTCTGCACTGTCCGTGCCTGCGGAATCGCTCTTATCTTAGCGGCGGTATCCCACTGGCTTGTGGGATGGATTTGTTGTGCTGGCATATATTTGGGAGGGGACAGATTCACCGTGCCTGCACTCTTGGCTGACAGTAAAAGTTGAAGCAAATGATTAATTTTGTTTTTTTTCCTTTCACTTATTGTGTTTGTGAGGTTTCAGCTTAAGTAGCTGCATCATCTCTCTGAGGATCTGGTAAATTGCAGTACAGGGAGAAGAACAGCACCAAAGACAGGTTGAGTGGATGCTCTTAAGCCAACTTTGCCATCAGAGTCGCTATGCAGTGATGCTGCAGCCGTGGCTCGTTAAAATATCGCATATGCGTGTGCATACAGACCATAGAAACAGCTCTTAGATGTATTTTCATTTAGTAGTAGTGTGGATTTTCTTCCTATAAAAATAACTAAAAGTTAAAAGACATGGGCTGTGTCACACTTGCATTTTCAAAATTGTAGTTTTGCAGTCAAAATTCAGGAAGGTTTTTGGTCACTCATATTCAGCTTTCACAAGACATTTGCAGGCGTGTATTTATATTTGCATTACTCTAACAGCTGTAACTTTTGAAATGCTCTGTGTCTTAGAATGCATCCTGGAGTTAATGGAAAAGTTAAGATGTAAGCTGTTATCAGATGCGATTTTTGAATTAGGGCTAAGGCCATAATGTAGCAATGTCTGAGGTTGTGTAATTTAAGCATACAGTAAACATCAGCTTTGGAGGAATTTGGAAGCAACTGATGTTGCCAATGGGCTATATTCAGCTCTGACACAGAGATCATGTTTCTGCTTGAGCATCACAGCAACACTGAGGTTGAAAGGGACCTCTGGAGTTCCTCTAGCAGGGTCAGCTGGAGCAGGTTGACTGGACTGCATCTAGTTGGGTTTTGAATTTCTCCAGCCATGGAGAGAGCACAGCATCTCAGGCAGCCTGTTCCAGTGTTTGACCACTCTCCGTGTTATGGAGTTTTTGTAATTGTATTTAGGTGAAATTTCCTGTATTTCAACTTGTATCTATTGCCTCTCCTCCTGTCAGTGTGTGTCACTCAGAGTCTGGCTACACCTTCTTTAGTCCTCTTCCATCAGGTATTTCTACACACTGATAAGATCCCCCCTGAGCTGCTTTTCTCCGAGCTAACCCGTCCCAGCTCCTTCAACTTCCTCTCATATGAGAGATGCTTCAAGCTCTTAATCACATTCATAGCTCTTCAACTGGACTAACTCCAGTATGTGCATGCCTTTCTTGTACTGAGGACCCAGGACTCAACCTGTTGGAAATGCCCTGCCCAATCTAACACACGAGGCTGTTGGCCTTCTTTGCTGCAAGAGTGTATTCCTGGGCTAAGGGTCAACTTCATGTCCACAAGGACCACCACGTCCTTTTCTGCCGAGTTGCCCTTTAGCTGGTCAGCCACCAGCGTGTGCTGGTGCATGGGGTGAAGCCTCTCCCGGTGCAAGACTTTGCACTTTCTTAAGTTCATGAGGTTCCTGTCAGCTCATTTCCTCAGGCTGTGGAGGTCCCTCTGAATGGTAAGCACAATCCCACAGTCTGTCAACCACTCCTCCCAGTTTTGCATACTCTGCCAACTTGCTGAGTGAGGGTGCATCCTGTCCCATCATCCATGTCGCTAATGAAGGTCAAATAGTGTCAGTCCCAGGACTGACCCTTGGTGTGCACCATAAGTCAGGGGCCTCCTGCTGGACTTTGTCCTGCTGATCACAACCCTCTGAGCCCAGCAGTTCTGCAAGTTTTCAGTGTATCTCACTGTCGGCTTATCTAGTTCATCCTTCTTCAGTTTGTGTATGAGGATGTTATGGGAAGCTATTAAAAGCCTTTCTGAAATTTAGATAAAGCATCCACTTTATGAGTCATCTAATCACAGGAGGAAATCTGGTTTTGTTCTTAACTTCCCAGAATTTGTGGACATAATTCAAGGTATGCTGAGCTGGAAGAGAGTCTGGAATAAAAGTTTCAAGATGAGTTAACTGCCCTTTTCACTTCAGGGAGGAGTTAAACCCAATTGCAAACCTTCTTTATTTCAGTTTTATTTTCATCATCCCATAAGACAGTAGAAGGAGCATAACAAATAGGGACAATTACTGAACATTTAGGAACTGCCCCATATGAATTGCACTAACAGGAAAAAAAATTACATAGGGATACTCGGGACTCTTTTTGTTTACAGTTTCCAAATCCTTGCTGAAACGTGTTATGAATCAGCGCCCAAGCTCCTTTTTAGCTTAATACTTTTACGATAAGAGTCTGGTCTGACTTTTACTTGACAGACAGACTTTCATGTACTTCAGCATGACTTGGGATTAAATTATATTTCTTGGTTTTATCCAGATTTGGATAATGTTTATTTTTCTTCTGAAAGGTGTTATTTTTGCTTTATGAAATGTGATGCACTGAAGAGCTTTTACTGAATACTGTTAGTTAGAGGTCAAGAGTATTTCAACTTCAGAATTAAAATCAGCATTATTTCCACCTGTCACTCATGCTGCTTTTTTCTTAAATAAAGAAATTCTGAATAACATTCCTGAAAATCATATAAGACAAACTTTCTTAGTAACTGATCTTATGGAGAATACTTCTGACAAGTGTCTTAACATTTTTCTTTGCTGACCTTCCTATTAACTAAATGTTTATTTTCAAGGGTAGAGACTTCCATATCAGGATCCTGTTACCAATGGACTTTCAACTGAAAAATGCAAGGTAAGATGTTTTTATAAAAACAATTTGTAAATGTGTATTACAAAAGTTTTTTTTTTTTGGTAAAAGCAATGATGGATATGCATATGAATTATTCTTTTTTCCAGTATCGGTGTTGGTAATTCGTTCTTACTGGTTTCAACTTAACCTTGCAACAAAGTTGTACATCATCAGTGTTAATAAATGCTGACAATAAACATTGCCTATATAAAAATATTTTGCTTTTAATTAACTCTGAAACGTATTGTAATTAATTGTTTGTAGGTATATATAAATCAATGTACTGAGAAAAAAATGTTCATTTAAATGAGATTATTTATATGTCATCATTTGGGAAGCAGAAAATTCAGTGCAAAGTTGTAAATTTTAGCAATTCTCGGTGGTTAGTGTTGCTTTTTTTAACTTCATTTTCTCATTCCTGTTGATAGGTATTAATTTGCATTACCTAACTTTTCTCTAAAAGTTCTGTTCTTATTACTGTGAGTGTTTATCATAATATGTGGGTATGTGTGTGTATGCACACATACAAGGATTAGTCTTTAACATGGTATTCCATAATTCTGCCTAAGCCAGCCTGCTCTGAACTGTGAACAGATGTGGTATTTGATAGCTTTATTACATTCTAGGTCAGATACTTAAAACCACATTATAGGTAATTTTGACATTTTCAGGGTATAATTTTTAAATATTGGTATATTTTATGAAGTCATATTAGCTTGCAAGAATTATGTTTTCGGCAAAGGACAGGCTTTTGTAGGTAAATGCTTAATTTTTAATGCCCTTTGTGATAGTGACATTTGAAAATTTTAAATAACTGCATATGAAACTCAAAGAAATTTTGAAGTGTTGTTTACTTCCTCTGGTGGTTTTTTTTGGTTTTCTTTTGTTTTGTTTTTTTTAAGAAAAGCTTTCATGTGGTTGTGTAGCAGACTTTCTGATCCCTTCTAAAAATCATGTACTGTGAATTTAAAATTTATACAAAATACTGTTTGTCTAGGATCGAGTGTAGCTGGCACCTAAAGAAGATACTGCGTGGATATCAGCATATTTTAAAGCAGGTATACAACTTTTAAAACCATTTCTGTTAAACATATATTTGCAATAATTCTGAAAAGCTTATGCTCATGCTTATTCTAAAAGTGTTAATGAACTCTCCTTTCATTGTATAGCCAAGATTTATTTTGAAATGCTCAAGGGGTTGCAGGTCAATCTAAAGAGAGATGGATAGAATTTAGTAAATATCTGTTTTTATTCAAGTTTTATTTTTCTTGAATATTGAGATAAAATGATTTTTAATAAATGGCTGCTGACGTTTTACTGGACTTTTTCTTTAATCTTTCAATTAGAAAGAGATTTTGTTTTTCCTTTTTTATATATTTATGTTTTACAAAGTGTTCATAATGTAAGGAAGAGGATTAACATTAATTATGGATAGATCTAGCTCATGGTGTGTTGTAGACAGTCAAGGAACCAAAGTTAAACCTCCCTATCCAGAAGAAATGTTGAAGCAAGGATACAACAGCTCTGCGGTCACAAAGAATATTTTGTTTCTGTAAAGGCGTCTTTGCCACCTCTGCTAGTTGAGACACTGTATCTCATGGACTGTGCACGCTTTGTAGGACAAGGGTTGTGAGTTGGGAGTAACCTGAGATACAGAGCTGAGGAAATGGAAGTGTAAATGTGGACTGCACCTGAAAATCCTTCAGGAATCCTTAATCACATACAGCATCTAAAAGCAGATGGGTCTGGAGAGTTCCTAAAGAAAATGTAACCGACTAAAAAACATGTTTGGGTGATTCTAAAGCTTCTGATCTCATTGATAAAGACTAAAGTCTTCATAAATGTCTTTCTGTATACATAAAGTGTAAAGTCTTCATAAACAATTTAAGTGTGTAATGTGACGTGATGAAGGTGATGGTTAATTTTGAGAAAAATTTCCTGTACTCTGGGAGATTTGTTCTGTAATCGAAATATTGAAACATGCAGTATACAGTTGGTTTTGTTTTTTTTTTTTATGTTAGTTGACTTGCCTGTACTAGAAAAATAGGTTGTAAGGATGAAATTGTTTACCACTGAAAGTTATGAGTTGAAAAAATCCAAACTGATAGTGTGTTCCCTCCAGAGGTTGCACAGCTGTCCAGATCTTGTCAATTTTCTGGTGGAGCTGAAAACTATTTTGGTAAGTGACAGAATATATATGTGGGAGATGAGATGTTCTTATAGCTTTGTTTTGCAACTTTCATTTTTTTACAGTTTACTGTTTGATAGATGGATTTTTTCTTATTTTTTTTTTTAAGAAGAGGTGACTTTGTGTGTATGCTATTCATGTAATGTTTGTATAAATATCCTTTAGGCTTTTAAGTAGTTGTACTCTCTGGAAACTGTAATGTTATAGAAAAATTAAAATCCCAGCAAGAGATCTCACTATAGAGCCATCTGCTTTACATTGATTTTCTTGGAATTCCTGGTCCAGATGGTAAAGAAGGCTTATAATCGTACAAAGGATTATGCAGTCAGTGGATTGCTGAGGGTGCTTTCACCGTGTGACCACTCTAGTTCAGAGACTGCTCTTTATTATTTTTTTAAAAGTTTTTCTAATCTGGGATTGAAGAGTAGCAAAGTCTTCAGTTAACATGAAACTGATAATTTCTTGTCTGTTAGTAAAACATTATTCTATTAGCATTCTTGGCAAAGAATACTTGGGTGCAACCTACTTAACTTAGAAATAAAACACAGTAAGTATTCTTGAAAACAACAGGAAAAATACCCTCCTGGTATTACACTACTGCTCAGTGCCAGGAATGCCTTTCCTCAGTATTGGTTCAATCCCTGCCAAAGTGGATTATGCAAAACCAGGCAAAGGTGCTTGGCATAGGACTGAATAATGTGACTATTCTGGAATATTTCACAGTAGTTATTCCAATCTATTTGCCTGGATACTCAAGCACTCAGAAAATGAGAATGCAATGAAAGTATAATTAATTCAAAATAGTAAAATAGGGATTATCAGCACAGATAGTAAAAACAACGGAGGACACTGCAGGAGAACTGGGAGGAAATTATTGTTATGCTGATTTTACTAATTATTCTATTTATTTTTTATTATTATTTTAAAGTATTAATAATTGTATTATAAATTTTATTAATTAGTTGATTGTCCTGTAACCATAATTTTAACTTAAGTTCACTTTTAAAAAACAAGTAGCGCAATATGAATGTGGAACATATTGTTTGGTTTCATTTTTCTCTATAATGTGGCATTACTTTTTTGATAAAAATTTATTTTTGAGGCATTATGTTATGTTTGTCTGTAGCAAAACTTACTCTTTGGGATCCTGTGATGTTAATACTGAGAAAAGTTTTGTTGGTTTTTTTTTATTGCTATATAAAGTTGTATATATCTATTTTAAAATAATAGGGGAGATTGCATATACGTGTTGTCTTTTGTGGCTGTGGAGCCCAGGAGACAGCTGTGGGCTTAATAGAACCTTCTTTGGAAGTGTTCTTTCAGTCAGGATGCTTGACTTCAAATTTATTAGCTGAAAGAGAGGCACATTTGATATTTGCATCTGAAGACTATGTTGTCAACATCTGTGGGGTTTTTTTTAAATTGCAGATGTTTTCATTAGCAGTATCTGAAGTAATTTACCAAACAGCTTCTTTGTCTGCTTTAGCTGGAGGCTATAACAAAACAAATGCAGTGTACAGTTAATTTTACATAAGCTTAATATTTTTGAATGCATTGCAAAAATCACATGACTAAATAGATGCAAAAATATTGAAATCTCTCTTAATGATGTTTTTAATGTTCTTTTAAATAGGAAATTGCTTTAAAGAATACACAAGACCTGCATATACCGCGGCCGCCAGAATACTACTCCTGTCTTGTCAGAGATCTAGAAATATTGGGTTGGAATAAGTATGTTTATTCAATTTCTTAACAGACATTATCTTTAGAATATCTGTACTGCTTTTGTGTTTGTGAGTTGAACATACCAAATGTACTTGTTCTGTTAATTTATCCTGTTCAGAAAGTGGTCTTGCTTTAAAAACTCTGCTGCTTTGTTTTTAATTTAAAAAAAAGCCTAAACAAACCTATATCAACTGAAGGTATGTTTTTAGTCTCAAATAACTGAGCTGAAAGGTGAGATGTTAGTACTAAGAAATCAATTCTTCTTTGACATATAAACTCTTGGCACAGTAAACATTTAATACAACTTTTCTGGTCCTCTTTTTTCTTCCTTCTTTTCCCTACTTTGTACAGTTTTGGGGTTTTTTTTTAGTGTTCCCATATGCTCTGGTTGATCATCATGTACCTTTATGCTTTCATAAAAACAATTAAGACATTTTCTAGAACTAGAATAATTATTTTTTAAGAACAGTTCTATCTTGCTCTCCATAGCACGAGGATCTGCTTAGACAGAGGAATAACGTAGTTAATCCACAAAAAAAAAAATGTGTGTGGAGGGGAGAATTTTGAAAGCTGTAAATCCAGAACTTCATAAAAACCAGCTCTCTACAACACCCACAGAGAGAAACTTACATACATTATAATGAGTGTAAAAGGAATACATTATTCACAGTCCCATATACTCTCAGATGAGCTCAGAGAACAAAATTTCATCCTCCTACAGAGGAAAAGAAGGGTGTTCTCCTCATACTTCCTGTAGAAACCTGGAGGAACACACAGTTGTGATCAAGTATGCAAGGCCCATGTGGAAGTTTTTCAGAAATCTGCAAAGGTTCCTGTTTTGCAAACTTTTGCTTGAAAGTTTCTAACTGCCATTACATGTGCCACCACTGGCAAGTTCTCTGATATAGAATCTTTTATTCCTCCAGCAGAGAGCCTGGAATGTACTGATTTGTATCCTTTCCCCTGAAACCTCCAGGAGACCTCTATGAGGTTGAAAGTGGCAGTTGTTTCTGTGTAGGGAAGCATTAAGGAAATATCTTTGAAGGATGTCTTTAATAATAACCAATTGATCTCACAGTGCCGTCTTCCAAGGGGTTAAGACAAAAGATTTTGTAGCATGTTGAAGAGTTTTGAATGAGAAGCTACTTTTTTATGGAAGTTAAAAAAAAAAAAGTCTACATTTGCAGGTTTCAACAAGACAAATCTACTTTTACCTTAGTCTCAGAGGGTAAGTTATTTTGCTAAATGAAGTAGAGAAGCCTTGGGTTTAAGAATAGTTTTGAGTTTTCTCACGTCATTTGTATATAAATAAATAATGTGTGATTAACATTAAGTAGGAATTTTTTTTTGAAGGTCCACTTTATTTAAAGATTTAAGACATCCTTGTTAAATCAGCTGAAGTTTTTTCAGTGATTTCCATTATTAAGTATGTAGTTGTGCCAGCTGATGACACACTATTCAAATTTCTCAGACTCAGGTCTGAGAATATTAGTTAAAATTTCCTAAACGCATAGGAAATAAACTTTGAATCATACCTGGTCTCCAAAAAAAGAAAAGAAAAAACAAAACAAAATCACCTTCAAATAGCTGACACCAACAAAATAGACACTGACAAAAATAAATATACTTTAAAGATGTGAATATATAAAATGTACTACATTTATACTTTGATATATAAGTATCGTATATAGCTAAATGTACTAAAAATACACTTTGAAAATACAATTTAGTAGCTTACCTCAAAACCAGTGTTTCTTCTGACTTACTGCACATACAAAACAAGCAGTGGTTTATTATTAAAAAGCTCATCAGTATTTTATCAGAGAGCATGCTTCTAGGGCAGAATTTTACCTGGTTTCTACACAAGGATGGCTTCATGTGGACACACAACTTATTTTGTGCTTTTATCCAGTGTAGTCATGTAATTCAGTAAACATACCCCTCTTGGCTGACTTACATTACAGAGAAGGTCTCCATTTTATTGGGGTTTTTTTTGGTTGGGGAAGTCAATCATTAATTAGCGGGCTAGACTGTACATAGGGGATCATAGCTGGTTTACTATGAGTTGGAAGGACAATGCTGTAGAGAGGTGATTTGAAGTACATCAGTAAGCTACACCTCTTATTTTAGTGTGCTTTATAAGTTTCAATGCATTTCTGGTTGATACTTGCCAAGTTTTTTTATGGAAGGTATCTCCTCTTGCCTTCTCCATCTCCAAGGGAATCCCACCTTGTTGTGTGCTCTCAATCATTTGTGTGTTATGCTGAATTACAGTACTTCAAAGATTTAACTGAGACTTTCCATCTTTATGGTCATTTCCTTTTTTTCAATGTGATAAAATTATGGAACCTACAGAGGAATAAAGGTTTATATAACTGAAATGTCACCAATGTAAACAATTTCTTATTTGATTATACAATCATATGAAGAAGTTCATACGGCTTTTACAGTGTTGTCCAACTTTCTCCAATCCTATGGAATTGACCTTTTCATTTCTTCTTAGCCAAAGAATGGCAGAGTGATGTTGCAGAACAGGTAGCCACAAAGCTGTTGAGTTCCTTTTTTCTATCCTAATTGGAAAATTTAATCCCCCTTCGTTCCCTGGAGGCAGTTTATTGTTTTGACATTCTGTTGAGAAGAAGGAAGACTAGCTATGAATTTTCATTCTGGGCATTCTTCAAACCTCTGTCTGCCTTTTGTCTGAGGAGTTTTTCATGCCTTGGTGTTCCTGCTTGTGAAAAAGTTTGGAAAGGAAGAGGATGTTTTACTAGAAAACCTCTTAAGTACATGGTTTGTAATTAGTAATACTTAAAAGGTGTTGTGTTGCGTAGCCTGAATAGTTGTTTTCTACTCACAGCTAGTTGTTGATGTCAAAATTAAATAAAAGTAATAAGAATTTCCAGATTGGTCTGGATTGTAGTTGTGCTTCATAGCGGTGATCTATGATTTTTTTTTTTTCCTCTTATCTTCAACCTCAGCCAAAAACATATTTTAAACTGTTTTAAAAGATACAATAAATATAAATTGTAAAACTAGAAATCTGTTTAAAATTAAATAACAGAAATTGAAAATCATTTTATGATGTATACCTCTATACATCATTAAACAGGTAGCCATTTTTGGTGCTTTTAGCACCTTTTCCAAATGCTTCCCTTTTTTAAAAAAAAGTTTAACTAATTTACACTGTCAATAGAACTTAATGTTGTCAAGGTTCTTTACAAATATATATATTGTCACTATATTTTTAATATAATGGTGTGCATATATTTGTATTTTGAATATATAAATAGGCACACACATAAAATCATAGAATGGTGTATAGGTTGGAAGGAACCTTAAAGATCATCCAGTTCCAACCCCCCTGCCATGAGCAGGGACACCTTCCACTAGACCAGGTTGCTCAAAGCCTCATCCAACCTGGCCTTGAACACTTCCAAGGAGTGGGCATCCATGTATATATGTTTATTTTGGAGACTCTGAGGTTGTTAAAGTAATTAAAAATTACTGAACCTTTAAGGATTTCAGAAATAAATTTTAAGATAAGTATGTCCATTGCTATCTGAAAAATAAAAATAATTTTAAAATCTTGTTCCTTCCCACCCAATATAGAGTAAGGAACAGCAGAAATGCTTGATTTTAAACTAAAATAATCCATACCTTTTGACACCTCAAAAGCGTCCATTAAGGTGACTGTCGGGACAGATAATTTAAAATCCTAAACACCTTTTTCTATCAAACCTCAGTGCATTGATGCAGGCACCAGTTGTGCTTTGTTTTGGATGCTGCTGTATATTTTATTGTAATGACCATTCTGTGCCTCAGCTGCTGATTTAGCATTTCCCTGCCCCAGGCAACAGTAGCTTGAGGGGTGGGATATAGGTAGTTTCTTATTTTTATAAAACTCTGTGATACAATATTGAGATAAGTTAGAACAAAGCAGGAGTAATTATTTTTTTTTTCTAGTAAGAGGAAGAATACTCAATTCTTTCTAAATAAATCGTGTTTAATTGACTACAGTTGAATTACAAGTCTCTTATCCAGACTTGTATATCTTTCAACTGTTTTAGAGAAAAGGAGTGTCAAAATACTCCCAGGAATCTGTAGGACTATTTAATATCCCATTAAAGTTAATCAGCATTAAACATGAAATAATGTGTCTCTTTCCCTACTTATTACCACTACTGCTCTTTCCCTTGGTATTTTTCAGTTCCCTCATATTGAAGTTGTGTCATTTATGTAGATCATTTTTTCACTTCCTTCCTTGGAATGTGCACACCCTTTGGTGTTTGTCTGCTTTTTCTTGTACAGGCTTCTACAACTGCATTGCCTGTTTCACTTGAAAGAGAACCATTTTTCCCAGCATGCTGGCTCAAGTGACTGGCTAGTATGTGGTTCATTTGCTTATTTATTTATTTTTTAAGTTACTTAGGTCAGCAAGTGAATGCTTTCTTTGAACTCTGACAGGCCTTTCTATCAGTCTAGGCGATGAGTTGTTCAATAATCTTGGAATGTTTTTTATCTTTGCATGAGAATGACATAGTAAAAATGCTAAAATATCCACAAGCCCAGTTCACTGGTAAATATATGGAGAAACTGGAACCTTTTTGGCTGGTGTTGAAACTACTCACCAGGATGTATTTCTAGAGAGCAATGTATTTTACGATTGTATTTATCTTGAGTGTTATGGGAAGCACAAATCAGTGACATCTTAAGCAAAGAGTCAGTGATTTTGTCAGAAGTTTGAAAACTTATTTACATTTAGTGTGTACTTGCTACTTGCTTGGGTGCATGTATACTGCGTAAAACTGTCATGAAACTAAGGCAAATCATAATAAATAACTCATTTTGTACCTGTTTGAGTACTGTTTTCTGCAGAAAATCAATTTCAGAATATGAACCAATATCCACTGAATTTTCTGCAGTAATAGCATTGATAATAAAAGAAAACTTAATTGAAGAGGAAAGCAAATCAAGAGCATAAAAGTCTCATACAGTAAGAAACTGCAGAAAATGGATCAAAGATTTGACAGGAAGTTTAATGTGTACATAAGTAGTGGCTGACAGGAACATGCTGTGTGTGTCAAAGGTTCCAGTGATGGAAAACTGAAACACAGTGCTCACTGACCACAGCATGAGCCTTGACACACATTGTAAATAACCTAAAGATATATGACTGCATTAAGCAGTAGAGTGGTGTATTAACAGCAGTAAATCTAGAACAGCAGAAATGGTTGGCATAAAGGACCTTCTCTGATTAATATTTGTAACAGACTAATAAAGAGTATTGCAGACATTTCAAACTGTATTTCTTCCAATGCTGTTAAAAGTTTTCTTTTCTCTTTCAGAGTTGCGTATGTGGATACTGGTCTTACCACAATCAAGATAAAAGCTGAAGACTCTTGTGGTCGACAGCATCTCATAACTCTGAAGTTAAATGCAAAGGTGAATTTATGTGAGAGAAAATATTTTAAGGCTTCCTTGAAAAATAAATGGGTTTTTCTTAATTCATAAGCATTTTGGAGAGTTTGTTTGTTTGTGAGTATGTGGTGGTTTTTTGAGAATTTTTTTATATAAAGTAGAATTTTCAGACTTTAATGATATTTAAAGTTAATATTGCATTATGGTTATTTGTAAGAATCTTTTAATATGAAACTGTGCATCACATGAAAAACACTTTATGATATTGCAACTATTTTACGTGATTAGAGACAAAGCCATCTGGGAGACTTTCATTCATTATCCCTCCATCCAAAGACTATGCACATAACAAGAATCAGAGGATATTGGGTTACTTCTTTAGCAAGTGTTCCTGTTAAAGCTATCAATATAAAGATTTATCAAAAAGTGACTACAGATGTGAGTTCCTTATGTTCAAAAATTATTTCTCTTTAGTCTAAATAATTGGCTGATTTTAACAGTGCTTGCAAAATAAATCCATGGCGTATGCAGAAGCAGAAAAAAATTAATTATTCCTGGTACTTAGAACTGAACTCAAATTGCAATGTTTCTTCATAGAATTTCTCATTTTAAGGCATAAATGTCTTATCAGAAACTGTGAATTTCCAGGCTGTATGGTGGCAGTTGTATCATAATAGCTGTTGTCTTGAGAAAATCAGTCTAGGGGAAAAAGTGGATCCAAAAGTGTCTATACGTTGTTGTTTGGGACTGTCCTAGGTCCATCATCTGAATCTTGAAGGGATGAGGAGCGGGCATGATATTGCAAGATTAAGTTTCACCTTCACAGACATCCTTCCTTTAAATACCAGGAGTTTTTCAGTTTTACCTAAGACAAGCTGATTTTGCCTCAGAGTGGAAAAAGGAGCCTGTGGAAATGGTAGTGTTTGGGGATTGAGATTGCTAAAGTCTTTTTTAGAGAAAGAGTAAAACTATTGTACGTGTACAGCATAATGAATGGATAATTAATTTGCTAGTCAGTCCTTTATTAAATATATTGATGGAAAAAATATATCAGGAAGTACAGTTATGGTCTATTTAACATGTGAGGAGAGTAACCAGACTGTATTGTCATTGTTTATAAGGCAGCTGCTGTCTTATGCTTAGTGTGACACTAGAAATTAAGTGCAGCTTGTTGCCCCTAAGTTTTTTCTTGATTTTATTGTGACCGAAGTATTTTAATTATTTGGAAGTATAAAAATGTAGGAAAAAAAACAAAACAGTGCAATACCCATTTTTACCCTGAGCTGTCATGGTCAAATGCTATTATACTTAAGCATTGGCTTATTCTGTTTACCCTTAACTTATTACTGTCCTGCAAGGGGAATTGAGATTTACCATTTTCTGTTCTTGTAAAAACTTGGGTATTTTCTTTATAGTAATAAAATATCTGTGGTTGAGACTCCTAATAGCAGAAGAAAGCACCATCTAACAGATAAGGAGATAGTGTAATAAAAAGACTAGATTACCCAACTTAACTGTTGTAACAGGTAATTATCAATCTTTTTTTTTTTTTTTCTATTTTTGTTCCCAAGTGATTGTTGCAATGAAGGATCAATTGCTTGTCCTTTTAAAACCATGTCTTGCATTTAAACTTGCCACAAGAGAAAATTTATATGTGAAATGTGGTTTTGGTGACATGGGGATTTGATTTTCCTTCATATGCATATCTAATACATTTGAAAAGACTTTGCTGAAGTATTTTTTGAAGGGATTTCTTTTGATAACCTGCTTTAATAAAACTATGCTTATTGTTGTTATGCTGTTTCTTTGCTTAAGGGTTAGTATGTGAGCTAAACCTCTCCTCCGCAGCGTATATTGCTGGCTCTTGTCTGTATTCCTGTCCTCATGGATGCCATCCTGTGAAATGAGTTTCTAAGCCTGCTGACAATGTTTTCAGGAAGAAACTCTTCAATAAGTGATCTAGGAAATTCTTTTTCATAAGGTTATCATATGTATTGAGATAATCCCCTAAATATTCCTTTGCTGTCATTCTTAAGGGTTTGGATGTGTTTTGAGGACTTTTCCTTAATGCATTGTCAATGTTTTCCACCTGTTATCCTTGTATTAATGTGCTTTGTGTTAGCAATTGTCCTTTCAAAACACTTGCTCTCTATAAACTGCATTTGTAAAGTGTCTGGGAAACTTGGGGCAATCAGTTTAAACTTGGAAGAACTGGGAATGATCATATCATAGTTAGGTATGTTAAGCAAATCATGTGCCACACAATTTTGACTTTTACTGTAAATGATTAGGCTTACACCTCATAAGAGAGTATATTGTTTAATGCTCAGATTACATTTTGTGAAATAGTTTTCCAATTTATTTGCTTGAAAATACCTCGTCCAGAAATCTCTATCCTTTCACAATTTAAGTAATTGACTAGAAAAAGTTTTCTAAAATCAAAGTGTGCATCTCTGCAAGTATAAACCCAAATACATTGGGTTTTAATTATCAGATTTCATTGTGTATTGCATGAGAAGTGGGTTGGGTGCTTGTCATTTTGCATCCGAAGAATTCAAATAGGCCGTGCAAGAATTTGCATGACACGTAGTAATCAAGATGCTTTGGTAATTATCCGAGTAATTTGGCAAGGGTTATGAAAATACTTTTTCTAGATAATGTTAGATGCACACTCAAAAATACAATATAAATATATTTTTTAATAATTGCTTCAATTGATCTAAAGGATAATAGGATGATTTCTGACATGCACATTTGAATGTAACTGTAATTACATCTGATATCATTGATATGCTCTGGTATAGTATTTTAAAATACTGTCTCCTGAGGAATCACTACATTTTATATAGGATTTCACTTTTCAAGGTCTAAAAATATTATGTACATATGTACAGAATCATTGTTATATACTTCTTGGCAATTATCTGGTGCACAGTACGATATTTTGCTCTTACAGAAAATTTGACTCAAAGTGCAAGGAAAAATGCTGTCTGGTTTTTGATTTTTTTTCTATTTTTTTTTTTTAAGTAATATAAAGTTAGTAGAATCTGTTTGCAAGCACTTGTTCAAAGACACCCTACAAAACACTGCATAAAATACATTTACTTACCAAGAAAGTAAACACATAATTGGCTAGTGCTGCTGGGATTTAAATGAAGCAGTCCTAAAAGCAATCTTACAGAAAAATTGTTCTGACTTACTTTCTTCTAGGTGTACTTTTATACATTGAAAACAAGTTTATTTCTATGCAAGAACTAAAATATTTAATGAAAAATAATACCTACAATATAGGAGCACTAACACTACAGTGCCTGCAGTACAAGAACAGTAACACGACAGTAAAAGAAACCTTAGCAGCTTCTGTGGATGTACATTTCTAAGATGTAAGCACCTCCTGTAAAGCACGAGATACTCAAGTTGTAGGAGTTGTTTTCAGAAAGTGGATACCTAACAGAAACCACAAATGAAGGCGTATTAAAAAGTCAGATTAAACAAATTTCTGTGACATCCGTAAATCCACTAGATTATTATTAAAATCAAAGCATTGAAGAAGGGATGCTCTACGGAAGCTATGTCTCTTTTTTGCTCTTTGCTGTAGAGAACAATTTGAAATTAATTACTGTAGAATTACATTTTACATAAAATAAGGCCACATTTAAAAAAATTCTGATAAATCGGTTGCCAGGTGTCTGGTAAATAAGGACAATGTCTATGTCTGGAAGTTTACACTGGATGGAGAATGGTTATAGGAAGCAGCACAGCTAAACTTCGTCTCTTTGTCTTAACTCTCTTTAATTTTGTGAGCTGGGACTTTTTTTCATATATCTCTCCACATCAGATTCTCTGTAACATTTTCTTGTGTTGGCAGTTGATGTACCACTAATACAATTTATCTAAAACTGCTGTGTAAATCACAGTAGAATTTGAAAGGTTTCATAGGACTTAAGGAGGCAACTCCTCAAGTGAATACAATTTTGGATTGGTGCTCTTAGAAAGGACACAGTTTATTTGTAATTAGATGTTTCTTTCCCTTGCTACTTTATTTTTCAGAAAATACTGATGTTTTTTCCACAAATTTCATACTGGGTGCTCAACAGCAACAGATTTACTCGTGTAATGAGTAGTCAGTGGTTATTTTTGGAGTTACCAGACCTTTTATTTTTATAGCTTTCATTTTCTTGACACAGCTTATTTTTCTTTTCCTCATTGATGTCCTTATAATTTGGGATGGGGGACAGGGAGCTGTTTTAATTTTGGGTGTATGTTCATTAATCTCTTTCTAAATAGTTATGTACTTAGGCTGATTACTTTCAGCTTCAAAACAAAAAAATGTTGCCAATCAGAGCAAACATTCTAGTTTAAATGAAAATTAGTTCTTGACTCATTATGGGTTGTGGGTGGTTTTGTGGGTTTTTTTGTTTGGTTGTTTTTGTTTTTTTGTGTTGTTGGTTTTTTTTTTTTTTTTTTCATTTTCCTATTCAGTACAGGTAACTGTAGAGAATTTTTTAAATATTTGATCTTTTTTGTCTTAATTTACAATGTTTCTGTAAACACTGAACAGAGGAAACTGATTCTCCTACCTTTACTAAAAACCTGTGTACATGTAGGTTTCTTCTTTAAATTATAATTAACATTCATAACTATTTCTGAAAGTGCTTTACATACTGGTTCCTCAGTATCAGTCTGACTTTAAAAGACTTAAAAAAAAAAAAAAAAAAAAGAAAAAGAAAAAAATGTATTTTCTTTCCCTCTCTCAGTATCCAACGGAACCGCCAGATTGCCTTGTGGATTTTCCTGTCCAGTTTGCTGTGTCTTGGATGCCACAGGTAAACTGCTGTACCATGCATCTTGTTTTAATAACCAAGATACATGCGCAGTATGTAGGTGGGAATGAGGGCTTGGACTTTATTTTTTAACTCCCATCTTTTTTTCCTGTGTGCATTTTACTTTTATACTTGCTTATGTAAATGTAGTAATACTGAACTCCATATTCCTTATGACAGTGTTTGAAATATTTGCCTTTTCATATAGATACGCCTTGCATGCTGTATGCTTTGCGGTCATACTATCTGTTTTTTTCTTAAGCTGTTCATGTGGCTGAAATATCTTTAGAAATCATACTGGGAAAATATGTGCAAGAGAAACTGTTGTCTTACAGAAAAGAAAAGAAGCACCCTCTAAAGTTGACAGACATTAAAAAAAAAGGCAGTCCCCCACTGTGTTATCCTATATGGTTTTCATAACATAAAACTTCTTCAGTTACAATCAAAAGAACAACAGGAAAGTCTTTAATAGAATTCTGATTTCATAATTTAACTGATATTATTAATATAAAGACCAAGAGCCTTTGTCTTTTTTTTTTTTTTCAGTCATTGCATTATTTCATGTATCTTTTTTTCCTTAATAGAGCATGTGTACTTGATTAAATGGTTTTAAATGTGACCACTTACATGTAAGTTAATTTGAATTATCTCTAGAAATAGTTGATCTTTAATTTCATTTAATTCAGGAAAATAGATTTTACATAAATTATGGCATTTCATAATTCTAACTCTCGCAAGGATTTCTGCCCATCAATAACGCCTGTCTTTATGGTAGTACATTTACATAGGGAGCGTGGCTGAAGGGTTGCATTAGGATTATTTTAATACGGGCATATAATTTTGACTGCAAAGCTCAAGGTTCTTTGTGTCACCTCAGATCCTCTAATATGAGAGCTTAAGGAACTAACTACAAGAACGGGCCATTGCAAATGACAAATATATTTTGTTTTTTAGGTTTTGTAATTTTAGGTTTTGATCCACCTATGGTTTGGAACAATTTAAAAAGAATCTGTTTTTCACTTACATTATACTTGATTCCATATGCTGTGGGCAAAATTTCAAGTACTGTTTCTAACCTCAAACTTTATACATACTTTTAATAGTATTTTATTAATTTTACAGCCTTGCAATTTATGTTGCCTCAGATTAACAACATTTCAAATATCCTTGACAGTCATTGCTTCTCTGTGTTTACTGTTAGTAATTTTAAAGCTACTAGCTGGCCTTATGTTTTACTAAAATGTTACTGAAAAACATGATATGAAGCAGCCTTCTTTGACAAGTTAAAGGTGGGAGTGAATATATTAATAGTGGCACTACAAGCAAGTAAAAATCTAATGTTAAAAATATTACATTCTAATGTTTGAGATGTTAAAATCTTTTTACACTTAGAGTTACCTATGGACTATTTGAAAGCATGAACAATAGATGTTTATAACTGAAGACCCTGTTCTGAAATCATGAGACACTAATTCTAGCTGCAGATAGCTTGCTATAATAGTGAACCAAATACCAGCAACCTGTGCATTGTGTCCATAGAAATGCATTAATTGTGCAGTCTTGAAAATTGACATTATCTGTGTGGTGACAGGAACCTGACACTTCTGGAAAAAAACGTGTGAAGTAATTGCGTCAATTGTGTTTATTTTTGAAATGCAGTGAGCGTTCTTCGTGCTGTGGTAAAATAAGGGTTAAGCTTCTATAATGCCGAAACAACACTGGTAGCAGAATTTAGGAGGTCCTCAAGTGGTTGAAAATTTTGGTTCCTAAAAGGGAAAAAGAACATGCTATACCCACTTACTAAAAAAATAATGTGAAGTTTTGATACTGATCAGTCTTAAATTTTAATATTTGTTGGTCATCTTTAATGTTAAAACTGACAAGGCTTAACTAAAACTATGCAATTGCATTATTAGAATATAAACTCCTACAAAAGAAAATATAAATAGATTTCAGGTAATTGATTTTTTTTCCACCCCTCCTGTATGTGCTGTTGCCTATTTCAGGTTCTTTTCAGTGCTCGTGGACTTTAAACTTGAGAGGTTGTTGGGTGGTTGGGTTTTTTTTTCCTTTTTTTTCTTTCTTTTTTTTTTTTTTTTCCCGCTCTGTATAATAATAGACATGGCTTTATGGCATCCATATTAAAAATGGGTAATTTTCCTTATGGTCCCTGTCTTCCTGCTGGGTTGATAATGTTTTGATGTATTTTTCTTTTGCTCTGATGAGAGGTCTGCTGCTGCTGCTCTGACATATTCATTTGGATGAATAATTATAACTTGCACAATGTCAAGCTGAAGATGGTAGGGTTTTGTGCGTCATGACAAGCCTAGTAGCCAGTGCAGGTGTCTCACAGCATGATCAGCAACAGCCAGTGTATTCTGGCTCAGAGGAGACATTTTAGAGTAGTAAGGAATCAGCACCAAGGGCAATGTTGCTGCTGCTGCTACTGTTATAAGTGCCAAATAAATGCAGAGTGCTTCTCAATGACAAGTGCAAGAACATCTACTTATTGCAGTTATATTCTTTTTCTAAATAATGAGATAAATGTGCTGTCTCCACATTTTAGCATACGCTGTGAGCATGGTTCTGCAGTTGCGGTGCATCTATATTCTGCTGCCCTCACATCAGGGTATTGTTTCTATACTGACCACTGCCCAGCTGGTTGGCTACATGAAGGTCACAAGAGTGGAAATTAATGATTAATGAGGTCATGCAGCCAGCCAACAATGCAACAGTAATACGAGACTCAGAAGGTATAGTGGTATGAATGAGATTATTCTTTGGTTATTTTGATGAAAACACAAAAAAATTGCATCATAATTGTGCTTTTTCTTAGCAAAGCAGCTTCATAGACGCCAACTTTATATGCATCTATAAATACAAAAAATTGAGTTGGTTGACAAGACACTTTATAAAGCTATCAGAGTGTCATGTCTCAGTTTGATTTGTTCTAAGCAGGGGGAAAATTGTTAAACTACTGTTTCTGGGAAAAAACAGTTTCCAAACAAATCTGAAGAGTCATAAATTATTTAGGTGATAGAGGTGATTCCTTTCCATCCAACAATTGTTCACTTTATTAAATTGCATTCTATCTATGAATTCATAAAGGGCAAGCAGGTAACAACACCTATAGTTCAGCTACTTTACCTTTTTCGTTTAGGAGCCTTTGCAATTCTAATTTTGGATAAACAAATTTAGTGTTAGGAAGAATCTGAGCAAAAAAATCTTTAGAATAAAGATCACATTTTTATGGGTTTTTAAATAAATAAATTTTAATAAATAGTGCTGTATTTACCTTTATTAGAAGATTGTTATTACCATTTGGTTAATATTTAGGTCATCCAGGATTTGGAGCAGGTGTTTGAAATTTGGCAGAATAGACATATAGGCATAGAGCACTTCTTTAAAGTTACTGAAAGGCTCCATGGATTTCTCTTTATTTTTCTCATCCTCTATGGCTCTAGAAATAAGAACCAAGAGTAGAGTGACTTTTTTTTCATTCTTATTCCTTTAATTGAAGGAAACTGTGTATGGGCAAAAGGGTTAAACTTGGGAAAGTATTTGAACTGGAATAAAGTAAAAAAATAAGGGAAAATATAAATAGATTTCAGGTAATTGATAAGCTACCAGGGATGGGATGGAGATGAGAGTGCAGAGGATAGAAATGGAAACAAAAAGGTTGCAAAACCACACAAGACTCCTTCCTGGTAGAAGGGAAGGTCTGTTCCCCTCAGCAACAGATAGGTCCAGAATATCAGATTGTCACTGACCAAAGGAAGTGCTTCCTCTCCTCACAGTTGTTGAAATGAATGGAGGACACATACAGTCTGATAGCGCTCAGGCAACATTTGGGTCAAAGTTTTCTCAAACTGCTGGGGAATCAGCAAAGTTGATTGTTGTTTTCCTGTAAAATAACCAATTTTACTCAGTGTCTACAAACACTTGTTTTCAGATAAGTTTATAGAATCAAATTAACATTAAATTGCTGTTCAGTCCAAAGGACTGTGTTGGTGTAGCTTGTTTCAGTATATGGCAGATTTTTGCCTCATAGACCCTTGAATAACTAGGAGTTTGAAGCTGAATAAGTGCTTTGTTGAGAGTGAAAGCTCTGTGCTGAGAGTCACTTACAGTGCCTTTTACAGGTCATCACTAACTGTATTAATTGTTTTCTACACTCATAACTTGAAATTTGAAAAATCTGGATAAGTGTTGTTTAAAGTTATGACTATGGTCACGGGAGGTGATGCTCTAAAAACAGTCCTCTTAAAGCCAGATTGAAGAGATCTCAAGCTGAATACTCCCAACTAACTTTTCCTCAGTCTCTTAGTTTTCCATATGAAAACTCAGAACGAGGCCGTTTAGTCTGAAAATGCAATTTGATGATAAAGATATTTGGGCTCCTCAGTTGCTGTGGTGGTCATTACAGAGAGAACTGAAGTGAACAGGATCATTACAGAGTCACAGATTGTTAGGGATTGGAAGGGACCTTGAAAGATCATCTATCGTGCAGCCACATATCTCTGTAAAAAGCTTACCAAGCTCCCACTTCAACGGTATCTGGCACTGTAAGGCTTTCTCGGGACCTCAGTACTGTAATGGAGAGGAACCTGGCTCCAGCTGCTGGTTTTGTATGAATTCTCATTTGATGGGTCCTTCAACCAGCCCTAGCTCTAGGTATCTTGCACAACTACCATACTGTAGATAATAGTAGTTAATTGTTGCATCTCTTACGCTGTTTTCCTAGTTTAAACCAGTAAAACTTTTTTGACCTTATCTAATGGTGGACTCTTCCAATCCTCATCTTAGAAACCTTTTTGTCCCAGCTGTGGTTGGTTGGTTTGGTTAAGGTCTTGTCGGAATCAGTTTGGACCACACCATCACTAGCGTCTTCTGCACTAACATTAATCATGCCTGGTCAGCAGAGGGATCAGGGAGCACTGCAGCAGGGGGATCCCTTTCCAGCCACTGCAATAGATGTCAGCAATCCCATAAAGGGGGGAAAAAAATAGTGTGTGATCATCTTAGAAAAGACTGATATCCACTTGTGCAAAAAACTGCAGTAAGGTTTTATGACTATTGTAGCACTAGTGTTTCCTAACCTCTGCTAGCTCCTCATTGCTGCTCATACAGGCAGCTGTCATTATTATCCTCAGGAGTTAGAAATAAACTGCAAAGTTTTTCTACATTACAAATACCTTCATTTTGTTTTAAGTTGTTGTGAAAGATTAAAGTGCCACAATGTTCTTTGTTTTTATAATGGATGTTACGAAAACTGAACAGCTACAGAAAACAGAGTAACCTTTGGTTTTGCTAGTGCTTTTTAGAGTCAGGGCATCCAGTGATGACATCCTGAATTATGAATGTTATATTATTTTCCAAATAATATTTGATGTATTTCAGAAAAACTCTAATGCATTTCCACAGAGGTGACCAAGAAACCAAGGGTTTGTTGCTGTTTGATGCTACTAACGACTGTCTTGGTGCAGCCTCGACAAAAAAGGGATGATAGCACCCTTTTCTAAAAGTGTTGGGCAATGACCAAAAATTAGTTAGTTAATCAAATAAAAAGCAATGTTACAGTTTTCATGGCTTGCATGGCAAGCATGTGATGTATTTAAATAGCTATAGATGCCTTTATGTATGTAGCAAGAGACAGCTGGCAACATCAATGAAGCATGCAAATAAGATCAAATGAACAGTGCATGAAAAAAAAGATTTAACTACCTTTTTAAGGAACATCATTGAAAAATTACAATTAGTATTAAAATTAATTGGATTTAAAAACTTATCTGTGGGTTATAATCCCTTGATGTTTCTTTTTTCTAGTGAAACCCTTTGAATTCCCAGAAGATAAAGATAAAAATGATTATTAGAGGATTTATCTGTATGTAATATAGAAAAATGTAAAAAATCAAAATGGAAAGCAACTGTTGCAAGTACCAGAAAATTATGCTATTAATTTAAGTGTCATCAGAGCACAAAAGATCACATTTCAGGACTGTGTGAAAATTATTGAAATACTGGAAATAATAGTACTTAAGATGAAGATATTATACTCTAAGATGTGGTTAAGTGACTGACACTATTATATCACTTCAGGTATTATAAAAGTAACAAAATGCTTTTAAAGATAATAAGCGTTACATTTTGAGATTGGCAGTATTCACACTTTTCTGCCTAAGTGCTTTCTTACTTTAATACAATTTAATAACAGCAGGAAAAAATGTAGCATTTTATTTCTAAACTACACTATTTTTTTCTAAAATATGTATTCATAAAATATAAAAACTAATTACATATAAAAACCGTATTTCTTTATATGAGAATCTTCATATATTTTGCTTCTTTTTGTCCAGGTGAGAAAGGAAAAACATAATTACTAAAGATTAAAGGAAACCATTCCATGTATATTTTGCTTTATTTATAGAAAAATACCTCTGTAAAAACTGATTCTTTGCTTTGTTTATTCCTTTTGACCCCAAGAACTTGTTCCCAGGCCAAAAGATATCTGAAATCTTTTTGTTACCTTTTTGTTTTTGTAAAAATGTCCTTTACCATCTGTTTTTCTGAGTTGAAGAAGTCTTGTCAGTTCTATCCTTCCTGCTTTTTACTCATGCCTTTAATGGTTCACTTGTGTTCTGTGTAAATGATTTCAAAATACCCTTTGGTGCTCCCAAATGATTCCTCTTTTTCTAATCTTGAGTTTCCCACTACCAAACAATTTGAGAAAACAAGTTATCTGGGAAGAGATTTCTCCAAAACACTTCCCCCGCCCTTGATCTCCCTTCACTGCCGCCTTTGTCTAGTTTCTTGACATCTTCACTTATTTCCCATTGTAGCTTGATTTCTCCCCACGAAGCCAGCCATGTTCTGATGGCTCCTTCTCTTGCTGGTCTGTTCATGTCACTTCCCAGTTCGTCCACTGATTCTGTCTGACGTCAGCCTCAGAAACCTGTATGGGGTGTTATTCCAAAGAGAACTCATCTCTCTCCTCCTCTTGCGTTCTTCACCTCCTTTTGGTTCCTCAAATTCATCTTCATTTCTCGTACCCTCTGGCCATCTGCGTGTGGAAGGGTGTAACTGGATCGCTGAGTGTTTTCTCTACTTGAAGAAGTGTTTCCCTGTAGAAATAGTTACTTTTGTGCTCACTGAGGATTTTAAAAAGACTCCCTGGGCATTGCTGTTCTGTATATTGTCCTGTGTAATGGAAGATTTTTCTGATTCCATCTAATCCACTCTCAAATATTGAAATCCCTTGAGTGTAATCCTGTGATTATTAGACGGTTTCTCCTTCTCTTACCGTATTTACATGGTGTGAAATCTGATGTTAAGTACCTGTTTTTATACTGCTTAATTTTGAGACAATTATGACAGGCTGTATTTCTCAGAGTCTTACAAAATAAATAAGCTGCTTTAGTTCTGTGGGTATTTCTGTATATTTGGTACCACCGCTGTGTTACTCAGCTGAAGTAGAGACAAAATATCAGAATGTTAGGAGTTGAATAGTAGATAATGATGATTTTTACTTAAATTTTACAGTAGTTCGTTACAAGTTACAATGCAAATGAATAGTTGTTACTGGTTTTCAGAAAAGTAAGAGGTACATTTATCACAACATCTTAGAACTACCAGGATTAGAGAACTTGCATTGTGCGCAGGCTACGGCTATTCTTTACTTGTCTTGTTTTAATTAAAATACTGTGAAGTTCAGTGTTTTATGCTACCATGGTACAACTGGATACCTAGTAGGTTTTAATGCTTCTTAAATTACCTAAAGTTTGTTTTTTTAAAAAATATTCTTATCACTGTATGCAGAAACTAGATAAAATTTATTTATATTTCTTCTTTTCTTAGAACTCCTTAATAGACATTTATAATCAGTTCCTGGTGGCATTAGAATCGCTGAAAGAATTTTGGGATACCATGGATGAGATTGATGGGAAGACATGGGTGCTGGAGCCAGAAAATCCCACTCGGGGTGCTACAAGAAGAAGAATTGCAATAGGTACGAAAAGATATGAAGGAAAACAATGGATTTGAGAAGTGAAACTGTTTTGCTTTGCTTGTCTAATAGATGGTGTTTGTGTGAGTTAGGAAAATGAATGGTAGCACTTAAAACCAGCACTAACATTGGGTATTAAAAAAAAATAACCTTTCACAGAATACTGAACCTGTTTAGGAAATTAATTATAACTTAAAGGTGTTACATAAAACAAAAGTTTCTGCAGGAGAATATTGTGTATTTATAAATTATGAACATGTAACTGTCAAAAACTGAGGACTTGACTGATAACTCTAGAGAAATCAGTATTTGTAAAAAATCGGCTCAGATGAAGCCCTTATCTTATTCACAAATTCAAGATTTTTTAATGGATTGATCCTGTCCTGGGAGAGTGAAAGCAATGTGAGAGTGCAGTCAAAAGGGAGAAAAGGGGGTTAAAAGAAGCAGGTGGAAATGACAAAGAAATAAGAGAAAAGAGGAAATGAGAGGCAGGTAGTGTTCACCATCTGAAAAAGAACCTCAATTCATACGCTGATGTCTGGCATTTTAAGGTCTTAATATATATATAGGCTAAGGGTCTTGTAATTGCAATGGAGAAACTTGCCACTGTCAGAGGTTAGAGTTACAGGGGAAAATGTTATCTTTGAAAGAAGAGTTTTGATTTTTAGCTGAAATATTATAGGAATCCGAGAACATACAGTGGACCTCAGTTGTCCTTTAAACCTGCAGAAAGACTTGATTGCCTGCCGCGTGAAGAAGGAAAGGGGCTAGTGGAGTGCTGAGGCTGTTCTGTCACTGAGGGTAAAGGGAAGGACAGAAAAAGGGCAGCAATGGGCTAAAATGACGTGGGTCAGGCAACACTTGGTGTGTGTGTGTGCAGCCAGGGTGGCTGCAGCGTGGTTCTGCTGTACTTTGACATAGACCCATGAAAAGGGAAGAAAAGCCTCAAAAAGCGCCTGATGTTAGATCAGTGGAGGGCAGTCCAAAGCTTTGGGTCCTTTGTCAGTCACAATGTTCAGTTATGATGAAGCTTTGATTTCATTCGTTCCAATGTCTTCAAGGAGGGCAAGACTAACATACATTCCTCTTAATTACAAAAAAGGGCGAGTTTCACCTGTTTTTATTTAAAAGATAATTTGCTGAGATTTTTAACCTGGATTCAGAACATATTTGAGCTGTTTACCCCTTATAAATAGCAGATATGATGAGGACGATGAGACATTTTACATTTGTAAAAGACAAATATTTACTATTTCAAAAACATGCTGCTGTTCGCTCAGTCCAGGAGTATGCTGTGGAGGGAACTCACTGTTGATTTTACTGCTTGATGTTGTCTTTATGCTTTTTTTTACTGTAAAAGATGATGAGGAATTAGTAACAATTACGCTTCTCTACTACCTTTTAAATTTCACTAAGATTTCAAATGGATTATGTCATCTAGTTTGAGTTTGATTATTGAGAAGTAAGTCTGAGTATTCAGGTTAAGACTATTTCTATAAGAAATGCAAGACTGGCACTTTTAAAAAAAATCAATTGCTATTTTTAATTAGTGAAATTTAAATACTTAATACATACCCGTATTTTGAACAACTAATTTGGATACTACCAGCTTTTTGATTATTTGTCACAATGAAAACCAGACAGAATTAACCAATTTAAAGCTGGTTTTTGGAAAAAAAAAAAAAAAAAAAAAAAGGTTAATGTTTCTGTACTTGACTGCAAAGAAAAGCTTCACCTCTTACTTGCTTTCTCATTATAGGAAACAATGTCTCAGTGAATGTAGAGGTAGATCCTTGGCATCCAAAGATGCTCCCCGAGTGCTATTTTCTTGGAGCAGATCATGGTAAGGCAGCAGACATACACTGTTGGTTTCTCTTCTAGAGTCTGGTCTGTGGTGAGCAGATACTGGTGCAAGCCATGTCAGACTCCGGGGGGAAACTTTACTTAAGCAGAGCCAAGAATTAAGCTGAATATGTGTGCAGGAGTTTTACACAGTGGGTGCTGGGGATTTTAACAGCCTAAATCCATGGCATGCTGTTTTGCTCTGAGAGTGACACTTTTTTCCAGTGCTTTCCTAGCAGTTTAGTTGGAACCCTGTGTCCTACAGATGATTACCCAATCGTGTTTATATTTTAATATTATTTTCTTTAAAAAAAAAAAAAATATATATATAGTTTCCTTATAGTGCTTGGAAATATTTTAGTCTTTTACTCCATGTCCCACAGCTTTTTACCAACTTTTTAAGGTAAATAAGATCATATCTTCTACAGTATCATATTATGAATATTAAAGTAATGAATTTCCAAAAGTAAAAACTAAGAGCAGCCATTGACTTAAGTACCTTCAATAACTTTAAAAAAACACCCATGCCTTCCCCTTCAGTGCTGAGATATAAGAGGTCAAATTGGGTGAGGGAGCAAAGGGGATCCTAAAGGTGATGTAATTATTTATGTACCTTGTTTGCAGTGGTTAACCCTTTGAGAATTAAGCTAAACAACAATATGCACTTATGGTAAGTACCCTTAATAATATAGATTTGAAGCTGAAATGGTATTTGCCATTCCTAGAGTTGACTTTTTTTTTTTTCTTACTCCCTCTCCCACCTGCAGGGATCCAGAAATCAGTTTATTACAAAACTTTAAAGACCTCTTAGAAATTGATTTTCCACCTCGTGCTGTGTTAGAAAAAAGTGTAAGTTGCTTTTTGTTAATGATCAGTTGTTATTTCTCAATAAGTAAAATTTAAATGGTCACTTTATAACTGCCAGGAAAAATAAGAGACTTAGAAGAGCGGTAATTGGATTAATATATTGTCATAAGGACTTCTGAACTTGAAGCAACAGTTGTCAGAGCTTGTTAACCTTTGATTAGAGGTGCATACTTTCCTGCAGCCTTTGTAGCAGTAAGGCCATTAATAACAGGCTTCACTATTAAAAGGGAAAGACGAAGTTCCAGAGTAGCTAATGACATGTGGAAAATCCAAACATTTTATTGTGGATGTCGATGACTTCAGTTCTCATTCAGTAGAGCTGCTTAGAGAGGAGAAGAGGCCACCAAATACTGGTGTATTTCCAACTAACTTGACATTATTTTTGACAATGCTGTAACACTGGATTACTGCCTTTGCTTTCACTGGTGAAATTTTTAAATTAATACCTGACTGTGAGGTCTGATGTCCAAATGGAATGGCAAATCATTGTGTTTAATAAAAAAGAAACAGTGGGGCTCAAGAGTATGAAAATGCTTGATGTAATTCAGTGAGAGGATAAAATATAACCTAGCAAAGTCTTGTACTTCTGGCAGCGAAGCTCACTCTTTATACCATAATGGTGTAAACATATATATATTGAAGGCAAAAATATTTAGTAATTCTAAGTAACAGAAAATGCAAAAGCAAAGACACATAGATGAACATGTTCTCTGTGGTCCAAGCCCTGTTTCTTCCTTGCAGTTGTCCTGTAAGCTAAAACATGTTGTGTTTTCAGGATTTTGCTAAGGATTGCGGAATATGCTATGCATATCGACTTGATGGTGCTGCTCCAGATCAAGTGTGCGATGATCCCCGATGTGGACAAGCTTTTCATCAGGCTTGCCTCTATGAGGTAAAGTAATTAATGGGACAGACTTGCTCATTAACTCTCTATATGATGCTAGAAAATAAGCATTGCCCACTTCAATTTCAGATGAAGCAAAGTCCTTAAAGGAGTGCTACAACAGTCAGTCACTGTGCTCCCTCTTGTCTTCTAACCCCTGATTCATAAGTAAGCTCCCTGGGGGAGGGTACCTGCCTCACCGTGGTTACACAGACTCTGACTCAACACACACCATGTCAGATGTTGATCACATTCACTGTTTGGAAAAACCCCTGATAACAGATTGTTCTTGAATCTGGTGTGAAACAAATGTGAATTTTAATCCACTTATTTGTGTTGCAGTGGCTACAAGGCCTGCCTTCTAGCAGACAGAGTTTTAATGTCATTTTTGGTGAATGTCCATATTGTAACAAGGTAAGGAAATCAGACGAAAATGAGTGATTGACGTCAATAGTGTGTGGTAATTTAGATAAAGGCAAAAACTGGAACAAAGTCTTTCTTAAAATAGAATTTGTGGCTACTATCTTCCCTTCACACACTGGAATAAAAGAGAGGAAAACACCGACTTCCCATGCATTTAATCCATCAGTATTTAACTAAAAGTTTTCTGAAACTGTATAAAGACAGTTACACAGCAGTTATTATCAACATCCTAGTGTTAGAATAATTAAATACCATGCCCCATTGCATTTCATGATACTTTTTAATGTTGCTGCAGCAAAGGTCCAGTAAAAAAAAAAAAAAAAGAATCCCAACATTCATAACACAAACCAGCCTTGTACAAATAGTTTAATGTATACATAACTATTGAGTGCAGATCTGAAAAGTGTAAGAGAACTTGCCTTTATAAGATATGTATTGACAGTCTCATTTAAAAAAATTCTTTCTAAGCCACTGACAATGAAATCTTCAGTGAAGAAACTTTGAGAAAAAACCATATGCTCGGAACACTGCAGCACTTACACTGAAGACACTGAAACAGTGACATCAAAGAAAACACAAGGAGAGTGATATTAGTAGCAGAAGTACGAGTATAGCCACGCTGTACCGGTATGTTTCGTCAGTAAATGCAAGCCTAAATAGAACAGATAAAGAACGACTGGTGATGTCAGAACTGGTTTCTTGCAATGATCCTGGATGAGCTGCAGTTAAGAGTTGATTGTGTTTCTTTTTGGATTCTGAGAATACTGCTTGGGGGTTGAACAGTGGTAATGTTCTTGCAGTGTCCTTCTGCAGGAAGAAAAAATAAAAAGTAATAATAAACTTAATATTGAATAAGTGAGATGTAAATCAGAAAAACAAAGATACCAAAGATGACATCATATTTAAAGTTATCCGGGAGAAAGCAGTACAATTCTTACAAAGTCTTAACTCTGGAATTTGCAGATATAATTATATTGTGTATTAAGTGTATAACATTAGGTACAATTAAACACCTAAAGAGACATACTCTATATTTATTACTGAATTAAAAAGCTGAAGCTTTTCTATACTTTTAACTCATTTCCAAAAAAAGTTAATATATTAGGTTTTTAAAGTGTTTCTGCTAATAAAGTTTTAGCCTGGAAACCCTAGACATAACTCTGCAGTTTGATTTGTGTAAGTTTTTGCATTTCCTAGTAAAGCTAACGTTCTGCCTATCTATCACAGATAGCATAAATATACTAGTAGGGTGGTTTTTATTCTAGTGGGATAGGGTGGTGGTTGGGGTTTTTAATTTCAACCGTAGCAATATCGTTTTCTTGGTGAAAATTCATAACCTAAATTGTATTTCTGTAATAGAAATTTCCTGCCTTCTTCTGTTATTCTTCTTTCAGATTAGTGAGACATGTCTGTTTCTTTTCTTCTAATGAAATACGGGCCCTGTCTGACAGAACAATCCTGTTATGTCCAACATAAAGGCACCTCGTAGGTTTTTTTTTCCTTCTCTCCTTTTTGTTGTTTCCATATTATTTTCTAGATGTTACTTCTGTCTTCCTGGTTCTCCCTTTCTCAGGTTAGCAGCTGTCCCATGTCTCACAAGCATCCTACCCTTCTTGTCCTGCTCCTCTCGGTCAGGTGTTCCCCTTTCACCACAGAAATGTTTCTTGGTTTAATTTATACCGGAACTGTAACTGCTTTCCAGTAGCATCTAACTAAGCAGACCTACTCGTTCTTTCATTGTCCCAGCTACACAATGTTTTTCTGAATGTACTTCCCCCAAAAATAAACCAGGGAGAAAAATAACTTTCTCTCCGAGTTCTGTCTTCAGATCTTTACCCACACCATCTATTAATGGTGGCACCAGGGTGGCCATCCCATCTAAGTGGGGTGCCTGCAGTTAACTACTGCGGTTTGGAATTCCTCTCTGGAGAATGCCTGACAGCCCCTCGCCACCCCAGTTCCTGCGTGAATTATTGTTTCTCTTCCCTCTTTGTGCCTGAAGAAGAATCCTGAATTTTCATTACCTCAGTACTCTAAATTGTCCTATATGGCTTTCCTTTACCAGTCTCCTAAATTATGTGAAATGAAGTTTGCAGAATGAAACTAAAACCATCCTGCCTTTTTTTCCTTCTCCTGTTTCTCATCTGAATATCTTTGTTCTCTGACATCCATTTTAACTCTCCCCTGTTGTGCATAATACTCAGCGAGTACCACAGAAGTATTCTACATTATTCTACATTATTAATCCTATTGGAACAGTGGCTTTTCTTTTAGAAAGACTAAATCAACACACAAATATCATCTAAATATTTGACCAGTGACTGGTCCCATTTCTGTAAAAATGCACTTTTTCTTCCTCCCACAAAAAGGAAGGAAACACAAATCCCCAAGTTACTCTCCAGTGTGAAGATCTACAGTCCGTACTGTTCAGGTAAACAGGGCAAGTTACACCTGCTCTTTTTTCCTCTGTCATGTTGGAAACCTAAATGTGTCTCTCTCCCTATCTACTTCTTTCTTAAGGCTTGTGGCGGTCTGGGTGGATTCACCCTTTTTGCTTACAGCTTGCAGCCAAGCACAGCCTGTTCTCCCACCCTCCCCCCCCTCTCCTCGCCCAGGGAGCAGGGGATAGAATTGGAAGGAAAAGGGCAAGGAGACTCACAGGTACTATTTACTAATTAAAATAAAATGATAATGATAACAGAATATGCAAATGAGTGATGCACAGTGCAATTGCTCACCACCCACTGACCAATGCCCAGCCTGTGCCAGCCACTGATCCTGAAGCTGAGACAGTCCCGAAACCAAAACCCGAGAAGAGTGAGAGCCCGAGCATTCCCTGAGAGAATACCCCCGTCTTCTGGTCAGCCCCGGTTAATGTACTGACATGACGTGATGTGATCTGGAATATCTCATGGGCACATCCCAATGCCAGTTTGGGGTTTGCTATTCACTGCACTTCTCCCTCCCAGGCCTAATGCAGCTGTGAACCAGCCAAACACGGTGGCCTTGAGCTCCAGCAGCAACTGATAACATCAATACTTTATCAATGTTCTTCTCATAACTAGTCTCACACTGACACTAAAACACAGCTCTTCTAACTGCTGAGAAGAAAATTAACTCTATCCTAGTAAAACCAGGACAGGACTAGAGTAGCTCTTACACAAAATAAAAGGACGGAGATCTGGGCGAGAGATTTGCTATCTTTTTTTGCTAACTTCTGAAATTTTACATTTGAGGACTAGGAAGTAGCACTGGAATATCTGTAAAATCATATTTGTTACTTTAAGCTATGGTTGTGTCAGGACTCCAGAGACTTTTCAGAATCTGTCGACCTTGCTATCAGCCACAACATTTCCAAAAGTTGTTCTGCTCACCACTTTTTACTGCCTGGTGCTCTCAGGTACAGCTGTGCTTTTTCTGCTTCACTCTGCTAGCTTGTACTGGAGTCTCCAGGCAGTGATCAGCAGACTGCTTGAATCAAAGAATTTTGGATTAATAATATAGCTCTTTGAAGTTGTTATTTTTGTGCTTATTAGAAATTGTCCTCATTTAACAAGTTATTTTTCTATATGAAAGAAACAAACAGCATAGAATCTCTTTGTTAAAATACATTTAAAACTCCATAGAAAAGGAGCATGGTGTGATTACGAAGATGTACTTTCTTCTGCAGTATTTTTACTAATGCCTTGATTTTTTTAATCCATTATTTCATGTACAGTTGAAGAGTAAGACTGAATACGTTCATTCAGCCCTTTGAATGCAGTAACTTACCAATAATATTTGAGGTGAGTTAGTTAAGTACTAAAATCCTCAGATTAAAAAGTCAAAATTTAAGAAGAGTGCTACAAAGTTCTCCATTATGTAGAAAAGGAAACTAAAGTAAAAATTTACTAAAGTAAATTTTGACCAAGAAAACAGGGTCCACAAAGGGAGATTGTAATTTCCCAACACTTTTATCTGCACACTGCACACTGCACTGCTTTACTACCAAACTACAGAAAAGTGGTAGTTTGCTAACAGTCTGACCAAGCAACTATACACAAACTTGCAGTGTTTGTGGCAAACATCTAGTTTACATACATTTAGTTTAGGCTTTGTTTGTGGTGGTGTGGGTTGTTTTGGGTTTTTTTTAAACTCTTATTTTCAGACAAGCTGATCTTGGTTTCGTAGGGTGCCATGACTGTTCTAAGGTAACACCAAAAACCTCACCTTTTGTGGGTGGTCAGGCTCCTGAATTGCAGTGTAAAATTTAACTGGCTTCTCTTCAGGTTGGAATTGCTGGCGTGTTACCCAAGCACAGGGCCTGCTTACGCAGTTAGATTCTTCCTCTTTCACCTTGTTTTGCTTCTGCTGCACTGCTTTTGGTGAAGGCTTTGGTAAGTGAGCCTGTTGGTGTACAGAGAGTAATTCTGTATGCTGAAAAGAATTCAGCAACATTCAAAATTATCACAAATACCATTCCAATACTTGGACCTGTCAGGTTTGAGACAGTACTTGTTACCTAGGCTGTACAAGAAACTGGAGTTTTACATTTGGAATAATACAAGCCAGTAAACACGTGCCAGCTTCTGGAGTTTGTGACATTGCTCCTGGCTTTTCTTCCTTGCCCATCCCAAGAGGTGGACATTGAGGTAGAGGAGCAGGCAAACTCCCAGGAGATACTATGCAATGCATTACTGCCCTGCCCAAATCCTCACCTGCTGAGGCTCTGTTTGGTGAAGCATCCGGTTTAATTTTCTTGGCTTTTCTTCATCTTGGAGTTGTTTGCCTGTTGCCCTGGTACAGGCTTTGTTTTGACAGAAGTGTTCTTCACCTTCCGTCTTTTTTTGCTTCTGCTGAACTGGTTTTGGCATAGGCTTTGGTAAGTGAACCTGCTGATGTACAGTGAACAATTATGTATAGTGAAAGAAAGTATTTCAAAAAGAAAAATTTCCATCTTCAGTCTTGAGAACACAGAATGAGAGGAAGCTTTTATCTTTCTCAAACTAATTGCTTTCAGCATTTTAATTATCAATAACTGTCTTCTTCAAATGGTACCAGGTTAGAGGTATGCTGTATTTGGGAAGTATGCTGTAAAATAAACTTTGTTTATAAATTTCAAAACCAAATCATTCACTAAGAACCTTTATTGGGGATGATGCCCATAAATCAGTTTGTTTCATTAACAAGACATCTGATATCACTGGACTGAGTCAAATGCAAAACACTCTAAAATAATCACTAAGTCTTCCGACTCTGGTAACCTAATTTAAGAGTTAAGCCTAACATTCTTTTACAGTCTTCTAAAATGTAAATGGGGAATACACAGTGAACAGTTCCTACTGGAGAGTGTCCAGAGGAGGCTACTAAATTTGTGAAGGGCTTACAGGGGAAGACGTATGAGGAGAGGCTGAAGTCGCTTGGTTTGTTTAGCGTGGAGGAGACTGAGAGAAGATCTCATCACAATCTAGAACTTCCTCATGAGGGGAGGAGGAGGGGCAGGCGCTGATCTCTTCTCTCTGGTGACCAACACCAGGACCAGAGGAAATGGCAGGTTGATGTGCCAGGGGAGGGTGAGGTTGGCCATTAAGAAAAGGTTCTTCACCCAGAGGGTGGTGGAGCACTGGAACAGGGTCCCCAGGGAGGTGGTCATGGCACCAAGCCTGACAGTATTCCAGGAGCATTTGGACAAGGCCCTCAGACACATGGGCTGAATCTTGCGACTGTCCTATGCAGGGACAGGAGTTGGACTCAAGGATCCTTGTGGGTCCCTTCCAACTCACAGCATTCTATGATTCTATGAGTCAATGCAAGTTTTTTTTCCAGTGCTTCTCTAAGCACTGAGTATCAATTGATGTCTGGTTTTGGCTTTTGTAACTTGGAAGACAAACGTAGCCAAAACACAGGCTGTATGCCACATGCCTTTGGTACTTCTGGCACACTAATAACTCTGTAACTGCAATGTTTGCATATGGTCCTCTATGCAGCAGCTGTATCTGAATATAGCAACTCAAAAAGAGATAGTGGGCTTCTTTTTTATACTGCAAATTAAATACAGACAGGAGATAGAAACAGCACAAACTAAATCCCGTTGAAAGTGCTAGTAGGCACTTCATATATCGTTTAATCCAACACCTTTTACGATTATAACCCATAGTTCTGCTCTGTGAAAATTACTGATGTTTAGAAATCTGAAGGTGTATCTGTTCTGAACAACAACATAAACTAATTCCAAACAGTTGACCCCAGGACATAACACTGTAGCTAGCCCTAAGAAATGGAGCTATGTAGGTGAGGCTGGGGGCCACACTGCGAGTTACCCAAACGCAGGGGCCCACGTACAGCAGCGTACACAGCAGCGTGCATGAACTGGTAATCCTGACAGGTAACTGGTATCTTTGCAGTGTATACGTACCTTAAATGAGTGAATCGCTTTCAAAACAGGACTTGTGAAAGTATTTCTTCTATGCCAAAAAATCATTATATTCCATACTCATAAAAATTCCAGGTTGGTATTGATGTGATTGTTTTTTAACGTGAAGTCTATAAAATCTAGCACGTAAGTAGTCAGCTGCCCTTACCAATCTCATTTGGCTCCAATACTAATACTTTCACTGCAAGGGAAAAAGCTGAAAATATTTATTCAGTGCCAAAAATTGTGGTAAACAAATTTGAGAATTAACACAATTAATATTTTGTCACCTAAGTTTGGTATGCAATTGAAACAAAGAACGAGGATGTAGCACTGTTATGCTTTTTATGTCATCTCAAGATTAGATTTACGTACTGTACAGGGAGCTGCATCTTAAAATTCCTGTTCTGTAGCAATCCCTCTTCAAGGAGGTAGTGTTACAGGGTCTCCTTATTGGTACTTACAGGTGTTTACTCGTCTTCAGAAGGGAATTAACCCAAAATCACCTCTTTCCTGTGTACCAAACTGGTACAGGTGGAATCAGACAGGTCATCTGGAGTCAGATCCTGCTCATAAGCAAGAAGTGAGGAGACAGTGGATTGTTTGTAGTGGCTCCCACTATTCTTAGGTTGCCTCTTTAATGGGAGAAGTGTTTGGTGAATAAAAGGAGAGGTGGAAAGGGAATGCAGAGGGCCGAGATGAAAAGAGTCAGACCTAGGATAACTACAAGACAGTGCGGTGAAGAGATGCAGTGGGAAGTGCCTCCCTGTCATTGAACACTTTCTCAGGACTATCGCACCAAAGTGTACCAGGCCTTGAATATCCTCCACAGCCAATAACCACAGACTGAAAAAATCAGATTTTCTGAAAACAGCAATAAACTTAGAGAAAGTTCAGTTATCTTTTCTCCCTACTTGTATTTAAGTGCTCCTTAAGTCCTTTGCAGAACCCTAGAAATTTCCTTTCTGTAGCTATTTTGCAGTGAATGGTTCAGGAAACTTGCACACGTAAGCAGCAGAGCTGGCTAAAGAAACATAGTTGAGTAAGAAACAGGTGATCACTGGAGCAGTGCTAGCATTCTTAGTGTTCCAAGAAGCAGACATTCAACATTAAAAATTTCTCTAAAAAAGTGATGACAGGTGCCATGATTTAGTAATATGCAGACACACTCTCTCTCTGGTCTTGTTCTTGGCCATCAAAACCAATTCTGCTTAGTCCTACAGCACATGGGTGGCGATAACTGACGCTCCTCATTCATGGATTTTTCAGTGGGGTTGTGAACTTGCAAATAGCAAGTGCTGCAGCAGCTTTACAGCCTGGAAGTTCAGGATCATCTTTTATGCTAGCATATTGCCAAGTCTTAGGGCAGGCAATAAGAAGAAAATAGATTTACTATTCAATATCTGACTCTAAGAAATCAAAGATGCTTCTGAACCAGAGATCAAACCAGATCAGCTGGAGATCAGATAACAGCTATCGGATATTTCAGTGAAGTTCAGAAAGTACAAACTTAAAGTACAAACTTTAAAAAAAGCTTCTCAAATTAGTGAGGATGAAATGGTCACCATCATAGCAAGAGAAATACTGTCACTGAAATAGCTTTTGGTTGTATTAAAAGAAAAAAAAAAAAGTGTTCAAAACAGAAAAATCAATAAAACTGCTAAAATAAGTATCTAATTACCAAGATCAAAACCCAGTGCTTTTTTATTAAACATGAACTTTTGTTCTGCCTTCCATAATATGTAAATAGTGCTGACAATTGGTTTGTGAGGCACTTGCTACAATAAAATGTAATTGTATCATGAGAGAAAGGTGACAATCAGGAGATCATGAAAAAATTACATATTCTCACTGGTGGTTAATTAGCCATGCAAAACCACCTCAAACAGATATTCTCTTCTATTAGGAATGATTACTATGCAGGCCTACAGATGTCAATACCACAGTCATTCAAATACTTCTTTCCCTACTAATTGAAGGTTGTAAAGCTCTGGTGCCAAGGTTTTGCTTCCAAAGAGCTAATTTATTACTAGAAGGATATTTTATGTCTTCAGTTGTAGCAGCTACAAAACTCAGCAAATCAGAACCATCTGTGCACTGATACTTGAATCACCATTCATCCAGCAGCCTATCAGTCACATTAGTTTGCATCCTGCATTCTTGGCTCATGTACACTTGTGATGGTCCAAAGTTCACTTAGAAATATTAAAAATGAATGGTACCCTGACCCTGCCTTATTGCACACGCAGCAGAGACAGAAACAGGGCTTTTGCATATGGGGAGTTTCGAGGCAGAGGTATGATGGGACTGACATTTCACAGCAAGTCCAGTAAGACTGCTAATTACCTCAATCTCCACTTATTAAAACATGGTTTTATTAACTGTATAGTTTCAGACTTGAAAGTACAAAAGGAAAATATAACACAATAGCTGTCAGTTTTAAAATTCTGTGTTACTGCATCACATAGCACTGCATACCAATAACACAGTTAAATCCCAGAATAATACCTTTTCCACATTAGTGGCTGCAGGAGTATAAAGGCAAATGACAAAGAACAGTTTGAAAGTGAGAAAATGAATTAAATGCTTTCTCTAATAAAGGTAACTTTGCTTTTAATCTGGAATGAAGGAAAAACCTGTCATTCAGGCTTGTCTTCAAGATGTTAGTGAACAAAGTCCTTGACTTCCCTATTATCCTGAAAGTAATCATTCTCCACAGACCTACCGCTTTGAAGTGAGAGGCTGTAGGTCAAAAGGACTCATGACAGTTCTTCCTCCTTAAGGGTTGACATCCCACTTTTTAGCAAAGCCAGGGGAAACAGGAATTAACAAACACGGTGTATTTAAGGCAAAAGAACTGCTGTGTCAGTCTCATTTTGAGATCTTAAACTATTTCCTCTTCTGCAAAAGAAAAGGCAACGAGCAGACAGGAGATGTCAGAAATAATCCCAGAACTGTCTTACTTACTTTTGACACTTTCCCAGCACAGTGATATTGCATGCATGCTGCAGCAGAAAATTCCAGAGGGCCATCATAGCGAGTTCCAATTGACTCTAGTCCATCCAGCAGGATTTTCTTGAGCACTTGATACTTTGGCTTCTCATCATAAGCTAAGCCATAAACACAGGCCAAAAACTTAGATATTTCACCTGTGGAGGATATTTTAATGTAAATTTCACTTGGTGAAGACCTAGAACTTCAAAAAGAATTTAATTCCAAAATGGATGCCAATCCTACATTGCCAAACAAGATGATGCAAATTCAGCTGAAGACACACTGAAAACACAGAACCAAATATCTTGTCTTTTCAAAACAAGGAAAGGAAAAGATAGACCTGGATAAACAAGCTAACTCTAAGTGCTATGTCTCGTTATGCACATGCACTAATTTGTATTGTACCAAAAGCTATCTAAGTATCAGAATTAATCAAAATACTCTGTTGACAAATACTAAAAGTTCTGTGTAATTTTTTTTTTTTTTTTAATATTTGATAGAACATAATACCCCTTTAAACACTAACTACTCTCAACAACACTATTTTAACCTGCATAGATATTATACTTTGAATGCTTTGGAAAAAAGCAACTTTTTTTTTTTCCTTCTTTTTTTTTTTTTTTTTTTTACTTCTAGTACTTGGACAGATACTGTTTTTGAGATCCTAAAACAGTCTAACAGCAGCATTATTCTGCTATCATTATTGAGTGGTTCTAGAAACAGGGAAACCACTGAATGGGCACAAATAATGCTATTAGGAAAAACACATGGGGAGGGGATCAAACTTTTCTTTCAGTTGAAGACCCAAGTGTATCCCAAAACTGGAGTACGACACCAGATATCAGGATCTGGTAAAATCCCAGAAGTAAAGATTTACTAAATATGCATACACACCATGAATATATTATATGTAATATATGATGCATTCCAGTGATTCAAATACAGAAATGTTATGAAAATAAGTGAATAAATAAAAAATAGATACTGACCTTTGAAGGAGTTTCCTTCAGTGAAGGAAGAAACATACAACAAGACAAACCATCCATTCATTTGCTTTTTCAAACTCTGAATACTAAGCAATAAACCTTTTTGTAGACAGTTGCTTACTATTTTCATACTACCAGCTACTTCTGTTTCTAAGATAGTCACTGCTTCCTAACACCTTGGATTACATGGCTAAGATCCTTTAAAAGTCACTCTATGGCACAAAACACACATGAGACTGATCAAGATTTCTGTACCATCACACACTGTGGCTGAAAATTTAGCCTTCAGTGTCTATATCATCTACTCTGTATTTGTTTATGAAATTATGCAGGAAAGCAGCAGGGGGAAAAAAAAAAAAAAAAAAAGGAGTTCCTGCAATAAAAGCCTTAAGTATCCCGAGTATCCTGTATCAGTAAGCATCAGAAAACATTTATTGCAGAGTGACCAGCATTTGAGAGCATCCAGAAATTTACATTCTTCCCTTGCAGTAAACAAGCCTTTGTGCTAAAAATGCTTAAAATATAATAAGCTTGCGCACACAAGGCCTGATACAGTTCCACTGAAGTCAGAAATATTAGTTCAATTAAATTGCACCCTGAATTAGTGAGTGTGATGTATATTCTAACAGTAAGTATTATAATAACTGCTGTGTTATCAGGTAAATACAGATCCTGGAGGCTGAATTCTCCTGTTGGATAGGTAGGTATGAGAGTGGTTCACGCAGGCTTGATTTCAAGGGGTCCCATTAGGATGACTTCTGCTTGCACCCTGTATTTTGCCTGAAGGCCAGAGCCTGGTAATACTGCATGGACTCAGGCCTGCTAAAGGCATCAGCCTTAAAGTGCAAAGTTACCAATTACATTTAAGATATTAAATTGAAGGCTTTGTTAAGTTTGTATTACTTCTACTTTTATATTGCTTCCCCCAAATAGACTAAGACAGTTAAGTGGTTTTTTGTAACAGACTAAAGAGCTATATGGTACGTACAGCTGCTTCCAGAAGAATCCCATTCCATCACTGAATCTGGGAGCTCATCCATAAGTCTGAAACAACATGAGAGTGCAACAATTTAATGTGGTTTTGGAGCAGGTGATTTTTCATTTGGGATTTAGGAAGACAGCAAGTCTCAATTCCAAAGGGATTGGACCTCCGGGATAGCTAATGATTCACAGTACTTCTTCTAAAACAAAATCTCCTCTTACCAGCTATATTTTTTACCTCTTTGGAGATTGCTGATTTCAGCAAGATCCAGCTTACAGCTAACACACTTTAACATTAAGTTTTTCTTTGCAGATGTTTTAAGCTTTCTAGAAAGAAAAATGCTTTGAGCTGAAATGTTGTTCTGATTTGTATTTGCATTTTGGAATTTAAGAAGCAGTCCTCCTAGTCATTTAGCATGAGGTTCTTTCTGCCATGTAGCCCAGGGGCAGCTGGGTGATTGCTGTCAAAAGCAGAAGCAGGCACGGCTGGGCCAAAAGGGGAGAGGAAGGTTAAATGACCTTAAGTCCCATGCACTTCATAAACTGAAGGGCAGGGCCACAGATGTACTTTCTATCCATCCAGAAACAAATAGCAAAGGACACTGGAGCTCAGAATCAACCATACCCTAAAAACAGATGAAGTAAAACCAGCTCTCACCTTTGTGCAGGCATGAACCACAATGATCTCCAAGCACCTTCAGGAACCTGCAGCTGCACAAGCCTCCTTGCCCTGAGCAAGTGAAATCTGTTCAGTCTAGCTGCTAATACATTTAAGGGATCCCTTTTTGTTTGTTTAAAGGAGCCATAAAGGTCCACCAATCAGTAACAGAAAGTGTTCTCAAATGCATACAGTTGGAGTATATAGGCTAGTAACCTTTAATTCAGTAATTTGTTGCTTAGTATCAGAAATAGGGGGTTCAATTTTTGGGAAATGAAACATTTAAACACAAATATTTTCCTGTAATCTATCTTAAATTCTAATTCAAAGCAAGCCTCTCTTCCAATTATGGCATGGCATGAACATTTCTAAACTCAAATACATCAGGAGTCCTTAAATATCTGCTTACCACTGCCCAAAGCTTTGGCACAGTTGCCTCATTGCCTCAGTGACAATGGGAGGACAGACTAAGAACTTGTAGTGAAGGGAGGAGAGGATGAGACACCTGCCAAACAAGAATTTGAGGTCCTGTTCTGGCTCTTGCCTTTCCACCGTGCCCCACTTAGCAGGCCCAGCCTCTTCTTCTTTACCATCATACAGACTATGCAGCAAAGGACTGGCATGCTCCGAAGTGATTCAATTGTGCTGGTAATGTACTTATTAACTTATAAGCAACTAGATATCTAGATATATGTGCATATCCATTTCCGGCCTTTCAAAAAAGTATAGGCACTGAAAATTAAGATAATTAAAAGGGGATGACCTGGGCAAGTTACCTCATAGCAAGAACATAATTCATTAGACTAATAGGATATTTCAGATAAGTGGAATCTGCATCATTTTCTATGTGTTTCCTCGAAGCATCTGCTCGGCATCCTGAAAATGTTAGCAATCTAAGGGTTAACTGCAAAGGGAAGAATTAGTGAAGCAGCTTGATTGATTAAATTGATTTAACATTGAATTGTATAAGTGTTACCTTGCAGGGGGTCGTGTAATGATCAGAACTTCTAAAGGAGAAATATTAAACATAACATACGATGTCAACATTTACAGATGCAATCTGTATTATCCACAGTCTGCAGGCTAACCTTTTTCTCTGCTGAGAGCCGATGCCACACTGAATTTGCAGATTGATTTCTGTGGATCAGCTATCCCTATTGTGTACCTCTGTTGTGACTTGCCCTACTTAAAAGTTTGCTGCCTTCTCCAATTGTGCCGCTACATTTATGGGTAACTACTCTTCTGTCTAGCCTTCTACAGGCTACACTGTACCGCATGCAATTAACTCTCTCAAGTCCCAACTGTGAAAGCAGAGAAAAAAACCAAACCACTAATACACTGTTGCTTTAGTAAGCTCTAAATGAGTCATGCTGGGACAAAGGAAAGATTTTAATCAAATTCTGTAGTATTTTGGTATTTAATTGTTTGTAACGGCAGTAGGCTTATATAACATTAAAAGCCTACATAAAAACATCTGAAAAATAGTATCATATAGAAAGTTAAATAAATTCAATGCACATGTGGAAAAACTTCCAAGAGATGTTTGCACTATAGTCTCTACAAAGAACCCATGACGTTTAACAGAAACACACAACAACCTTCTGCATGTGCAGTAAGGCCTTCACTAATTCACAAATGTTTTCTTTAAAAGAGAGTACTAAAAAATACCCAGCAGACAAAACAGTTATGTACTGTGCATTTGAATTTTTCATATCTCTACAGCAGTACATAAACATGTGGAAGGGGGTATATATGCACATGGAGTTCACATTTTTAACTGCTTCTAACATCTCTTAACGAATGAAAATTTTTTTGCTTTCTTGTAAGGTGTTATTCTACAGGACGTAAAGTTGGCTTCTTCAGACATCCTTTCTTAAGTGATGAGGATGTTGCAGGGTTCCAGGGTGGCATGTATGTGCACATGTGTGTGTCGTTTTATTTTTACTTTGTTTTCGCAGTCTGGACGGCTACAGGGTCCTTCAGGTTCTGTTCCCAGGGCAGCTTCCCACATAACCATTGCACCATGCAGTAGCCAAGGATTTCAAGGTCACCTCGTCTGGATGGGGCTAAAATATGGGGAGGGAAGAGGGGGAGGAAAAAAGAAAAAAAAAAGAAGAAGAAGAATCACTTCTTAGGAAATAGAAAGGACTTTGACTGAACCAGTGTTGATGAAATATGAAAAAGCCAAATGGGCAAAGTGTTTTGTTTATTCAGCTGTATTAGACCTAAAACGCCCCGGCATTTGGCCACAGTCCACAGACAGGCAGTGACTTGTTACTGTTGAAGTAAGGGTCAGTTTCCTCACCTCCTCCAACTTCATCCTTCCTCAGTCTGGCCTGTCACATGGACTTGATCCCCATGGCCTCTGACATGATCCAGACAGCCCATAACTGAGTACCAACACTTTCTCAAAGAGCCAAGCAGTAAAACAAAGAAATAAATGTCTGCTGCTAAATTGCTAACACATGTTCCAGGAAGTCCATGGGGTCCACACTGGTCATGCAGGGACCCTGTGAGTGCAGACTAAACACTGATGGCCTTTCCTGTTCTCCTACAGAGCTATTTGAACTTGGAAGATATGACAAAACTGCCATCTAGTGTACATTTACACACCAAAGTTGCTTACAAGTACCATGAACTGTTTAGAGAGTCAGAGCACAAGCTAAAACACACTAGCTGTTTAGTAAGTCCTGTGTAAACTTACCACTCCTGCTTCCAAAAAGGAAGTTATTTCAGGAATGATTTACTCTCACCCTGCACACCCCAAACAGATACACTACCTACAGAATACAAATACAGTAGTTATAACTCAATCAAAAATTAACCCCATCTCCAAACATCTTCTAGGTGGAAAACAGGTAATTGAAGTTAATCTATACATTGACTTTCCCAAGAGAAAGAGTGGGAAAAAAAGTGCAATACTAATAGAATTGCTATTGCTTGCTTCTATTCAGAGGAAACCAAACTTGAAAAAACTCAACAAGCAGGACTGCTGCAATATTTCATTGTATACATTTGACTTGCAGTCTATAGTTTGCAAGTCAAGACCACAAGGAAACTGCAAAAACAGAAACTGTTAATCATGATTAAAGAGAGATGCAGAAGTCAAATTTATGCTTTTCCAAAATAAATTTGAACTTTCCAGGAACTAAAGGTTTTGTGTTTGTTCAGTACTTTTTGTCAGTGTAAAGACTAGTAGTTGAGCATCGTGCTGTTAATCCAGCTGTAAACAGATATTGTATTTTATGAGCCTTCATTAAATAAATTCCAGAAAGTCACTCAGCTAACTTATCTTTTAATTTAAAAAGTCATCTGCTAAAAGCTACAGTGCCAACACACCATAACCGTTTCTTGTTACCGTATGCACATTATTGTAAAAGCAGAAGATTAGTTCTTATACATTCTCTATTTTAACTGCTATTAGACTATGGGATTATTAAAGGCCCTTCAATCTAACAGAATGCTACAGTACCCCGTGGGTGTCGTTTATTTTCTGCACTAGATTCAGCAGCGTCCTAATGCAAGACTTGGCTCTCATATTAAAATAAAAACACAATCTCTACCACTTGCTGTTCTGTAGTGATTTCTTCAGCCGTAAATCTCCTGTTAACTGTGGAACAATTCCATTCAGACATATGTGTTCACAACTCCTTTTTCCATTATGGCAATTCCAGATTATAAACATATAAACCAGGATTTTTGATTGCAGATCCTCTAATTTTCACACAACACTTTTCTGGCACCTGTTTGTGTAAAATGGGCTATGGAAAGTGGCCTTTTGAGAAAAACTGTCACAATTACAATGGACCACTTTTTTCCACAGAGAGACTAACTGATATGAATTGGTAAATAATGCTAAATCAATCAGATTTCAGAAGGTAACCTAAGATAAGTAATTTTCTGACAAAACAGTCCCCAGAGAGTAAAGTTTACTTCACTGTTAACAGTTTGGCCATGAATAATTACCTTCTCACCCACATGCAGATCATCCAGCCATTTCCTGACTAAAACGAGGGCAAAGCCATCACAAACAGGGAGATGTGTGCAAGTAAGACTTTACTAATACCTTCCTAAAGCCACGGGAGTTAGCTAGGGGAAAAAAAACCAAAATGGTACATGTAAGTAAGCCATACATCACTAAAAAAATAGAAGGGGATGTGTTTTACAGAGAGATGTTACACTTCCATATTGCTACCTCCCGGGTCACTACTAGTGTTACTACATAAAGACATTTACATACGGTTTTTGTAGAACCACATGAAAATGTCAATGTCTAATTATTTTACTAATTGTAAATTAGTTAATTGTATTACCTTATTCTTTCTGCTCCTTTGTAAGTTTGGTATTGAGATGCTAACTTCCTCAACTTTTAAAATCATTTAGATCTTTATTAAAAAACTATTCAACTAACTAATCTTTAATGAATTCATGTTATCTATGGACAATGGAATAATCAGATTTTTAAACTCAAATAAAGCAGTAATACATACATTTCAACTATATGTTTACTTGAAAAGAGTAATCTGCTAATACAATTGGAATTTACAAGGATTCTTGATAAATGTCAACTGAGAGAAGTCAATCTGGCTTCATTTTAAATATGATAGCCATGCAAAAATAAAACGTTTCTGCTTGATAACTTGTCACTGTTACAAGAGTACACATTCAAAATAGTACTTACTTAAATCAAGTTCTGTTACTTCTCTGAAGACTGAAACTTGGGGGTTTTTTTGCTTTCATTTTTAATAGGTATTTTATTTCTGCTTTTCTATTAACCACGATTTTTTTTATTATTATTTTAGTCTCATATGAAATACTCTTTAATGGAAACATGTTGGCGAGATTTTATTTCACAATGTTTTTACAGTTTAATTTTTTAATTTGAAGATTTAAGGCCTGATTCTGTCCTCACTCCTGCCAAGATAAATCAGGAACAACTCCACTGAAGTTTATGAATTAACAACCATGTAAATGAAATCAGAATCAGTTTTATATACACCACAAACATTTACTAAACATGCAGGCACAGCATTCAACAATAACTCAGAATAACGTAACTGAAGCAATTCACCCTGAGAAGAAAATAGATCATGTATCTCTGTAAACTGGATTTGGCAGCTATCTGAACCCTAACTTATATTCAGATCAGTATTTCAAAATAGAACATAAATGATATCACACCATCCACAATATGCTCTGAAAACTACACTGCTCCCCAGAACACATCTGAAACCCATGTAAAAATGGGAGTTTTCCTCTATGGCCCTGATGAAGCTAACTTTCTCAAGCCTTTTGCAAAGATCTAGAAGGCTAACAAGCGACAAATTAAATGTTCTTCTATTATTTTTAATTAGCACTGTTACATTATAATTTCACCATTACATGTTTCTTTAGATTGGAAGCTTTTCATAAAAAGGATCATTTTAGTTGCTCATATTGCATCTATATGCAGTGGAACCTCCAATTCTCAATGGCCTTAAAGCATACAAATTCATGTTAATTCACAAACAAATATAATTCATACCATAGCCATTAATCCAAAAGCCCATAAAGGAAAGGAGTGTTAACATGACCATGGATAAATATAATTATGTTAAAAATGTATCATTGCAAAGTTTTAATAAATGAACTAAAAGTGACACAACTTTTTAACTCAAGGTTGAGATGATAAAAAAAATCAGACAAATATAAGACTTGTGTGGTGGGTTGACCCTGGCTAGAGGCCGGATGCCCACCAAAGCCCACTCTATCACTCCCCCTCCTCAAATGGGCAGGGGGAGAAAAATATAATGAAAAGCTCATGGGTGGAGATAAGGACGGAGAGAGATCACTCACCAGTTACTGGCATGGGCAAAACAGACTCGACTTGGGGGAAAAAAAAAAAAAAAAATTTACTTTATTACAAATCAAAATCAGAGGATAGTGACACGTAAAACCAAATCTTAAAACACCTCCCCCATCCCTCCCTTCTTCCCGGGCTTAATCTCTTTCCTGATTTTCCATCTCCTCCACCCAGCAGCACAGGGGAACAGGGAATGGGGTTGGGGTCAGTTCATCACACGGTGTTTGTTGCTCCTTCCTCCTCAGGTGGAAGACTCCTTCCCCCGCACCAGCGTGGGGTCCCTCTCACGGGAGACAGTCCTCCACAAACTGTCCTTCCCATGACTGACAGTTCTTCATGAACTGCTTCAGCCTGGGTCTATTCCATGGTGTGCAGTCCTTCAGGAAGGGACTGCTCCAGCGCGGGTCCCTCACGGGGTCACAAGTCCTGCCAGCAAACCTGCTCCAGCGTGGGCTCCTTCAAGGGCTACAGGTGGTCATCTGCTCCACCATGGACCTCCAGGGGCTGCAGGTGGACAGCCTGCCTCACCATGGTCTTCACCACAGGCTGCGGGGGAATCTCTGCTCCGGCGCCTGGAGCACCTCCTCCCTCTCCTTCTTCACTGACCTTGGTGCCTGTGAAATTGTTTCTCTTACATCTTCTCACTCCTCTCTCCGGCTGCAAAGTGTGCATATTTTTTTTCTCCCCTCTCTTCCTTTTTTTTTTTTTCTTAATTCTGTTCTCACAGAGGCGTCACTGATTGGCTCGGCCTTGGCCAGCGGCGAGTCCGTTCTTGTAGCCGGCTGGCACTGGCTGTGTTGGGTCAGACATGGGGGAAACTTCTGGCAGCTTCTCTCACAGAAGCCACCCCATGTCCCCCCTCCTGCTGCTACCAAAACCTTGCCACGCAAACCCAATACAACTTGTCAAAAATTAGTGCCTATATTAGGGGCAGGAAAAAGGAAAAGCCAAAAAAAGCTAACAACAAAGTCTTGCTTCCCCAGGGTACTGATCAGTTTGAGGAGTTTACTGCAGCAGGACTGTAACTAACTGCAGAGTAGGTGGCTACAGGAAAAAGGTTAGATAAATATAGTTAAATTTTAAAAGTTTGATGTTTGGAAGCCACTCTTGGCTGGCCACTGCCAGCGGGACTGAGAACAATCTCCCCTCCCCTCCTGGACAGTTCTGCACCGTTAGCTCGGCACGCTGCTGAAGTACTCAATGACAATAAACACCACCATGGAACGCTGGAAAGAAAAATAAATCCAGTGCAAACATGGTGTCATCACAACAGGACTACAACTCTTCCAGAGAACTCAGTCTGCGACGTGGCAACCAGCAGCTTTTCCTGTGCCAGCTGTGGTCTCTCCTAAACTCAGCTCCTACGGTTCTACTGGCCATCCAGCCGATGGGCACGGAGCGTACTACACAGCTGGCAGGAGCTCCCGCAGTTGTTCACAGGGAGGATACAGCCCCGACTCCCAGCACTGACCTCTCCTTGGGCAGTCACAGAGATGCCGAGCTGACAATATCGGCCTCACAGTCCTGAGGGCTCACGTCTCCTCAAACGCAGCCACACAGCTGGGGACCAGCCCGCACGTCAGCACTGTCCTGTCAGTCATGGGATGCAGTCCCACACCAGCATCGGACAACTCGCTCCGAGACGCACAAAAGCAGCCACGCTACTGCCACTGTCCTGCCGTGGCCAAGCTCATGAGCACACCATGAGCCAGCAGGTCTCGCAGGCCAGAAGTTCCGAAACTGTGATCCACAAAGCTCTTCAAAATAGCAGAGCTCTCCTGGACAATTACAACAGCCTAATGTGCAGACACGTGCACAGCAACCTCCAAACAAGCAGTTACATATGTCCACTGGCTGGCAGGATCTAACTGCAGAGCCTCCTCGTTTTTGCACTTGCTCTGCTGCTGCCATAATAGAAGAGTGTAGCCAGCAACAGGATTCTCCTCTAAACATGTAGAGTCAGTAATCAGCAGGATTGGTGAAATGGGATGTGCTGAAAGGAAGAGGGCTGGGGTCCTGATTTGGTGGGGACAAGTTTATGTAGTGGGAAGGTTGGAATTTGCAAGTGAACTTCACAAGATCTAGGTGGGAGATAAAATGGTGGTGGCAAGAGGTGCAGGTACCTGGTTGGAAGTAAAAGGTTCCAAGCTTGCAGTAAGGAGAACGTGTGACAGCAGAATGGGGACAGGAATTTTTACTCTTCTTTCACATCTGTGTGGCAGAAAAAAAATTGCAAAGGTAAGGGGCTGACAGGAAGCTGTGAGATTCAGTAACTTTTTGAATTCTCATGTAGAGAACGAGAGCCAAAATTAAACAGCCAATTCCCAGCCACATTCACCAGTTGTGCTGGGAAGTTGCCATGTTCATTATCTTATTTTTGCTGCTCTTGGACATTCTTGGCAGGACAGTGTAAGCTTACAGAGGTGGCTATATGAACCTATTCAATTTTCTCCTTGCTAAAGCCCAACTCTTCTTTCACTTACAATGATCTTCTCCTCCTCCCTCTTCTGCTGGGCACATATTTCCAATTCAATATTCAGAAACTAAAACATCTTTTTATTTATTTCACACTGCAAAGTTGCACCCATTTTTCACCAGACCAGTTATATTTTCCTTTTATTTTTAGGATTTACAGTTTGTCCTGCACACAGTCTTTGGGATACATATACCAAACTGCAGCAAATCAATAATTCATTTGAACAACAACAACACAAAAAAAAATCCAGCAGGCTCCCTCTGACTCCTAACTATACCTGGACAGATGCCAAATAAACCTCTTCATCCAGAGCCATTTAGAGCTCTGTTCTCTGGAAGCCATGTGAGCTCAGAAAAAGTATGTTTCCAGGCAGAGGTGTTTATATTCTTGTACATCCTTCCTCACAAAATGAACCTTGCGTACATTCTAGTCAACCCCTGCATGTAAAAGAAAAGGGAAAGTGGACAAGCATTGAGCTATGTTTTTAATATCAAACAGCACCAGTTCTGACAGACCAGTGGGGAAAATAAGAACAAGAACTGCAGAGCTTTCTCTACAACCAGCCCGATGCCTGTGTTGCCCTGTACAAACACAGAGTACAAGCACTTGGACAGACCTCAATGAAACCAGCTCAAAAAAAGTGTAGGCCCTCTACCCAAAGCAAAAGATGGCAAAACTGCTAACAGTTACTGCGAAACATTAAAAGGAAGAGGAGAGTCATCTTGAAAGCTATGGCAAACAGAAATACATGCTGGAAGGAATTCAACATAGACAGTTCATACTCTTATGTTCATCAATGATAGCAAATTAAAACTGGCCTTATGCACTCAATGCATAGGACTGGAGTATTTAAAAAAAACTCAATATGTTAAGCGCAGTATATCTCCAGAGAAATTAGGTATTGACTGCATGCCTCAGTGAGTAGAAAATCTACAAAAATCCATAGGAGGCATTGATCCACATATTACTTTTTAACACTATGTAACAATTTTTTAAATGTACCTCGAGTGCAGATATAATTCTCTTTAATTATCAATCAACAAACAAAAAGGTAATACTGTTTATACAGTACGGTCTTTAAAAATGAACGCAATGAACAGATTCAAATACTAAGCTAAAACTAACAACACAGTTGCATCAGAATAGAAAGGTTTTAAATTTAAAAACCCCCCATGCAATGAGATCCGACCACCCAATACAGGAGTGCTGATGGTGGGTCAGATCATGTGGCAAAGCCCAACTTGGGCCCAGAACTGAGATTCAAAGTGGAGTCTAGGCTTAGACAGGGGATGTAACTGAGGTTGCAATGAATACTTGCAAACACTCAAACCAAACAAGTGCAGAAAGCCCCCAGGCAGCACTGCAGTGGGGAAGAGCCAGGCTGCAGAGCCCACAGACACTGAGCACAGCACAGGTGAGCTGTGCAAAACTAAAGAAAAAACTCAGCACGAAGAGCTGAGACACAAGACAAGGCAGCTGCTCCCAGCCTTTCCCAGCTCAGGGGGAATTCCTCTTCAGTTCCAGCATCAACTTAAAGCCACCAGCACCATCAGTGTACACCAGCATGCACTCAAATATGAATCTATGAATCTCTAGATAACTTACTTGAAAGCAGCGATTCACCATCAGCTGCCACAGGAACAGCACGTCCCACTCAGCCCTTACCAGAGGCTGACAGAAGAACACAGATTAATTCTACCACACAGAAGTGTTACCATGCAGTAGCTGCTGGTAGGAAACTTTCTGGATCTCAGTGGACTACAAAACCTCTACACCTAATGAACTCCACAGAGAGCTTGGGGAATAAATAGGCATGCAGCTGGGTTAATCTCTTGATTCAACTAGGGAAACACCAGTGTTGATTTGAATTAGTGGGAAGTCATTACATCTGATTGGCTTTATGCAAGGAGGTTATAATCTTTAAGCATTGCCAAGAGGCACTTTTGAAAGCCACAAAATCATAATTTTGCTTTAAGTTTCAGCATGTACCTCAAAACATTGTATATCTTCAGCTAGGTACTCTATGAATAAAGGCAGAGCAAGTCAGAATGTTCTAATTTTTCTAGCTCAATACAAGAGGGGCCTACAAGAAAGCTGGGGAAGCACATTTACAAAGGCAGGTAGTGATAGAACAAGAGGAAATGGCTTTAAACTGGAAGAGGGGAGGTTTAGATTGGATATTAGGAAGAAATTCTTGACTGTGAGAGTGGTGAGACACTGGCACAGGTTGCCCAGAGAAGCTGTGGATGCCCCCTCTCCGGAAGTTTTCAAAGCCACGTTGGATGAGGCTTTGAGCAACCTGGTCTAGTGGAAAGGTGTACCTGCTGATGGCCAGGGGGGTTGGAACTGGATGAGCTTTAAGATCCCTTCCCACCCAAACCAGTCTGTGATTCTATGAATACAGAAACTGATACTATTCAGGAGTTTTGAGGTTTGAGATATGTTTATGTTGCTAAGATACACTCAGGAAATGCCCTCTGGAAAAGACCTCATTTATATTAAATAACATTAAAAAAATTGGAACTATATTCCAAAAGCACTGAAATAAATATTCCACCCTGAAAAACTGGGTTCCACCAGAATGAAGGCTGTCTATGCAACTTTAATTTGCCAGCAGTGAAACAGTCTTTAAACGCTTTTAAGAAGAGCCCCTCACCTCAATTGGTACACAAGACTGCACTGAGACCCAGTCACAAGTCGGGAGTACAGGAGACTGTTGAGCAAAGAAGCCCCTTGCCCCAACTGTTGGAAACATCTACACAACTCTAAACCTCACAACAAGAGGTGAGAGGAGGGAAACCAGCCGCTGTGTTCTGCCATCTGGACCCATGCAATCTCCGACAGAAGTTGCTGCAGATGTCTATCTTCCCTGGGATGTTAAAAGACCTGCACAAATGGGAAACTCTGGCAATTTGACCTTAATGGATTCAGGCTGTTACAGGGTCAGAGCTGAGGCACGCAATGTGAATAGTTTGGATTCTCTTTGACTTACCAGATACCACAACATGTTCTGCTGGCTTTTCTGGCGGAAGATCAGAAAAATCTGCAGATTTTGTTTGCAGCCATTAACAAGCAAAAATTTTTCAAGTGTAAGATGGGGGTAAGCTACCTTTCTGAATATTCTGTTTTCTGGAATCCTCCACTTTTCAAAAATTCCATCATGGCTTTAGCTACTTGAGGGTGTAATCTAACCCAGAGACTATAAAAGTCAACAACTTAACTCACACTTGCATGTGCACATCTGCTTTGCCACCCACGTCTGTAAAATTTCCCTACTCTTTCAAATAAAAAGAATTATCTGTCCTGTAATCACATGCCCATTAGCAGACACTGGTCCACTAGACAAACTAGCTGCTATAACCATCCTGCTGCCAAATCCCACATACTGCAAACTCCACCTGTTCTTCAAACAGCATCCACATCAAATACTAGTCCACAGCCACACCGCTCACACTACCAGGAAAAACAGAGAGAGTCAGATCTCCAGAAAACACAGTCTATGCTTGGGAGGGCTCGAAGAGTCTAAAACAGATGCACCCTTCACCACAAAGTATTTTTTAGCAGGTGAAATTGTGTAATTGTCTTAGCAGCAAATACTTGACAGTCTTACTTCATTTTTCCTAATGACCAGAGTTAAACGATTGCAGGTTTTAACAGCGCCGCCAAATTATCAAGACCCTCTACATTACATGGTCAATGGTCCTTTTAATAGAAAAAGCAATAATATACAGTTGTTTGTGCCAACTAAAACTCATTAGAAAGTATTAGTTTAAGGTAACAGTTCAGCAGCTATTAACAAGCACAAATTTCTACAGTTATCACTTGTGACACTATGATCCTAGCAAAGCTGACAGCAGAAAACCGTTCCTTTTGTTTTAGATCTTGGGGGTGGGGGTGGGAATGGAGGAAAGAAAAGTTAACAAAAACAGTGTTTCGTAGCAAGAGTCAAAGTTTTTCAATAATCACCATTTTTTTAACTAGCATAACATTAGAATTGACTTTTTGTCTTGCTGACATAGCAACTGAGAAAGTTGTGTTGCATTGACCATATTGATTGTGAACAATGCAGCCATCAGGGGGACTTTGCACCATATATTTTCAATATTGACCTCCCATTCCCTTTTCCATGGCGCTATGGGTCTGCTATTGGATTTGGACTGCAGTGTAATAAACAGCTAAGGTTTAATTAATGGTAAATGAATACAAGACATAGGTTACGACTTTAACTAATTAGGGAATTGTTGAATTAAGTCTGCCTTGGAATGCAAGGCAGTACAATCAATATCCAATAAAAGGACTATGTATGTAATTTACCTGCAAATGTGTTTCCAATACCATCAAAGTGAGTTTAAATAAGTAAGATATATGAAAGGCTACTGGAAAAAGATTTCAAAAAGTTAACACTTTATGGCTTAAAAAAAGGTTTTTCTCCTTGCAGAAGGAAAGTCATCTTGAAATATCCTCTTATAACACAGATGGTGACAAAGCTCTCCCTAAAGGACAGTGCAGACTCAAAACATTTTTCCTTGACAATGCAACATTAGCAAATATTGCCTCTGCCTGTCTACAGAGTACAGCAAACACAAACCAGTACTCCCAACATGAATCAATTAAGTTTAATGGCAAGCTCTTCTTAGGGCATCTTGGTCCCCCTTTCCAATGCAGCAGCCTTGCAGTTTTAATCGTGCTTCCCCCCCCTTCCCTCGCCAGCCCTCGAGAAGTGTTCCCAGGTACAAGACGAGGTCACCACACAAGGGTCTGATCAACCCTGAGCAATCCCCAAGACTACTTTTATCGTACACATCAGCTCACACAGCCTGATTACTCATTCTGTAATCACTCCTCTGAAATTAAAAAAAAAAGAAGAAACCTACCTACTCCCTTGTGGGCATCTATGCTGGTAAACTCTATTGTCCCATTATGGCCCTTCCTAGGATTTTCCTGATACTGCTTGTGGTTCCCATTGGGACAATATCTGTAGGAAAGTCCATAATCTGCAAGATAAACCTGGAAGACATGAACAGACAAATGAATAATGCTTTTGTCCTTTGAAAGTATAACCTTTATAATTAAGTCTTAAGAAACTGATAGGTTAAGAACAGCCTTAGATCTAAATTTTATTAAACCAAATGGTTCCTCAGGATAAAATATGTACAACTGGGGGCCGTAACAGCTGCCCTCCCCATTTAAAGCCTTCCACTACTATACTCTTATTTCAGTCGAGTAGAATTTCAGTCTTTTTATTTTGTTCCTAAGCTCTCTCCTCTCTAGGTGGGCACCTAGACATCATAAACTGCAATATGCCTTTTATGTATCCTCACATTGCTTATGGGACTCCTTCATCTCTTTACTTAAACAGGCACATACACACCCCTGTTTAAATTTTCCATCTGCTGAGACTGAATAATTTCATAACAGCAGTGCAACCTAAAAGCTGCAGAAGCAGCGAGAGGCAGCAGCTTCCACCTGGCTGGACTGGACAGAGGGCTCCAGTGCCAACAGGGACTGTGACGACAGGGCTGCTGGACATTAGCCTAACTGTAGTCTCATCTTTTTCAATGTCACTGTCAGTAACTTTTTACTGGCAACAACTATTTAAACATAAAGTGTAAGATAAAACAAAGCAAAACAATCTAGGCCTCTCCAACCCAAAAAGTACTCTTAGTAAATCACTCTTGAATTTCAAATAAATTTTTAAAAGGCACAGAGCCAGACTTTGATCTAAGTTACTCTGAAACAAATCCATGGAGCTAAATCAGTGTAAGAAAAAAAAAAAACAAACCAACTTTGGGACTCCACTGTGTAAACTGAAGCAAGCTCATGCATTCTAACACATTTACCTTTCCATCCTGGAACAGGTGATTTTTTTTTTTCTTCTTTCCTCAAGATGCTTCACTATAGCGATCTAACTAACCAGAGGGAAGAAGCCACACAGTTCTGAATGACGTATCTGGGAGATGCACTTGCATATTCTTGGGACTTAACTGTGAAAGTATTAACTGACTTTAAACTTAGTCTTGCTCACTTTTATGGTATTTGAAGCTGAGAACAGAACAGCTCAGGAGAGCTGAATTTTACTTTCTGTTCTTCTGCTGCCTGTCAAGACAAACCCCAACATGCTAGCTGGCTCCTACGCCTCTGTTTCTCTACAGGCACGATGCACGCAGTATTGCACCCAGGTCAATCCTGCCACTAACATAATTTAGATTAAGGGCACAAATCCATTCTATGAAGTTCAGATTAACATGTTCTACACTCCAACAGGGGTGGACTTAATACATGCACATCGTCAATTACTACAGTGCAGCTGACAAGCAGTAACTTGTTGAAAGCAGCTGGAATTTAATCACAATCTGTCCACCCCACAATATCCCATAGGTTATTTTCTCACTGTCATTTTCACACTCCCACCTGGCCCTTGCCCCTTACATTGACCAATTCTCACATTAGGTAATTGCTTTTTTTAAAATAAATATCCAAGTTTAGTACTTTCACATAAAAAAAAATAAAATGCTACAGACTGTTACTATATTGCCAATGGAACTGATCTCTGGGGCAAAAGCTAAATCATCTGAAGGCATATAGAGATCATTTGCACTAAATCATACTATACTATAAAGAAAAACTTTTTCTTATTTGAACCTTAGTTTCATTTTCTCTTTAGCTACAAAATAGTTTATCCTATAAAAATCTAAAATAAACTCTTCTGGCACTCTCTTGTAATTTAATTATATCATTCCTGGTAGAGGAAAAACAAACAAACAAAAAACCCTCAAGAAAACTTCACGCATTCTTTTGTAGTACATTCTGTTGAACTACAGATTCCTGTTTGTGCTCCAGGCAGCTTCAAATCCTGGGATGGCTGGTCTCTTGGTTTTACTGTTTCTGCTGCAGGATCTGTGCTTATCTGGAGCGTGTAAGCTGGGATGCAGCACTCACTTCCTGCAGGGTGATGGCTTGTAAGATTATCAATGATGTTTTTCACCTGACAGACTACACAAACTGTGATACAAGATTAAAGACCGTAGGCACGTTTAGAAAATCTGGGACAACACATAAACTTTTTTGGGTTGACCGATTTGATTTTCTCCTGCATCTGTTCTCCAGTGTGTTTCTGATGCTCTGGTACCTGTCTTAATTGAGCCCACAGTCAGTGTGACAGAACTAATTTAAACTACCCTCATATCAAGTCTTCTGCATCCTTTGTGGGCTGGGAAGGAGAGACTAGGCTAGAAGGTGTATTCTTCCCAGGATAAATGGTATATTTTGGATTTTGTTTGACTACAGATTTCTGATATGTACAGTTGACCACGTACAATAAGATGAAATACAGAGCCAATTTCAACCTCTAAAAATTCAGGCTATGCCTTATATTAAAGAGAGATTTTAAATGTTAGGAAAAACAATACAAGAAAAGCACCTCTGCCAGCTTATTCTGTCTGGGCTGGAAACGCTTGCTTATGTGACAGACACTCCCATATGGCAGCCCAGCCTTGGTGGTCTTTACAACTATCTTAACAACAGGGACCCAGCAACTAGCCATAAATACTTGCTAGTCAAACTTGAGCTATGTAAAAGTTATCAGTTATCCTACAGATCAATCACAGTAACCATGTGCTCTTAACCCAATTTTAAGCAACAGATTTGCTTAAAATACCTTTAGCAGCAGTATCAGCAGAGCAGTTTTAAGTTAATACTGAAAAACCCCTCTAAAAGTGAGAAATAGCTTTAGGTTATCCTGCCTTGACTGATGGTGACAAGACCTGGAAACCAAGAAGCAATCACTTCTTAAAGCTGCCCACATGCAATTGCAACGACATCCGTGATTGCACCACAGCTTGCTCTGGAAGTTGGCCATGAGTGTCATTGTTCAGCTTACTTCTAGCTGAGCCATTTAGCACTTCCACAACTTTCACACCAGTTTTTTCCCACAAAAACGCAACTAATAGTAGCCTCTCAAGGCAAAGCTGCTTGGCCACCAACAAAAATCAATCCCCTTCAGCTTGTACAAAACCAGCAATGCACTGTTACAACCTTGCCACAACCATTATGGCAATGACTACGTTATTTTAAATTACCATTAATTTCATTTCATCAATTCTTATTATAACCCTTTCATCATTAAAAAGATATATAGTTCATTATAGCTAGTTGTCACTTTTTGATGATGTTACACAACGTGCCCTTCCAAATTTGCTCAGAACATAGTAGGTAGGTGTAGTTAACGAATTTGTAATTTGTTGAGGGGTTTTTTTAAGGGTACAGGGAGGAGAAAAAGAGGAGTATCAAAGAATACTGAGAAAAAATTGTAAATTTATGTGTTTCAATACCACAAATACTTTTCATCTGCATGCTTTTTTTAGGAACAACAAAAGAAATAAGAACAAAAAGAGAACAAAACATATGCAGAGTAAGATAAACAAGACACCTGAAACAAGAAATGGTAACAGGGATGATGAAGGCGCAACAATGACATAAGCCCGGAACTGCTGGGTTTAGCTGTGTTTCATTGTACACTCCTTCCCCACACTTCCTTATTTTAACTCTTGGTTTTCTTTAAGTTTCTCTTTTTTTACACACCCTAGTCTGCACTAGAGTCTTAGCGTGTGCTTAGCATGGTCTGCTATTAATAGATTTTGTTATAGATTAGCAGCTAGATTTCTAAAGTCTTTGCACTTAATTTCATGCAAACATGAATGTGCCCATCTTATTCAAGCAAACAGGCACAAGCAATTATTTATGTGCACAAGCAACCAGCTGTAGATTTGGCAGTTGTCCTTTGTATGCATGACTCCCTCACCATGCTTTGTATCTGAAGTGCTAAATATCTGCTAAACATAGAAGACTCTTACAACTTGTATACGTGATAACTGCACTGATGTGGGAGGCCATAAGCCTGCCACTTTGGATTCTCGTGGTATTCTCTTTATCTTGAAGTACATGTAGCAGGAGATTTGTTGCTGAAAGGATAACAATACAGTGATTTTCTTTGTGCATTTTCTTTCCAACGGTTCCATTAACAGGCTTATGCAATGTGCTGTAAATAATTAAGTAGATACCTACTAATAAGAGGTAGATTGGTTGCTAATGGCCATACTGCTGTCAGCTTCAGTTGGACACTACACTACAAAGGCTGAAGATGAACTGAATTCCATCTTGGGATAGGAAGTCTCAAATATAGTTATTGGGACAGAAATAGCATCTTTCACAAAACAGAAACTAAGGAAGGAGGAAAGCGGGTTAAACAATGGAAAGAGGGGAAGAAATCTGCTGTGACTTGTCAGTGGCCAGTCCCAATGCTGGAATCAACTGAACTCCAAGATATTTGGGCCATTACTTAAAAAAAAAAAAAAAAAATATTAAACCAGCATAAACAGTTTTATCCAAATGTAGCAGTAGGACTGATCAAAGAAAATTAAGGCCATCTGATTGTGAAGCTACATCTCAGATCAGGGGTGTAGCCAGTATCCATGACTTAAAAAACTCAACTTTTTCTACATGGCATCTCTGCATACTGTATCCTTTCTAAAAGGATTTGAAGGAGAACAGAAAAGATTTTCATTTTCTCAATTCATCTGCTCTTTAGCAAATCTGTCATACCAGACTAAGAAACAGGAATCACAAACATTCATCTCACAATGAAAATATCTTTAAAGTTTTTATGTATGTTTTTCCCTAGGATCAGTGTGTAAGCTCTGAATCTTCTATGCTGGTCCACTGAAAGCTGCTCTTAAAAGTTAACATTTTGAAACATTTTTGTATTCTTCTTTTTCCCTTTTGGTTAGGGCTAACTATGATAATCAAGTTTGAGAGTTTTATTCTGTAACTATCTTGTCTAAGAAACGCTTAAAATCAAAATCAGAACTGAGGTGCAAATGCAATTAAAATTTACATCTTAAAAATCCAAATAGACAACTTCTGGTACAGACATGCTGCAACACTGTAGCATGTCTGCACATATACTTCATAGGGAGAAAAAAGAAAATACTATAAGGTAATTGTTTTGAAAAGGCATTCTTCCAAACTGTACTTTATTTACTAAAAACTCTGATTTTAAGCTCTTGTCCGGTGACTACTTGTCCCTTTTAATAGTATCACAGTTTAAATGAGTTTAATGGATTTGAATCTCTTTAGAGTCTATATCAAAAATGCTTATTCTGCTTTATCACACGAACAGTTACTACTATGCACCAAATTATCTTTAACTCGCCACAAGACTGAGACAGTGCTTCACTTGTTCTGTAATTTATAGGTCTGATCGCCTCAAGTTTTCTTTCAGGCCTCTCTGAGATTCATGGGCTGTATACTTCCCTCTGCACATCACTTCTGTTATGTCAGTCATTGTGCTGGGTCCCTGTTCAGAAACATACTGACTAGAGAATTGACCTTTTGACCTGTAACTCACTGAATGGCCTCGCTCCCTTCTATTGAACAGATCTGCAGCAAGCTGCTCTTTGAGGTCAGTTGATTCTGATCTAACTATTTCTAAACATCATTTGGAGGTCACAGAGTGACAGGACCTTTTCTTTATTTGCTTCTCCGCCTTGCCACAGAAGGTAGGGGATAACAGTATAGATTTCACATGTTCTTTCAAAAAGGGGACTATGATATTTATTGTTTGTGGTGTAAATTTACCAGGTTAATTTACAGAAGAGAGTGTAGCCGCAGAAAGTCTAACACAAAAATAATCTTTTTTGGACCTGCAGGAAGTCAGTGGCAAATTCACACATAATAGTACATATGAACAGCCACTAAACGAGAAATGCAGAGTTGAGTATAAAAATACCCATGCTTTGTTAAACAGAGATTTCTCTCTCTTCACTAAAACAAAATATGGAAATACATTTTTAATATATGTACTTATTTTAAGATATTAGATATGGGTTTCTTAAAAAACAGATTTCTAGAATTAAAGAACACTTCAAATTTATTCTCTCTTAAAATCAGACCTCAAAGAGCAAGAACTCACTAGCAAAAAATTCTTACCAAAAACTCACCCAGAAACTGTTAGGTCAGACAGCTTTATTATGCCAACTTCCGCTGCAGCTATAGGTCTCAGCTTGTATTCCTGAGTTTGAGTTTGTCACTGGCTAGATGCTCTCACTCCCTATTTATGAGATTAGTTTGATCACTTTATTTCCTAGTTCCACTGTTTTTTTAAAAAAACAAGACCAAAACAATTTATCTACCCCATTTTAACAAAGTTGGACAAAACACTTCACAGGCATTTGGTAGCAATAACAGAGTTTGAGATTTTATCTGAAGCACCTAAGGTTAATACAAGATTGCCAAATGAAAATACAGCATCTCCAAAGGACGACACAACACAGGATATTCCATATTTAGTCTGGGGTAATGCTCCACAGAGCTTCCCAAAATACTGTCCTGGTAAATACACAATACATTCAGCTCACCAACAAAGACAGCTTGATTTGTAGTAAAGGCTGTCACAACATCATGAAGTCTTACATAGAAACTGGACACATGCGAAATAGGAAGAAGCAACTTTCATGGCAAACTTACATGCAAATTAATGGCACATGCAAATAGCCAGGACATGGTAAATGCAAAATCATCTGTGCAAGTACACACCCATAGTTCTGAATACCTAAATCTGTGTGAGGGTACTGTCTAGTACTGCTCCTAACTCAGGTAAAGAACATTTACTGAAGTACGGGGACAGACAGCACATCAGAGTCAACAAATCCAGGGGAAGAATACTGAATTACGTGGCATATGTAGGTCTACCAATTTGCAAGTTTCAGCTGTGGTGTGGGTATGATTATTCCTTCTTTTCATGCCCTGCAAGCCACAGAGCATACTTGTTTCAAGATACAGTGCAAGTTGTGTCCAGAAAATAATTTTTTATTTGACCAGAAACAGTCTCATTAAGCCATCTGCCCCTGCTATGTAAGCTAAATACAGTACTCATTACCTTAAACACATTTAAAAATAATCATCACTGTCTAGATGGTTCTACACTGGTATGGTACAGTTATCGTGGCTTCAGTGAAACCAACAGACCTGTGGCCACTTGTGGAATTTCTGGGGTCCATGACTGGGAAGTTTATCTGAATAATATCTGAATAGCATCTGAAGCATACAGAAATTAAAGTTTAATTCATACTTTACAAATGCAAGCAAGTACTAGAAATTATCTCCTGTTAGCTCTTCTGAATTAGAACGTGAGCTTTTTAAAATGTTTTATAAAATTATTTCAGAGGAAAAGAAACTCCACTGAAACAAAATTCTACACAAAACCTCAACCGTAACATACACTTTGTACATGTTGAACTAGGAGCTACTTAAATTGGAATATCTATTGATTTCTTTTATTTAATAAATATAACAAGTTATATTTCCAGCTAAAGCTTCTGTCCTGCAACTCACAAGTACCTTATTTTTAATCTCTCAATGAGATTATTGAAAACAAAATACGAGTAACACAATCTTCATGCAGACAACATGAAAAACAAAATATCACCCCACAATCTAGCTAATTCAAAAGCAGCTGATCAAAGCCAGCTATATGTCTTAAAATTTTATGATTACTGTAAATGGACACTTCCAAAATTATTTCAATGTGAAAAACAGCAGCATATCTTGCTGTCATAAAAATACACAATAGCCAACACAAAAAAAGTAATTTGAATTATGTTAATAGGATTGGGTAGCAGATCATTTTGCCTCTAAATAGCCTCCTTCTTTGGATTCAGCAAGCTAGTAATCACTGCCTAAAAACATGGCTGTTCTAAACAGTCATCGTAGTTTTCAAATTCTCTGTTTTAGACAGTTGAAAAGTTAAATTTGAATCCAACATTTAACCTGAAACTTGTAAAAAAGCAGCTATAGTTCAACGGTTCAACCTCCAACGGCAGTGAGCTGTTTTGCAAGGTCTGTTTCTTCATGACTGCAGTAGAAAAACAAAGATTGAAAGGAAACAGGAAGTATTGTTTACTATTATATTTACATGAAGTTAGAGATGTCCTTTTTTCCTAAATGATTTTTTTTTCCCCCAAGGAAAACGCATACTTGGATTTTATTAACTAAAGAAAAAAATACATCATAAGAACATGTAGAGTATGAGAAGGTCAAAAGATTCGTTTCAAAACATTTCACCAAAACTCTTCAATTTCAAGGCCAGCTTTAGGCTCTGGAGTGTTAGAGAGCAGCAACCTTAATCCTACTCACCCGCTATATCCACCACAATAAACAGGACATAAGAGTTACTGACATAGAAATACAATTCATGACAATATTAGAAAGCTAGAACTTCCCAAGAATGAAATGGGTCACATCCTTAAACTCTACCAATATACTTAAACTGGCATAGCCTAGAACAGCAATTAGGTCCTCTAACTTACTGTCTCAATCAGCTTACCCATCCATACCACTATTCCAGTCAGCAGAGCACAAAGGAAACAAAGCAGAGTTTCTCTAAAGAGCCACTCTCAGATTCGTCGTGAGAGGATGAGAACATTCATGCATAAACTTCTTTTAATAAGTGAAAGTTAATGCAGAATATACATAACTTAAAACTATTAAACAGCTATAAACACATTAGAGTAACAGAGTAGATAAGTCAATATGCTTACCTCATGTGGGTTGGTGTAGCCCAAAAGTAGATTTGCTGCTTTAATGTCACCATGAACATATTCATTTTCATGTATATATTCCAAAGTATCCAACTACGAAAGGATTTAGAACAGAAAATATCATCATCTCCACTCTGCCCTTAACCCTACCACCAAATATTTCTAACTTATATTGTGAGATCAAAGGCTACACGGACTGAGCTGACAAATTTGTTCTGAGTTAGAGCACAAAGATTGCCCGCTCTGTCCACAGGGTCTTTTTCTACCAGGCACATAGCTGATGGCAAATCATAAACAAGTCATACTTTGCCATGAGTATCCCTGTGTAACTAACCTACAAGTACCAGCTTATAAGCTCACAAAAGCAAGAAGGAAACTAGTACTTTACAAACACTGGATGAACCGCTGAGAACACCAAGCTTTTAAAAAACCCCATATTCAATCAGCCCTGAAGGTTTAGAGTTATTTGATCCTGACAATTATTACATGATTTACACTTCATGTCACCACCCGCCCTCCCACCATCATCCTTTGTCAGCACTTTACCAAGGTATGATAGTTCTGTTACTATAAAACACGTTTCCGCTTGGTAACTCATAACACATGACAATCAGACAATCTAATCTTGGCTTTTGGAAAGTACAAAGAGTATTAGAAGTTTGTCAATTATGCATCTGCAAAAGTCCTTTACTTTTTTTTAGTATTATTATTATTATTCAGGTTAAAAGGAAACTGGTGGTGTCCAGTCTAAACCCCCTGCTTCAAGAAGGACTAATGTTAAAGTTAGATCAGTTTGTACAAGAGATAGAAGCATCAAGTTATAGAAGTCCCCAAGGGCAGATGTTCCAGTGCTGAGACATTCTTTCTGAAAAAAAATGTTTTCTTTATATTCAGTTGGAGTTCTTGCAACTTATGACCATTGCGTCTACTCCATTTGCTGTGCACCTCCGTTCAGTAACAGCAGTCTTTCACAATACAAATATTACAAAGGAGCACAGATAAAATCTTCTGTTAGTGTGTGCCAGTCTATACACCTGAAAAAAACTAATATTTGCAGACTAGCCTAATCCTGGCCTGTACAATCAGCGGGTTCAGCAAACACACTGAAAATTTTGCATTCAGGTATGCAATTGTGAACTTTGACAAATATGGATGTCTAATACAATAACCTTCAGACACTGGAAAAAAAAAATCAATACACTTTAAAGCACATGAGAATAGGCTAACATATCTCAGCCTAGACATAATTTGAAGTGTATGGTCTATATTTTAATCTATGAGAAAAAAATTTGGTTTAAACCCACCATCTTCCAGTCTGCAGGACGTCTTGATTTTCAACTTAATAGTTTTATTTTTTAAAAGGATGAAAAATAAGAAAATATATAACATTTACATATGTTTAATTCTAAACACAATAGCTACTGAAAGACATTATACGAGAAAGATAATTTGCTAGTTTAATTCAGCAAGTTGGAGACATAGCAATTTCCTCCCTCTGTGTACACACCATTCGTGCCCCAAGTTGCAGAACAGTCTCCTTCTTAAATCTGCTTCCACAATCTTCAAAGATTCTTTGAAGGTCTTCCCCCAGTCTCTCCATGACCATGAATCTATAGCTACCAGGAAATATATAAAATGGAGGAATCCTTTAAGGCAAGACTGTAAGTTTGTGTCAGACTGGGAGGACGTATCTCCATTTCGTTGAAAATGGATCTTCAGTCAATTTGAGGCTTAATTACAATTCATTTTATTACCTTTTTCCCTTGTACTCAGCCAAGCCTGATCCCCAAAACACTGGAATTCCTAAACATCTTATTTTTTTGAGATTCATCCATTTTCTTACTGTAATAATAATAAAAAGATAATATTGGGTTAAAGGTAACTAGAGAATTTCAGGTTTGGTGTGGGCTTTTTGTGTTATTTTTGTTTTAACTATCAAGCCAAGACTTTGAATGAAACAAACAATACATTTGGCAGTTGGTGTAGCTAATAATCAGAAAATAACTCTATTGCAAAGTTCTCTGCATTCTTCAAAACAAGAAGCATTTTTTTGTTCTAGCAACGTGGTACTTTATTTCCTTAGAAGGCAGATAAGCAACTATCAATAGCTGAAGAAATAATTCCTTTAGAAGCCTTACTTCATTCAATACAAAATGCTTCAAGGTATCAAAAGTGCTTACGTCTACCAGCGATCTAAGTCATCTAAAGTCTTTAGGGCAGTTCCCATGAATAAATCACATCCTTGCTTAAGTGTCTCCAAAATCAAGTGCCTTGATTACCACTAAATCCTGTGATGATTACACACACTCTTAGCTCTGCACATGAAAATGTTTACTAGCAGAAATACAGTCACCAATTAGTCCACATAGTACCTCTTTTCTAAGGCTGGCCTCTCTCTGGAGTCCATTCATTGCTGTGCACTCTGCAGTGCACATGCAATAAATTTGGCACGCTTCTGTTCCACCTTCTGATCAGAAAGGACAAGGGCAACAACCAAGTAAAGAAACCTACAGCAACCCAAAACTATTATAGCACCAACTAGGATTAGTTCAGTGTATGTGAAATGAGTTGGCTACCAAGCTCTAAAGCAACAGTTCTTATCAGAAGCAGTTAAACCCAAACTTGTTCTTAAATCTACCTGAATCAGAACTGATATATTACTTACTATGTTCTTGTTTTGCAGCCCTCTGGTAAAATTTCAGTTCAGAAAATAAGGGGCCATTTTCAAGATATTCCTATTGAGAAATAAATAAACTTAGTATCATGAAATGTATTAGACAGACAACAGTTTCTAAAGAAAAGCATATGAGAAATTCAGAGAATGCAAAACTCCCTATTTGCCCACCTCCCATATACCATGCCATCCAAAATATAATTCTAATAAGTAGCTAAAAAGAAAAATTGTTTGGCAACACATTTTCATAAACAACACATATTATTTCAAGAATTATATAAGACCCTGTTTCTGGAAATATTGTAGATCGGGTGTGTTTAAGTTCATAGTCTGATTTCCCTTAGAAAGTGTTAAGGGCAATGATCGAGGAAAGAATCAAGTCAAGGAAATACTCTGTGTCATGGAAATGACAAATATATCCCCAGGTAGGGAAAGTGTACCAAGATATAAAAAAAAACCCAAAAGCCACAAGCTTACATACAGACCCAACGCTGAAAATAACGACAGATAATTAGGAGAAAGAACTGCATACAAGTAAGGAATTTAGAAAAGAGATCTATACATTACCACTTTAATTACATGTACTGCATCATCTTCTACAGGAACATGAGTTTGAGGGGAAGCTGCAAAATGGGAAAGAGATGGGAATCAAGCTGTATGCAACAAGATATAATTGCAAACAAAGACCAAGCTAACACTGCATAAGGTGACCTAAAGATACCCAACATTTTGTCTGAATTCCTGCTTTCAAAGTTCAAAGTTTTGCCACATTCAAAGAAAAGCAAAGCCAAACCAATATAGAAATTTTAATCAACAAGTACAGAAGCAATTTTAACTCACATTTTCAGAACTCTCTCCCTCAATGCTAATTAAAGAGTAAGCAGGATGTCCCCATTGCACATTTGCACCACAGTGAGGTATTCCATTATAATGTTTAAGTCATTCCAGCATATTGGTTAACCTCTGCATTTAGTTGCTGTCAATCCACTGTTGTGACAAGGACACCACTTAAAAGTTATGACCTACATTATGCCTCTAGACAGGATTGTCTGCTTTCCTCTATTACAAATTAATTTGGCCCTAGAACCTTGATTTCTATTCGGACATTATTTATACACTGGCCTAAGTTAGGGATAGCACAGCCACCACCTGCCTAAACAGGAGATAAGGGATTGTGCCTCTTAGCACAAGTAGAGATTTCAAAACAATAATTGACCACATGTGCCAATTACAGCCCAGGAGACAGAACCTCTCTGCACAGACAATGCAATCCTATTTTCTTCTGACCCTGAGAGAACTATCAGCTGTCTCTGATACTACTGAAGCTACATGTAGCTACACTGGGATTAAAATTTAATGAGACTAAATCACCTTTTAGAATCATCACTGAAGAAAAAAAAAAAAACCTAAAAAGAACACAGTTCCCAGGAAATAAGTATCCCTTTCAAAATTCTTATAATGATCAAACACCAACAACAGTCCAGGTGTGAAACACTTCAACTATCAGCACACACAAAAATCGACTACTTTTATCCATATAATAAAAATCAAGCAAACTGACCTAATCAAGCCACCCAAGCTTTTTTTTTTTTTTATGGTCAGGGCATAAAAATATTTTTACAATGAACAGACTCCTTCAGTTGCCATCTTCATTCAATTCTGTTCAGCACTTGGGTTGAATCTGACAGTATACACACCCCAAAACCCCACTGGCTTCTGCTTGACACTTCCCTGTGTGAATGCTTCTGTGCTAGTAACACATTAAGATACAATGAACCTACCCTAAAACAGTAGCTCTGGAAGGTGTGAAGTATCCGTAGACTTGGATGAGTAGCAGTCACATTCAGAATGTAATTTAAAACTACCATACAACCAGAAAGGAAATTTTGGTAAACTTTGTTCTTACCATATTATTGTCCTGAACTGGAAATTAAGGCACAGGTGGTTAAGTCTTCATCTTTCTCTGCCACATATAAACTATGTGCTAATAGCTGAAGACACTAGTTTAAAGGAACACATCCCATGTGTTTTCATTGGATTGCACAACATCATATTAATCATAGAATGGTTTGGGTTGGAAGGGACCTTAAAGATCATCCAACCCCCCTGCCATGAGCAGGTACACCTTTCCACTAGACCAGGTTGCTCAAAGCCTCATCCAACCTGGCTTTGAAAACTCCCAGGGAGGGGACATCCACAGCTTCTCTGGGCAACCTGTGCCAGTGTCTCACTTCCCTCACAGGAAAGAATTTCTTCCAAACAACCAATCTAAACCTTCCCTCTTCCAGCTTAAAGCCGTTGCCCCTTGTTCTGTCATTAACTGCCTTTATGAAAAGTCCCTCCCCAGCTTTCTTGTAGCCCCTTCAGGTACTAGAAGGCCGCTGTAAGATCTCCCTGGAGCCTTCTTTTCTCCAGGCTGAACAGCCCCAACTCTCTCAGCCTGTCCTCATAGGAGAGGTGCTCCAGCCCTTGGATCATCCTTGTGGCCTCCTTTGGACTCGTTCTAACTGGTCCATGTCTTTCTTGTGTTGAGGGCTCCAAAACTGGACACAGCACTCCAGGTGGGGCCTTACGAGAGAGGAGTAGAGGGGGAGAATCACCTCCCTCGACCTGCTGGCCATGCTGCTCTTGATGCAGCCAAGGATACATTTGGCCTTCTGGGCTGCAAGTGCACATTGCCGGCTCATGTTCAGCTTCTCATCCACCACCACTCCCAAGTCCTCTTCAGAGCTGGTCTCAAGCCACTCATTACCCAGCCTGTATTTATGTTTGGGATTGCCCCGACGCAGGTGCAGGACCTTGCATTTGGCCTTGCTGAACTTCATGAGGTTGGCACAGGCCCACCTCTCAGGCCTGTCAGGGTCCCACTGGATGGTGTCCCATCCCTCCAGCGTGTCAACCACACCACACAGCTTGGTGTCACCAGTAAACTTGCTGAGGGTGCACTCAATCCCACTGTCCATGTCGCAAACAAAGATGTTGAACAGCACCGGTCCCGACTGCCGAGGGACTCCACTCGTCACCGCTCTCCATTCGGTTATCAAGCTGTTGACCACTGAGTGCGACCATCCAGCCAGTTCCTTATCCACTGAGTGGTCCATCCATCAAACTCTTGTGTCTCCAACTTAGAGACAAGGATGTTGTGCGGGGCAGTGTCAAACGCCTTGCACAAGTCCAGGTAGATGACATCACTTGCTTTAGCCTTATCCACCAGTGTTGCAACCCCATCATAAAAGGCCACCAGATTGGTCAGGCACGATTTGCCCTTGGTAAAGTCATGCTGGTTGTCACCAATCACCTTCTCGTTCTCAATGTGCCTTAGCATAGTTTCTAGGAGTATCTGCTCCATGATCTTGCCTGGCACTGAGGTGAGACTGACTGGTCTGTAGTTCCCCAGGTCTTCCTTATTTCCCTTTTTAAAAAAAAAGGAAATTACCCAAACAGAATTAGATGTGCTCCCTTACTGACACAGAAAAGAACCGGTGTATAAGAAAATACATTTTAATACCAAGTTACTTAACAGAGGTTTGATAGGTATAGAGAAGTATAAAATTTAAATGTATTTGAAAGAGTCTGACCTAACTTCCCAGTAGACATCTTGACATTTTATAAAGAGAGGCCTCATTCATGGTAACCTGGAACAGACAGTAACAGCTGTCAGGGTAATGAAGAACAGCAATTAATGGGAGGCAGCACAGCAAAAGGGCCTAACCCCCATGGTTCTTGCACTATGCTGGCGTGGATGCTTTTTGGAGTCAGACTGAGAGAATATCCTGAAGAAAAATAAAACCAAAACTACCTAGCAATCATTACAACGTGAAAAGGAAGAAAAGTCTGACAAAGCTCAACAAGATACACAACAGATGTTCCACAAAATGAGTAACATGACATTCAAATCTACAAAAGGAGAAATGGTATTGTTTTTACTGCACATACATGAAACAAGGCATAACATTCACAATAAATAATGCTCTAAACTTCTTACACGGATAACACTTAGACAATAATCACATACACAGCGATAAGCCAAAGTTGCATATATACAATTTGAATTAACCATTCATATATCAGACAGTAATATTTTAACTGCAGCTTAGAAATCAGAGAGACTACTTTTTTGTCCATAACTAAACATAAATGGTTTTTAAAAAATTGTCTCATTACTATGTACAGTTCCTTAGCAGACTGGAAAGGCTCCCAAGGTTTAACAAACAGTCTGATTACATACCTCATAGACCACCACCACATACTCTCCTGCGAGTTTAGCTCATAGTTAATTACTGGATACTCGTAATTAGCCATGTGCTAGCTTCGTTCTGTGTGGTAGCACATGGCTATTTATAATATTACAATCAGTTAAATGCTAGACTCCAGGACAGGAAGCAGAGACCCTGCAGGAGAGCAATGCTGATAGGCAGGAGGTCTCTGATGGCATATAAACACACACATAGAGTTCCAGGAGCACTATATGGTGAGATTATGTTTGCAAAGGATATCTTAAAATAGCGTAACAAGTGTGAGAGTTCCCAGTTTACAGTTTATGTTGCTTTTATCAACTAGAAATGCACAATTTGCTTACATCTGGGGGGAGAGGTGTTGATGTATGCACACAATCAAAACCATTGTCTCCATAACTGTTAACTGGGAGCACTGGCAGAAGATGAAACTGTGTAGGGGGCTGTGGCTGTTTCCATCTCATGCCAAGACGAGTCTCACAAAGCATTTGCAAGGGGCAAAGGGCGCAACTCTATTTTCCCTTCCTCCCCTTCATCCCACAATCGCAGCTACCATGCCAGTGAAAAGCATACAAATTTAAAATACACTCTGAAATAAAGCTCTGCAGTAAGATTCACATTCTTTGCCATAACTTCCAACTGTTATGCCTACATAACACAGCAAATAACTTACTTAAAATTAACCCATATCCAGAATTCCCTAGTTTCACCCAGACATAACAGTTATGGTCTTATCATCCACTTTAATCGTGCATTTCATCCATTTTTTTGCTGAGTGCCACAACCTTAATTAATGTAGCTTTCTAAATGTTAATATGACATGGTAACAAAAGAGTGTCTCTGGATGAACTGCGATTTCCTACAACCACACAGCACAATTGCATGCAGTCTGACAAAGAAATGTGCCAATTCTATTTGCCAGTTCAAACGTGCTTGTTGTAGTTTTAGCAGTTAATTTGTGGCAGTCACATTTGGAATATGGTGAAATATTTTCAATGGCTCTCACAAAACCAGTTTTGTTGACAAAGTTTACACAGTGGAAAAGAAAACAGCATTGATTTGGCAGTTTGAAAAAACATCCCTGCTCCTGTCCACAGCTGGTGTCTTTGCCACTGCTGGATATTTTGAGGATATATTTGTTTGGGAAACATGAAATAAATTTTTTCGGTAGTTCTTCAGTTGCTAGCACATTTTTTTGTTTGTTTCATCGGTTAACTAATCCTGAAGCGTGATATTGTCAGCTTAGTTTTTTTCAGAAATAAAAACCTCAAAAATAACACATTTTGAAGTTACAGACTACCTATAAAAAAAGCTGGAAAAATTCTGAGCCCATTTAAGTCAAGCCAAGAGCTGTTAAATTCAACGGTTAACAAACTGGGGGGGAGTGTTGCTCGGAGCATCAAACAATAAAAAACAATCCAAGTTGCAGGAATATAGTTACTAAAACAAAAATGTACACAAATAAATAAAAAGTAGCATCTGCCATTTAACACACAGCTTCAAATATTTCCTACATATGGAGGGTACTAAGGCAAATATTTAAAGGCTAACAAAGCATACTGCTTCCCCTTCATGCCTTTGCAATATCAACTATTTTCCAAAAACTGAAATATTCGGTGCTTGAAGGGTGTTTACAATCCATTTTTAACATAATCTAAGAGCTTCTCTGCTCACATTTTTACTTTAAAGATGCATCTTCATTTCCTGGACACTCTTTTCTGAGCAGTTTATGAATAGCTTTCTTTCTAGATTCTTCTTCTAGGTGGCTTTATAAATGCAGACTTTTATTATACAAATTACATATACATAGCCCCCTGGACCATGCTTGTGAAACTATCTTCCACAAGACCCAACTAAACTGTTTTTTGGTAGAAAATTGTGCTCAACTGATAAACTGTTTTGCAGATAACTGCAAATGCCACCAAGTTAAGAGCATTCAGTACTGGTAGGAAATTTCACTACATTTCTTACTCATCTTTCTACGATACCTTTATTTTGATTCACTAGAGCCAAAGTTTTGTATTCCACAGCAATGGAAGCCATTGTTTGACTTTCAAAGTTAATTACTCTAAGCTGGAATAGGTAAGACACATCCTTTAACCCCAGGCAGAAAAGCTATGCATGGTCTGCTTTTACAGCACTCTCAGATGGGAGTCCAGGCCTCTAATATTTAAAACTTGATGCACAAACTGTTTTTTGGCAAGATTCTGCTCCAGCCCATCTGCTGGTCTGACACGGTGCCCACTCAGAAGATACTATGCCAGTTTCAGCGGGGTACAGGTGCCAAAGACGGCTGAAGGGAGTGCCCTCCATAAGGCAACAGGTGCCCTATCTTTCATCCAGAGCTCTTCCTGTTACTGCTCAGAAATACACCTTCCACTGGAAGGGAGGGATGGAGGGAAGGAGAGAGGGGAAAAAAATAATAATAATTAAAAAAAAAAAATCAAACCTGCTCTTTTGACTTTCTAGTTTTACCTAGCATGCCATGGTCTCAACTCCCTGACCAGAACTCTCACAAGGGAGACTAACGAAGAGCAAGACAACAGCTCCTAAATCATAAAATTGTACATATGAAAAAGAAAAAAAACAAAAAACAAAACAACACATTATATGGCAGAACACTAAAGTGGAATAGAAATTATCTCTACAGACTTTGTAGCAGGCTTTAGACTACAGTGTAAAAATTAGTTATGCTTTCAAAGTTAAGACTTCTAGCCTACAGAGAACCAAAAAAAGAAAGAGGGAATATCCAAGAGTAAACAATCACTAGCAAGAACTTGTTGAGGCAGGGAGTAATTCCTCTTTAACAGATGGGAGCAGGCTGATCCTGTACCACATGGACAGCCCTAAGGATCCACCAAGCAGCAAAATCAGGCTAAATTTGTGGTTTAGTTTGCCTACAGACACAGTGAAATATTAGGTAACCTGCTTGCTATATCTATATTTATACAGTTTAATACTAGTGACTAGATAAAGGCTCTTTCCTCAAGTGCTGTTTGTTTGCCAAATAATTTATTTTCACACTAAGGTTCACACCTGCAGGTACAATGAGACCTTTGCTGAAATGCATTATAACATCTGAAGGTTAAGAAAAATCCATCCCTAACCAGACAGTTACTTGCTAGTACTATTAATTACAAGGTTTTGCTATTAATATTCTTCTTTTCATTGAGTTTATAAAAAAATCAAGATGAACATAAGTTTTTTGGTATAATTTTTATTACATTTTTAATTTGCTTGCTGCACTATAGTAAATATTTTCAGTGAAATTAATTTAAGCAACTGTTGAAGTACTTCTTTTCTCTAAAATCAGTTGCTAAAGCTGGCTTCCTAACACAAACCAAGGAATGAACAAGCATGACACAGGTACAGCCCTGCTCACAGCCATACAAATTATCCATGGAAATTACTCTTTCTGAAGTAGAAACAGTTTTTCTTTCACAATTCTGCCTTATTCCCAGGACACCAGGCCTCAGAATACCAATGGCAGAATGGTACTATGGTCCAAGGTTAAAAGCAAGAAAGACCACCAACCACACCTCTTCTGTTCCTCCACCAGCAGCAGAGCTCCCTGTGCTGCTGGTATTAAAAGACAATATTCACTCATTTAATCTCTGTTTACTGCTCAAGCAGATATTCTTTGCCTCTTTTTGGGAAGCAAGGTCGGGGGTGGGGGTGAGGGCGGTGAGAAAAAAAGGACAGTGTGCTGGGTCTACTGGTAACAGATCTATCACTGATTTATGTACTTTCCTGAGCTTTCCGTATTGTAACAACACAAGCATAAATAGCAGTCAAACAGCAATACATAAGCACCTGCTGCAAAACCAAGTACAAAAAATAATTTCCAAACTCTTAGTTTTCACCTATCACTTACAAATTTCCATTACAATATATGGGTATATAACAATTAAAATACATTTACAGCGTAGTAAGTTCTATTGTAAAAAAACACTAAAAAAGTGTGTGTGTATATATATAAATAGATATTTTAAAAACTAATATATTGCAGAACCATTAGTTTCCATGAGAAAGAAGCCTGCAAGTAGATAGTGCTGTGTACAACAGATTTCACTATGATAGTGGAATCTTAACAAAACATTGTATGACCTTTCTGCATTTAAATTTTCAGTCCAAATCGTACATTAATAGAGTGCTCGCAGCAAAACTAGAGAATGATTTATATAAAGACTGGTGTTAATTACTGGCTATGATCAGGAAGATAAATGAGAGAACGTAAGGCTTTCAGAAGCACCCTCTTCAACTCTTGTTTAATTTTCCAACGTACTGCCACTGTTCTCCACAGGGCTACAACCTAGGCATGAGACCACCAACATGTCAGTCTTCCGCAGTTGCTCTCCATTTTGTTTCCCCTTTTCAAGAGTAACAGTTCTGTCTGAGATGCCTGACAGCAAATTAGCACCAGTAACAAAAATAAAATAAAATAGAACTTCTAAAATACAACAGCATAGTTAATTCCAGCTTGTGATCCACAAAGGCAACACTTGAGAGAACATCTCTAGATGGCTTCTATTGCTTCTGGCAGCAGAGGAAGCTCTCGTCTTCAGAAGCATTGGGAGGAATCTGTACTTGTAAGCCTTCTGCTGCTGGATTCACTCTGGTCAAGATACAAATGCAAAGGGAATCCAAGGGAAGGAACAAGTCAACAAATACACTGACAAGAGGGCACAGACAGGAAAGAGAAAGAGTCATTAGAAACCCAGGGAAAATGTTTGTGAAGCAGGGCAGAACTTGTAGATAGTGATAATTTTCATGTGCATAATTAGAAGTTTAGGAGCCCTGTACCTGAAGAGAGTATTTGCATTCTAGGGGGTCAGGGTCAGTAAATGGCTTTCAGCAGCTTTGATTTAGTGAACAGAACCTTCCATGGAAGGCATACCTTGTAAATATATTTTGCAGAGATACCATAAAATTTCTCAAGAACGTTGTTATAGATTAATGGAGAATAGAGTACCCTTAATGAGAAATTAAGCTATAACAACACACATCAAAATCTTTACAGCACTACTGTAAAAATACTTATTAAAAGATATAGCCGGCAAAGTTAACCTTTACTTTTATAAAAGGGCTGTGCTGTTCATATCTGGCAGGCAGTCGAATCTATCTCCACTTTCCTGTCTTGCCCACCTCCCTACTGCTCTTCCTGGGTTAGCTTTGCACTGAAAGCTGAGTGGTCCTCTCACATCTTGCTGTATATGCAGTACAAGCTAGTCTGAACAGCACAGAGAAAGATGCCTCTGAGCACCAAGCATCCATATCTTACTCTCAAAGGTTCATCTACTTCACTCCCTCTGACTCTCAAAGACAGCTGAACTCTTTTGTAAGATCAAGCCCAAAAAAAAGACACTAAATGGTATACTTTACATAATATAAACACGTATCCGAGATGAAGAGGTGGACTAAACAAGGAAGCTTCAGTCAGTGACAATACTTAGCGATAAATCTTGCCCATTTCCTCTTTTAATTGCAGGATGAGCTACAAGGGAAACTAAGCCTTCAGTTCAATGCTACATGTAACTTTCACTACCCCTTCCGAAAGAAGGGATTAAACAAATACAAATACTATTATAAAAGTGGCAGCTGTATTTTTGCAGCCATGCTGCCACTTATGAAAAAACACAGAACAGTAATACCACAGGTCCCAGACTGTATTCTCATTCTCAACTAATCCCCTGACTACTTTCCACCCCAGTTCAGTGGGAGCCAAACTACAAGAAACACCACAATATATTAAATCACCTCAGCTGTCTGTGGGATCAGGCAGAAAGCTAACCAAATCTGCATGAAACTGACTGAATCCCAGGTGCTAAACCACCCACAAGGTCCAGTGGGATTTGACTGCAAGAGCAAGTGACAGAGAGCTATAATTCCAAGTGATTCAGGAACACAACATTTTTTGTCTTACACATGGAAAACCACACCCACTACAACCTTGCTTTCTGCACTGCATCCCCAGTTCCCAAGTTACTCCCCTTGCCTTCTGCAAGTTTCTGTCTTCCTTTCCCTTATCCTGGAATATTCAGAGACACCTGAACTTCACTCCTTAGCTCATGCTAAGGTCTATTTTCTTATGGTAATACCTCATATATGCGCTACACGCAGCATCTCTCAAACATAACCAACCGATGTTTCAAAGATCATAATAAGCTATCAGATATATCAAAAGGAAAACAAATGTAAATATTCTAAGCATGCTAGCCTTTGATTCCTCTGAAACTGCAGTTAGTTGAAACTCCTATCATCCCCACTAGTTCAGTCTGCAGAGCAGTTAGGTACATGTGCACTCTATGAATTCCAGAGGAAACACAACCAGAAACTCCACCAGAGGAACCCATCAGATGCACTCCAACTCCCAACAGCAACACAAAGATTCAAAGCAGTTCCTTCAGACAGCCTCAAACCATGTACTTGGTGAAGAAATTCAGTGCAGCAGACCACAGTGAATCTAGTCAAAAGTAAAACAAACCCTCAATTTCAGTATAGGGTAGATGTAGGGCCATAGCCACCACTGTTGCCATTTACTCATTCATTTCTGTTGCACCAAACTACTTGCAAACATATACACAGCTTTAGTTTTTCTCCAGGTTTTTCAGTGACTGTGTTTGCAGAAAAGCAGGTTGTTACTGGAATCTTTTTGCTTCATTTACACAGGCATTCAGTGGAAAAAAGTGCACTTTCTCCTTCTTTCTAAGAGCCAGTTTATGCCTTTTTTTCCCCTTCTAGAAAGTTTCTCCACTCAAACCTGAAGTCTAGATGCAACCTAAGACCAGATGGTACAAGTAAAATTGTCCAACCTCCTGTAGTTTACAGCCACACATTAATAGCTGGAAGAACAGTACAACTGGGCAACCACTTTAGAGAAGCAACATCTGACCACATATGGGACTATCACACCATGAAATAAAATATGGATCTTCAGTTGCTATTCAGTTCTTTGTGATTAACCATAATGGACAGGAGGAGGAAAAAAGGAGGGAGAGGAAGAACACTTCAGTGCAATACAAAATGTTCTTCAAAAGCTGAAAGCAGACAAGCACCATGAGATAGCTAGACAGATGTAACAAAGATCACAGTAAATCTGTCACCAAGAGACCAGTGCCACACAAGTGCTGCATTTATGACTGCAAATACAAAAAGAACACACATGCTAACCCTTCTGCAGAAAACACACACCTTTTCTCTCTATAGTAGGTACCTCATGCTACAATTTTACACTGATGGACAACTCCTTCACCTCCATGAAACCACACTGAATCCAGCACTGCTCTGCATATTTGAAAGGAGTCCCCACACACAGAGCATCTCACAGCTACCAAAGACAAAAGAATTGAGAAGGCGCAAGACACATGATGCCTGTTCTAATGAAAATTTGTCTTGTTATAAAAATCTGGAAATTACACTAAGAGGAAAGCTCATGCTGCATAACAGTGTATTAACAGATTATTTTCCAACAAATCACTCAATATGAAGGAAACATCACTAAGAGATCAACTGAAAAAAAGAAACCAAGAGTGGGAAACAATCAAAACTGTATTTTCCACGGCACAAACACACAAAGAGAAAAAGCTTAAAAAATTAAGATACAGCTGATTTATGCATAAAAGGAAGTCAATTTGTATATAGGAGTGATCTGCTTATCAAGTTTTAAACATTCATACTCCAAATACAGAGATAACATATTTCTGACTTAAAAAGATCATGTTTGGCTTCAGGGACGATGCACTGAACTGCTTCTAGATAATTCTTTACTGCCATCTTAATACAAAAACTCAATTTAGTCCCCAACAGTCACTGTGGACTAGTTTGCCTGTATACGCTGTGCAAAAAAAAACCCAACCCAAAACCAAACAACAACAACATCAACAACAACAAAAAACAACAAGCCCTCAAAAAAATCAAAAAACAAACCCAAACTTATAACATTGCCTTGAAAACAGGATCTGCTCTTTCACTGAGACCAGCAATAGTAACATACACTGTATCTGCTTCAGTGACCCAGAATGCTTTACAAACTGCCTTTCAGAACCATGCATTCCTTATAAAACACAGGCTGGGTGAAAGGCAGCAGGCTCTTCTAAAGAACATACAGAAACATATCTAGGCTAAAGCAAATAAATAACAGTATTTCCACCTCTGATGAAAGATTTTAATTCAGAAGCAACACCCAGCTAACTACTGTTATTGTTTCTTGGATGAAAAATTAGTCTTGGCCAGAAGATAACATTGCCAACAACCAGAAACCTGGAGTGCTCCAGAGCATAAGACTGGCATAAGCCCAAAGTGGCAGCTCATGAAAGCATCACCATTACTTTGAAGAGCATTATCTGGCAGTGCTCGTTGGTAATCTTTGACAGCAGCAGCACCTTGTCAACTCCACACAAGCTCCACAGAAAAGTGCACTGGGAGCCAGCAAACTGGGCTGGTCGGCCCAAGGAGAACACCCTGCACCATCAGCAACACTTCTGAACAAGGACATCCACCAGAGTGCTGAAACAGTCACAAAACCACACTCCAACACAGATGCCCACTAGCATGTAAACTACAGTAATTTTTTTTCAACTCATTCTGTCTTATTCATGTAAGAAAGTTACAGAGAAATTTACAAGTCACCCTCGTAGTCACCACCGGTATTTTACCTAAATAGATCAAGCCAAATCCTCCCTGGCCGATCTGATTGCCCAGCCTCCAGAATTTTCCTTCAGTGTCTTTCAGGATCATGTCTCTTGGGAGAGGAGCTGGCAACTTGCCTCTGCCGCGATCCTTAGGCGGCATCGCACCTTGAGAGAGGGAAAACGAAAGAAAAAGTTTACTTTTGTCAGAAGAAACGATATCACTCGATGCCCAACAGGCACCGAGCAGCTCTCCGCGGCCTCCCGGGCAACTTCCCCTCAGGGCGGCGGCCGGTCGCCGGCTGGCTCTCCTCCGCCTCAGGGCCAAAGGCCCGGTAAGTTGAGCGGCAGGCCGCGGCGGCTCACTCGCAGCCGCCTCCTCTCCAACAGCCGACGGTAGTAATCGGCCCACGCTCGTCCCCATCGCCCGCTCCCCCCACGCCCACCTCTGCAGGAACCCCGCAGCCTCCCCCCGGCGCTGGCTGCAAACTTCCCAGCCAGGAACTTCCTGCAGGCTGGGCCTGGGCAACAAGCGCCCGCCCGCCGCAGCAGCTGGAGGAGGAGGAGGCGGGCCCCTGTCTTCCCGCGGAAAAAACCCGGGCCGGGCCGGGCCTCCCTCAGCCGCCCGGCTCCCCTCAGCGAGGGGCGGAGGGAAGGGAGGGTGTTGCGCGCGGTTTCCCGCCTCCCCGCAGGCAGGCAGGCAGGCAGGCAGGCAGGCAGGCAGGCAGGCAGGCAGGCGCTCGCGCAGCGTTCTGCCCGGAGGCGCCGTCCCCGGCCCCGGGCTGCAAGCGGTGAGCGGAGAAGTTAGCTGGCGCAGTTCATTCCCGTCACTGCGGCTCTCCCTCTTCTTCAGCTGCACTTCACAAATGAGGAACTAACTTAAAAGTGCTTTGGTGCATATGGAAGTAGTTGATCGATTGTTCCCTGTCTGAGGTTAAAAAGAAAAAATTTTAAAAAAAGGAGAAAAAAAAAGGTTTGAGGTGCAGCAAGGATTTCAGGAGCTGTAATGAAGTCACAGAGCTGTCATGGTGCCATCCCTCAGGCCGCTTCCATTTTTACCTCAGGATCTTCCTGGTATATGTGAAGGATCACTTCCGCACACAAACACAGACTCTGACCCCAAAAGAGCATGCAACACCTGTATTCAGGGTTTGGGGCGGGGGGGAGGTGTGCTGTTTTTGGTAGTGGGAGAAAGCCTACCTTGTGAGAGCAAAAAGCTCCCCTGGTGCCAAGGCAGAGACCCCCCAGCCCAGGCTGGGTCAGTGAGCACTAGAGAAACACCTCTGTGAATCCATACTGGTGACAGGAAGGACTGCCCTGAAAGAAGGTAGAGAGAACCTGGAGGAGAGGCCATTGACCTGAAAACAAAAGATGACCATCGGCCTAAACAAAGAGAGAGCCTTCATTGACAGGAGGAAGGGGAGGACAAGGAACTTCAGACACCCAGTTCAAGCCCATGGAGTAGGAGAAGGCAGAGGAGGTCCCTGCAGCCCATGAAGGTTCAATGACGGAGCAGATACCCCACATATAGGCCATGGAGGACTCCACGCTGGAGCAGAGAAGCTGAGCCTGAGGGCAACTGTGAGGGAATTGGGACCCTGAGAGTCACTCACTGCCAGAGGGGAGGTGGACCCCCAGAGTGGGGGTTGAGTCTGCAGCCCATGGATGTCCCCATGACAGAGCTGAGGTCGAAGAGGTCCATGACTCCATGGGAACATCTCTCTGGGACATCTTGTTCCTGGACTTTCACACTGGGAAGAATGGCAATGGTGAACTTCCTGCAACCCTCATTCCCTGTCCCCTGTGCCGCTGTGGCGGGGGAGGTAGAGAAATAGAGAGTAAGGTGTTTTGAGCCTGGGAAGAAGGGAGGGGTGGGGGGAAGGTGTGGTTGTTATGTCTCATTGTGTTACTCAGGTGAATGGCAATGAATTAAATTGATTTTTCTTCCCCAAGTTGAGTCTGTTTCGCCTGTGCCCATAACTGGTGAGTGAGCCGTCCCTGTCCTCCATTCCTAATCCTGTGTCCCCTTTGTTGTGTCTCCCATCCCATCTCACCAGGTTGGGGGAGTGAACGCAGGACCACATTTCCCCCTGCGCTCCTCCCAAGGGCGACATGCAGGTCCTACTGTGGGTTAAACCACCACAATTAGATATTCCTATTTTTATTTTATTTTAAGTACAAAAGAACTGCAGTTGATTTCCATTTTGTTCCCGCAAAACCATTGAGAATACTCTAACACCAGGAAGCAAGAATACATTGATTTGACAAAAGGTTGGGGTTCAATGCAAAACTTTACACTTCAGAAATATAAGTTGCTTTGAGCCTTTATAGTGCTTTTTATTCATGAGCAAGGATAAGATCACAAATAGAAAAGGTCATGTGGTTCTGGGGAATACTGAAGTCATTAAGAGAAACTACTGTAAAAATAGTCATTATAAGCTAATAGCAAAACTGAAAGTAGAAATAGATACACAAGGGTCTGTTTCATTGTTAATTAATACAGTAGCATATGCAATCTGTTACTGTTTTTGAAAACTTAAATCAGCGTATATAACATCCATTTGACTCCTACAACACAGATGATACCTACATAGGTAGCGGAGGTTTAAGGTCTTAAGTTATTAAATGAAAGCTCCCTTGTACTACTAAAAGAAAAAAAATTGCATGTTTACAGCTTCAACTCCATCCAAATGGAAAAGTATCTGAACTCTTAGCCATCTTCAATATCATACAGCTCTTTCAGAACTTGTGCAGTTTAGCAGTATCATGTAGTATAAAAAGATTTGAGATAGGTAACCTGCAAGTCACAGAAACCAGGTTCCACAGGAAGAAATTGTGGGTTGTTTGGGGGTTTTCTGAGAAAGAACAAACATAAGGTTAAAGATTTTGAAGATTTTATCATTCATTACAAGAGTTAAAAAAACCTTCAAAGACAAATGTACAGGATATAATCAAGACTAATAATATCACTCAGACAAAAAAAATACTAAAAAGAAAAGTTTCCTGCACATAGAAGGTTATTTTGTTCACCACTTACATCCAGAGGTTTATTAATAAACAACCATAACTGTTAGGCCCATGAAAATGTATGCAAATGTCACTAGCAAGCTTTTAATGCAATTCTGTTCTAGACAATGTAAAACAAAAAAATAACTTACGGATTTAAAAAAAAAAAAATCAACAAAGATCAAAAATTGTACCTGAGAAAAGCTCTAATTAGATTAAAACTTGATACTAGGACCTTTGCCCTATAAATCACACATCCCTGTGTTTTGTGGGTGGGACTATGGAAAACTGTTTTCCTGTTGGGCTGAACTGGAGACAGGATTGATTTTTTTCTTTCTTTTTTTTTTTTTTTTCTTCTTTTTTTTTTTCTTTCCTCCCCCTGCTTCTCATCAGCCAATTAGCAACCCTCCCAACAAACATGACGTTCATTTAGTCATGTTAAAGCCTCCATTGCCTCTTCACAGTTGCTTCAAATTAGCAGTTTGGGGATGTGATATAAAGGTCATGAATGGCCAAAATAATTATAGATATGAGTGTGGGGTTTTTGTTTGTTGTTTGGTTTTTTTTTTTTTCAGGAAAGCCTAATCAAGATGGAAGCAATTTCTCTTCAAGGTGATATAACCACCATTACTGCTAAATTCAAGAATCCATATAGGACAAAGGTGTGTATGCTAATAAGATTAAAAATATAGAAATCCTGCCAGTGGACAAGTGAAAATGCTACCAAATTGTGGTTATTTCTTCCTAATGGTGCATGGCTACAAACAGCTGAGGGCCACAGGCCATTCTGATGAAGTGTCTACCCCTCATGCAGGTCAGGTGGGCATCATCTCGTTACTCAGAATTATATATTAGATGTAGAGGAAGAAACTATGTCTGGATGTTTGTTTTAGTGCTCTTGATATAGTTAAGGTTGTACTCCTTTGTTTTGCTTGGTATGTGCTTGCTGGTATACAATGCACGAGGAGATTCTCTGCAGAGTCAGTACAGGTATGGTTGCTTTTGCATTAATGGAAAAGAAAATAGTGGTAATGTATTTTTTAGGTTATTCTGTGATTGTTCCTAACACACTGTGCTGTCTCATTCTGCATTGTAAATACAGATACCTAGTTTTGGGATGAAGATATGAGTGTAGACTATTTTGCATACTGGATCAAAGTTATATACCCACATAACTTTTGAATATGTATGGCTTTGCTATCTAGCTATGTATTGAGGTGTCTGGTGCTTTTTAATATCTGTCCTTTTGGATTTGTATGTGCCCAAGAAGCACTTCAAAAGTTAGAAGTAAGCCTATACAGTACGAACTTTGGAAGCTTTATCCTGATCTGTGTCTCGGAAGCAGCACTCTACTCCTTATTTTCTTTCCAGAATAAGTTCTAGACTGTGACAAAAAGCTTTGCTGTATTATTGTGGGTTGCATTGAAAAAGTGTGGTAAATTCTCGGGAATGAGCACCTCAAGTATTTAATAAGAGGAAACTTTTACTCTCTGTCCTGACCCTGTATTTGTTTGTCTTAAAGCACTGTACATTAAATTTTAGGTCCCTTTTCCATTTATTTAAATCTTTTTTTCCTCTCCTTGCTCAAACCTAAGCTCGAGTAGAAAAGATTCAGTCAATTATACGAAATCCTGCAGTATCACATATACACAAGCCGCTTAAACTTGCTGCAGTAGGTGAGCAACTTGTAACTTCTCTCACTGTTGCATTGTGATGCTTTTGTGGTATTTAACACTGACATTTTAGCACTTCCACATTTCATTCCCTTCCTTCACTCTGGATCTTCTTGTTGCTTAAAATATCATGGTTAAATTTAAACTAGAGATGTAACATCTCTGTATTAAGACCACTGATGACAAGGCATCAAGTTTCAGACTGCTTCCCAGTTTCTGCTGAGAAATCTGTTCGTGTTCATGCACCTGCACAGTCCCATGCACTTGCTATGCTTATTCAGTTGTTGCTGTGCTTGCTGCCAGTTTCTTAGAACTTTTCAAGTAATTATTTTTTGCAGTATCAAGGGATCTCCGACATCCAGGGGGCATGTTGCTCTACTCAGTCATTGTCTAGGTGCATTGACACCCATTTTAAAGACTCTTGTCTCTATTTTGTGTGACTAGCCCCATGATTGAGATCACATAATTACAATAATTAGGAGGCTCACCTCAGGATATTATCGGAGCAACCCACCCAAACCTAAGTCCATATGGTCTGAAATAGCTAATGAGTCAGTTAATGTGCTATGTCCAGGAGTAATGGACACTCAATATGGATGGTGTGAAGACATTATTTACCAACTTCCTGACTGATTAAGGTTTTCCATGTAGACAGTTCTTGTATTTTGCATCTCACAACAAGTTCAAAGTATTAAAGGCTTTTACGTGTTAAACGGAGCAGAAGAAAACAGCTGAGACTATTAAAAGGCTGGCAGGAAATTAGCCCTCTGTGTAAAGAAAATAATAAAAAAAAATTGAGCTCTTGGAACTTTAATCTTAAATATAATACTGCAAACAAATTATTTTAAAAACTCTATGAAAATACAGGAGATGACAGTGGCAATAGGTGCAGTAGCCTGAGTGAATGACTCCCTCCCACACTGTCCTTCTACCAGAAAATAAATGCCTTCTATAGGGGCAGCTTTAGCCTCTGTAACTTGCCTACCCGGTCTCCCTTTAACACTTGCCTTGCTACCAGTACCAGAGAAATGTGTCATCAGTTCTGTGTCCTGAACAAACCAGAATAGGGGATTAATACAAAGAGGTCAAACCTGCTGGTGATAAAAACATCAAAAGCCCTGAAACAGGGAAGAAGTGATGTCTAGTTTTTGAATGAGCGACAAAATCTGTCTGTACAGTCAGGGTCAGGATTCCTCTCCCCAGGTCTCTTCCTACTCTCGTGTCATTTTAATGGTTGTTGAGATGAGATGTTACTCCCAGTTCCTACTATAACTGAAAAGACAGTTGGGTCCTGGGTGAGTTCCTTATCTCTTCCAGTATGTCAGAGATTTTACTGCTCATGCCTTTAGAAAGCAGTTATTGATGATGAAACAGTGTTTTCTTAGCAATGCTTATTTACTTTCAGAAATGTGCAAAGAGATAGCGCAAGTCTGTTGTTGTTAGAATGGATTGTATTTGCAGGGAGAGCCAAATGTCTAGTGGTTAGAGCAGAGAAGGAGAGCAGGAATTATTTTGCTTGTGAGAGTAATTCCAGGAATCCTAATCCTGGCCCTGCTACTGACTGACATTATATGAATAATTTCATATCTGTTTCATTTTATTCCTCTGTAGCAGTCCAAGTGGCTTGTTTTATGCTTGCCATGGCTATTACCTGATGGTGAACATTAGCCCTACCTTATCATGGGACATGTGATGCATTAGAACTGGTTTCCTGTATAGGCAGCTTGAAGATATGTTTTCTGTTGTTTTTTCAAGGTTTTTCTTATTCAGGCTTCTCTCCTTCAAAACCAAACACATATGGAACACACACAATTTGCATGAAGTTAAAGGTATTACAGCCTTGCAAAGAAAAGTGGTTTGCCTCCACTGATGTTCTCCTACATTTTATCTGAGGCATAAAAGTAAAGATATGCTGGTGCAGAAAACAGGGGGAAGGTTGCTAAGCTTCCATAGTGCTTATTACTTAGGTACTAGGTCTTTTCAAAGGTGATCTAGAAATGGAAATGAAGGAATTACAGGAATATTATCAGTAGCACACCAGTGTTCTTGGTCTACACGAAGCAGTGACTTCTTATTTTTCTATACAGCACTTTGTGAAAAGGTTTAGAGAAACAAAGAGGAATTTGGCAAAGCGCTCAGGGAGAAGGTGCATAGACACATTTAAGCCTTTCCACTTCTAAGATTATTCACATAAAACTGTTTGAGAGGAGAAACTCATCTGTCATAGCATTCATTATTCACATATCAATGCTACTTTTTTGTATAAAAACTTAATTATGATGATGGGATATATTAAATATGACTCATTTTACTGCAAGATTGATTTTTTTTTTCCTGACCTCAGAATAAATATTGATCTTCATGATCTTTAAATATATTAATGGCATATTAATAGAAAGTAGCCCTGACTGTGCAATATTAATATATTTGCATTGTTGTTTCTCAGATCTCATCCAGAAGGAAAGAGGCAGGATGCCTTCTTTTCCAGGAGAAATCAGGAAGCTGTTGATTGTAATGACAATTCAGACTGTTTTCAATTTGTTGTTGTGCTTTGGGGTTTTTTTTGTTGTTGTTTTTTAATTAAAAACAGTGGTGAAGTGGAAAATGGACTGTATAATACATCTAATAAGGTAGTGATGTGTTGCTTTTCCAGCATGCCCGGGAAAGCAAGGCACTGTCCTTAACTGATAGTTCTCCACTACTCATGGCCATGCATTCAATTTCATGAGCAGAACCATAGTTGTGAAAGGAGACTGACAGGATAATTTGGCAGTTTTAGTTGGTCAGTTGAGTATCTGTGGCTCAGATTTCTCCAGTAATCATGCTAGTAATGTCTGTAACAGCTGATTTCTTTAAAAGCAGTTAGCTTATTCAAGTCAGGCTTTGCCCTGCTCACCCGTTCTTTTTTTTTGCTTTTATAAAGACTCTTGAAAATCCAAGCTTAGAACTGCTGTTCTAATGGTTGGCTGAACCAAGACAGATATGCTGTTTTTAAATATTCCTCATAGAGTAATTGTATATGACTTTTCTATAAAATCTGCTCTATAAAAAGCAGGGGTAAGAGATTATGCATTGAAATAACCTTTAAATAATAATGTATAGTTTCTAGAGGTCCTGAGAAAACAGTGCCCACTTAGAGGAGGAATACTTGTATGCCTTTTATAAATGCTGTTTTATGAGTGGTCTTTCTGTTTAATACATGATTTGAGTGTTTTGTGTCAGGTGACATAAATCAAGAGGGAAGATTACAACTTCCATTTAGTTTACAGGCAGCAAAGAAAATAAATGTTCCTGCTATTACATACTGTCATACAGAAAATACTTACAATTAGGAAAGGAAACTGATTTGAGCAACTAATAATCTGGTAGCCTGACTTCAATAGTTTGCAGCTTTAGAACTAACTTTGAAAGGAAGAATAATGACAGTCCCTGATGATAAATGGAAAATGGAATAAAATGAAGTGTTGCTTTGCATCATGCCAAGCTAACTTGGTATCTATCTTTGCTAAGATAACTGGTTTGCTAGATAAGAGAACTGTGATAGAGCCAATTCATTTGGCCTCAAGGCATTTAATGCAGAATCACGTGGGAAATTATTAGTTAAGCTGGAGAATGTGTGAGTAGGTGCAAAAAGTGGGAAACTGTGCAGAAAAGGGCAAGAAGTAATGAAGTGAAGAGGGAAACAGCGAATGACAAGGAGTTTACTAGTTTTCTAAGGATCTACCTCAGGACCTGTTTAATTCAGTGTTAACTAATTTCATGAGCAAGAACAACAAAATAGAAATGTTCTTATACAATTTGCTGGTGAAAATAAATTTGTGAGGCACTGAAGTATTGGTGTAACAGAAATCACACAATTTCATAATACAAAATTTGAGGCTGTGCTTTTTGAAACTGCTGATTTGGAAGGGAAAGAGAATTGCGGAATGACCATGGGCTGATAATGTGACTTAAGAATTCTGAAGAAAAGTCTAGGTTGTACCAGATCAAGTAGTTTTATTATGGAATTCAGAATACGTATTTGGTAGTTGACAATCTATTTTTGCTGTCCTGTGTATTCATTAAGTGTTAAATCGTAAATGTTACCTCTAAAACCATGCAGACAGAGGGCAATTATCATATTCAGTTCTGCTGTGGAAAGCAGAGCCAGATCATGACTGTGAATTGACTTGGAAGAGGACCTCTTCTTCTGGAAACTGGTTCTTTTAAGAAACAGATTTGAAAAGAAATTATGAAGAAGTTTCTTTCCAGAGATAAACAAAATTATATAGCTTTTCTGGTGTTAGGTGTGCTCAGGGGGTAGGAACATACAGAAACTTGTTTGCATAAACAGTAAGTAGTAGGGAATTAACTTGATAGATGAATTAGGAGCTGGGCAGAGGACAGACGGGGAACTTTTGTACCTTGAGAAATAACATCAGGAAAACTATGAAAGGTAACAGTGAGGCCAAGAGTAATATAATATGAATTATTTTGGGATATGCAGGGCTAGACTTTGGAATCATCCTATCCTTCTGTATTCCTCTCCTCCTTCATGATGTGAAGGCTTGTTACTTGGGTACACTTTCATGCCTTGCATAGGAAAAAAGGCAAGAACTGATGAGTTTTGAGATAATTCCCCCCCCCCCCCCCCCCCCTCCAGGATTTTCTAGAAAAAGGAGATATTTCAGCCCATTTAAGCATCATTATTAGTTTGACAATTCTGAAGTATAGTGATACAACAATGGTTATGCACTATTCAAGTAAATAAAGACAAAGGCATTTAAGTAGTATTTCAGTAACATCCTGGGCTCAGTTTGTCCCAGAAGTTTTCAAGGGAAAATCAGACCTGGTACTTGTTGACTTAATATTTTGGTGAAAATGTAACTTTTTGCTTTTTTTTTTCTTCTTTTGCATTTTTATATATTAGGGATTCCAACAGAAACAGTTATATTTGTTGCTGTGTACATAATATGCTGCATATAGTACTATTAATTTCCTTGTTTGTATGTCTGTCTGTTCTTTGCATATCTGCTTCTGTGTGTGATATTTTATTGGAGCACATATGATTTGAAGAAGCCGATTGCCTGCTGTGGTATTTATCCTATATAAATTCGACATTAAATGACAAACTTTAGACCCATCTGAGACAGAATACTAAGTCCATCCATTGAATTCCTATTTGTATTATTACTTTCTAATGATTTCTGTACTACAGCAGGTGTCAAATCATATCTGTTGTTTTGCAATCGAGTATGAATAGAAGATGTATTGCTATTGCAAATGAATCTAATATGAATCTAATGAGCAGTAATGAGCAACTGTTTTGTCATTATTGAGGCAACCACTGTGATGCTAATAAACTCTCATTTCTGCTCTTTAGAAAAACACACTGACCAGGATTTATAACATGGTCTTAATGTCCCAAAAGCCTGAGGCAAAAGAGAAAAGTGGAACCCCTAAACTGAGCATAATTTAGTCATTTTCTGCGTGGCAATCCTCTTATTTTCTCTTATTAAACTAAACCTGGTTTGAGTATTTCAAGCTTTCTTACATTTGAAAGGAAAAAGATGAAGAATGAGTGTCTATTAAGGGAACATAAAGTTAAGATGGCCATTCTGCCTTAATTTTCTTTAATGTAAGTACACTAATTCCATACTTCTACACTTGACAGTGCTTTTGTAATAATAAAGGCAACTATCTGCAACCGCTTTAAAAGCAGTCACTTTGAAAGTAACAGGCCATTAAATCAATATAGGACTATAGTATATTTTGGGGGAATATCACAACTGTCTCTTAATTGAAACTTCATGTTTTTATTTTTTAATTTATTTTCATCATCTGTGGATCATGAGACTGCTGAATAAACAAAAATACCTTTGACACAATAGCGTGAATAGCTTACTACACAACCGATACATAAACAAGTTCTGACTCTTGTGTGCCTCTGCCTTTTCCAAGTATAAATAATACATAGAATGATACATAAAGCTGTGTAATGATACATAAAGCTATGTAAAAGGGACAGCTGGGTACATGGTACTTCCAAGTGGAGCACAGGAAAACCAGTAGAACTGCTTTTCTAAAAGCTAAGTGTTATACTTCCATCAAAAAATAATGCTTCTGTGTATATAGTCTTCATGGACTCATCTCTCTGTGCAATAAAGCTAGATGCACTGTAGAGATTCATTTTAGTATTTCATTTCGAGGTTTGAACTATTCTGTATAGGGTACAGCTGTTTGTTTTACTACAGTACACTCCATACTTGCTTTAACTGATGAATGGAGACTATATTGCCAATATTTAAGGTATTATATAGACACAGCAGGGAAACTGTGAATTCGTGAGCAAGCCAGGGGATGAGCATTAGGACAAATTACAGCAGTCATCTCTCAAAGTTGCAAATAGGGTGTCAAAGGTTGTCTGAAAGCCATAAACTGTTTCATTCATGCTGGGGCATTAAAAGGAGTTTTGGCCAGTAGCTTGCAATAGTTCTCACTTACTGATGTTCCAATTCCATCTCCATGCCTGAGAAGGGAGGGGAGCGGAAAATCAGTATGCTGCTGGATTTCTGTCAGTTGCTCTGCCAATGCTGTGCCATTAACTGCGTAAGCCATTACATTCACCTTCTCTTATCATCATCAGTAATGTATGGAACATATCTACTATTACTATTTATATATATCACAAGGTTAGTTTTTAGTAACATTTGAAGTGCAGAGTTGAAAAAGGCAACTCAGCTTAACAGCATCAGTATCCTAAAACTCACCAGGAAATACCTTTCTAGATATGTTCACATTCACTCCAAAATTCATTCTTATACCTTCATTCACTCCAAAAGGAGTCAGTTTTCATACTCCACAACTACTCTGTAACACAAGCCAAGCCATGACAAGGGGAGACAATCAAGAGCTTTACTTCAAAAGTGTCATCCTGATCTGAACTAAAACACTGGTGGAGATCCATAGTTAAGAAGAAAAGGTGAAGCAAGAGCAGATCCAGATCTTGAGCATTATTATTAAACCACCATCTTCAGCCATGAGAGTCTGCAAGTCAGACATGATAATAAAAGGACTTTGGATGTATAGAAAGCTTTTGTATTAAATATCTGATTTCTCTTTGTGTATTATGGTGTAATGCACTGTATTAATTTCTTTATCAGGGTTTTGATTCCTTAGATGATACATAAGTTCTTGTCGTGCATCACATATAACGAAAGCTTTTAGGTTGTTATTAGAATTAATTGTATCATACATTCAAGTTACAGTTTGAAGGTATAAATCAATAGTGTGTATTTCACTTGGGTAATTGAAATAATTTCACAAAAGCCTATAATTTAGGCCAGAAAGGACCTCTTGAGGTTATCTGGTCCAATGCCAGTACACAAAGCAGGACTAAGTCTGAAGTTATATAAATCTTTGAAGTTAAATTGCTCAGGCCAGACCTACCCTGTCATTTGAAAGCTATAATAAATTGTTGTTGAATGTCTCACAGTTTTATTACAATTTACATTTTTTTCTGATTACTTTCATCTGTACTAATAACAGGCATATATTACAGTGGCATCTGCAGGCCTTTGTTAGGACTGAATCTTTTCCATAGCAAATGTGGAAGAAATAGAAAGGTAGAAGTGGCTACTATCTGAAATGTAGCTTACGATCACTAGGTGAAAATGTTTTGTGGTAGTAAAGCCATCTTTTTGTTGCTTTGTTTGTACAGCACCTTATAGACAGTGTCTGAATTCATGACTCAGGCTCATCTGTGTGCTCTGTGAACAGTAGGAGTGCATGTTCCCAAATAAATCTTATCAGTGGAACACATTCAGCATTTCATCAGACCAAAACCAACAGACTTACTGGCTACCTTTAAGAAAAATCTGTGCAAGTACTCATTCAAGTCTATACATGGTAACCTAGCAGTGCATGTATTATTATATGTTTTGTATACATCAGTTTGAAGTATTTTAGGATTTAATTAATGTGAATATCATTTAGACTTTAGTAGTGGTCCATAGCTCTTTATATTGAGATGCCCTCTAGCCTCTAAAAATACCATTTAACCTACTTCTATAATGTCTGTGTTTTGGCGTCATTGGGGAAGATGGGCTCAGGATATTAAAAGTTATAAATTTGTTGGAGAAACTATGACCTGGAGGTAGCTAATGAATGGATGACAGAATTTTATGCCAGAGGCAGCAAGTGTGTGGGTCTCTTCATCTGACAGTCAATTTCATTTTGTAGTGGCCATGCATGTGCTCTCTGGCCACAATTCTGCAAGCTCTGGACAGTTCTTTGAGGTCTCCCATACCTTTTGCAATGCTGAAACAGAGCAGAGTTGTTGTGTGCATGAGGTTACAGAGGTCCAAGGGGTCTTGAGCAATTGAGTGTTCAGAGAGGATTCTGTTCAGTTTGAGTCCAAGTGGCAGAAACACTCACAAAGATTAGAAGATTAGGTAAGAATGGAGGAAAAGTTGGCAGAAAGGGAGCAAAGGAGAGCTCACTAACTTTTACAGCATTATGCATAAATCGCAAGAGACTCGCATGGCATCATCACTAGTAGACAGATTACAAGAATCTGCCTTTGGTGGGGTCATGAGGTGGAGAGCAGATGTTCAAAGCTTTCTGTTGTCCACCTTGCAGCCAATGTTCTGGAGTGGCCTGTGAGTGGAGTGGTTTAGGTAAGAAGGAGATTGCTGCTGAAATTTGTGGCAGGCAGGTTTGGGAAGCAAATGTTGCTCAGACAATCTTTGAATTTTTTAGTTAGGCAGAGAACTTTCCAGCAGCATTACCAACGGTGCACAGACTTTGTCATGCTGAGTGTACTGTTTGCAAACTGTGTCAAGCTCCACTTGGAAAATTGAACCAAGAGGATAAAAACAACTCCAAAATAAAGCACTGTAACTGAAATAACTAGAAATTCAGCTGAGGTAGCTAGAATTTTTCTGCTTGAATAAGATAAAACTGCCTTACTGCCTTGTATAAGTGTCTGTCCCTGACACTGCCATTATATCACTGCAGTGACCTACTGTAGTTGAGTGGTTCATCAAATCGAGGCTTTATGGCAAGTAGATTGCCATGGGAAGGCATTTGATAAAATTCCTTAAGGATATAAATATCACTTAAATTAATCCAGAGGCATGTCTTTAGGAAAAGAAAAAAAGATTTCCTTCCAAGAATCCTAGTCTTCATATGCTATACTTTTTACATAAACAATGCAACAGCTGTTTAGCAGCACCATTGAAGGCATGTACTAACTTTGTTTACATACACACCAAACCCTAGACAGTTTCCAGGGACATCCTTCCCTTTGCTTATGGCTCTCTTTTCTGTTCTCCTGCCTCCTCTGACTAAATGTCAACAATATAATAATCAAGAGGTCATAAAGCTCTAACTATCTATCCCAGTCCATTGCCTTGTTAATACAGAATAATTTATGTTGGAAATTATGACCCTTAAGATCATCAACTCCAAGCATAAGCCTAACGCTGCCTATTCCACCACTAAACCATGTCCTGAAGCACCATGTCTGCACATCTTTTAAATAACTCTAGGGACAGTGACTCAACTATTTGCCTGGGCAGCCTGTTCCAGTGTTTGAGAACCTTTTCAGTGAATAGATTTTTCCTAATATTCAATCTAAACCTCCCTAGTACAACTTGAGGCCGTTTCCTCTCATTGTATCTCGTTACCTGTGAAAAGAAACCCACATCCACATGGCTCTCTTCCTGTCTTTGTGGGATTCAAGCAGGGAAAAAAACCCCCACCTTCCATTTCCCGTATTACACCACTGCCTGTGTACACGCACAGTAAGTCAGTAAATCCTTTCTGTTGCGTCCTTTCTGTCACTGTGGCTCAGTTCAGCACCTGATGGAGTTAATGCTTGGGGAAAGGGTGCTAGAAGATAGCTAACATCCTAGGAATTTCGGTGAGAGGTTTTGGTAGGCATGTGGCTAAATTTCTGGAAGAGGTGGGCAAGAAACATTGTAAGAAGAAAGCAGTAGCTTTAGCTATACAAGAATTGTATGCAACATTGCTTTATGAAGTAATATTAAATTGTATTTGCATTGTTTTGAAACCACTATAAACACCACGAGAGCTATGTGTAAACCAGCAGCAGTATCACCATATAGATAGCATCCCGTTCAGATTGAGAAACACCACCTTGCACTTTTTCTGTTAATGAGCTGACCCTACTCTTAAGGAGTGACGAGCACCTGAATCCAGATGAGAGAGACAATATGCATAAAGAAAATGGAGTTACATTCCCTATTCTAATAGGTGGCAGAAAATCTATAAAGAAGCCCTTTGTAAATTTGTTCACAAGGCATGTGAAAAAGCAGAAATGCAGCCAAGGTAAATGTTACTCATACAGAAGATGTGCCTGCCCTCTACTAACATTATAGAAGGGTTCTATGCCCTTACTGTACAGTACAGAAAGAACATATGTATAAGGAGGACCATAACCAAGAGGTGATGACTTCCAGGGAATCCTTGCTATCAGCTTTAATCCAACACCAATCTGGGCTTCAAATCCTCTGCAGTGCTGCTAAACCTCCTTCACAAACTCTGGAACCACACATGTATACTTTGTGGGGAATGGCTTCTTGTTGCATCAACCATATAATGCATACCTGACCACAGGTTCTCTTTCCTCCTCCAGGAGTCAAAGACGGCCAGTCACAAAGTATAGATGTTCTCAGCTGTATAGCTCCACGTGATGCATATTGATAAATAGATTATTTTTCTCCATGAAAAACAGCCAAATTATTTTAAAGAGGCTTGATGACCCAAAGCCAAAAGCTTTCAGCCAACAGTTATGAGGTTAAGTTAATGGTCAAGTCACAGGATTGGGAGAGAGGAAGCAAATCCATACCCCAGCTTTCCAGAACTAGGATTACTTTAAAATGTCTAGAAACCATTTTGGCTTGCCTTGAGTACTGACTCTGTGAAATTTGAAGTACGGAAGAGAGGAAAGATTTGCAGGTGTCTTGAGATGAATTTCTTACCTACAGGCTATAAAAGTAATCTTTCTTTCAGAGTAAATCTCTATCAGCTCTCATGCTACCAAGTTATGACAGGCTAAAGATTTGGCTCCATTAACTAGGTTGGGTGTGGAAATTACAGGGTGAAGTTTTACAGCTTGTGATTATTTGAACAGATGATCACAGTGGCGATCACAGGGGCTGTCACAGCCTTTGCATCTCTGAAATTTCTAGGCCTTTCAACTGTATGCACTGCCAGGCAAAGGTGTACCCACTGGGTATTTGTAACCCTGGTTGCCACTCTTGTCTCATTAAAAGGGAGCTCTGTTCCCCACCTCTGTATAGTTGCTCCTAACTTGAAAATAGATGCTGTCAGCCAGTGACCTGAACGCTTTCAGCCATAGCATATTGTTAATCAGAGATACGCATTGTTTCTGGTTTCATAACAATTGTGCTCATTAGTTTAACATAAATTTGTAATCCAAATAGAAATCAGTTTAGTCTGTTTTACTGCACTGCAGAAGGTACTTGTTCCCTACAATTAGATTAATTAGAATTGCTTAATTTTCAAAATGCCTTCTTTCTGTTTCCAAGTTCTCAAAGGTTCTCTCAAGCTATCAGTGATCTTGTCATTCTCTAGCTCTCATGTGTTTTGTTCCTTGACTCTACAGTGGAGTTTCAATGTGACTTTTAAATCTTTTTTTTTAATAGCTAAATGCATAAGAGGGTAAGGTTCACTTCTAGTTCTTGGAACTATTTCTTTTCTACAGTTCTTCTGTACTATTACAGGCTTCTTTTTTTTGTCAAAAGGAAGAGTAAGAAAATTCCAAGCAGGCTCTCTGTGCACTACTCAGTATTTCTTGACTCCTTGATACTGTGATGCTTTTGTATTTGTCTAATGCAAGGCTTTAATTTCATTACTGCTCTTATGCAGGCTTCCTGATTAAATAAGATTGTATGCTTGGGAACTGCCAGATCACCTTTGATCTGTTTTGATAAAGGCCTCTCTAGAGGGTCTTAGTAACACTGAGCAAAAACTTGGTGTCAGTCCATGGCAGAAAAGTTACTTTGGCCTGTGGAAACCTTCCTGCTCCCTTGTTTTCACTCTTCTCCTTTACTGAGAAGTTGCTGTCATGAGCAACCTGATGCCTAGTGCAGTGTGTCTTAATACAGCTGTGTTTGTGATTCCTGATGAGCTTCATAGGGGACTGCACTGCAACCCTCAGAGGAATTTGCTTCTTCAGTTGAGCTCTATCGTCCTCAGAGCCACATTGCCCTAGGTGACACCGTGCAGCTGATGCTGAATGTTGCTGTAATGCAACTGTGTTAGGCAGGTTGATGAAAAAAAATTTTCAGTTAGAAAAGGCAGAACTTAAGTATGTGTCTAAGTGTTGAAAGTTTTGTTCTTTTCAGCAGCTAGTCTGAGATGTTTTGTACAAGGCTGTTTGGTAAAGTTCAAGGGTAACTTGATTTTGAAATTTTTGTTGTTATAGCAAGGAGAGATTTGAAAAAGAAAAATTGCTGGCATAATATAGCTTTTAAAAAAAAAATAATTGAGGAGTTGGTTTGTGGACACAGACAAAGAGGTCACTTCTAAACAGAGAAAATATAAAAACAATCTCCGTTTTGAAATCTGTAGTTGAAGACAAAACAGTTTTATGAGACTATTGCAAACAATACTCACTCTGATAAGGATACAGGCCCAGCACCTGCAGAGGCTACTTTTGTGAAGTGAAATCCAGAGAATAGAAGGCAAAAGACATCCAAGTATAGTAACTGGAAAAAAGGTAATAGATATTTTGCATTCCAGGTTTAAAGAGATTGTAAGAAGAGAATAAGGAAAGAATCTAGCTTTTTATTCTTTTGGGCAAGAATGTTGGACTTCGGTAACCTCAAGGAACTTTGTTTCAGTGCTGGAATGGTTTTTCATTGATTTTCCTGAGGGTTCCCCAAGTTGTATTCTTAAGGTGTGGTGGATAAACAAAATATTATTTGCAGCTTCTCTTTCCAGCTTTACAGTGAACTTGTAATAAATGCAGCATGCATGCAAAACTTCTGTCAGAACCTGACATTATTTCCTCTTTATAGCTCAGAATGTTTTTTCATTAATTGGTTGTAAAATGAAAATATCAAAAAGCTTGTTCAAAATGCACAGTAAAAAACATAAATGCTTGGAGGGCTGTGTTTATAAGTGTGATTTTCATGCTGACATTTGAATAAGCCATGAAACACAAGCAGATAGAACAAATATAGACAAAGTGTTGAAAAGTCCAAGAGTTCAGTGTGTTATTCTTCTCTTTTACTAGTTACTGTTAAGGCTTTCTTTCAAGTTTTTTGGAAAAAGATTTGTGTATTATAATATGCTATGAGCTGGAATGTGATGGATTGTCCCAAGTGATACCTGATGCTCACATATGAGGTCATTTGAGGATTTTGCAGTTTTGTAAAGAAAGCATAAGCTTTGTAGTTTATGCATCAAACTACTCACAAGTGCGAGTCTTGTCTGCACCAAGCTTGAGACTATGGACTATCATAAAAGTGGTAAAAAAAAAAAACCCCAACAAAACAACAACAACCCAACTGTTAAATAACTTTTACTGCTTTGAAAGGGGGAACAGTTGAAAGCAGAGTACAAGCACATGTTTCTACTGGTGTGATCACAGTATTGAAGTTGCTCCTGGGGTTTAAATGGAATCCAAACAAATCTCTTCCATGTGAGAACTGATGATACCAAGAGCAACCTGGAAACTATTAAAAGGGATTTCAGAGCCCTAGGAGCGGTGGTCAAGGGCCTTGGTGCACAGGTTGTTTTCTCCTCGATCCTACCAGTTAGTGTTGCAGATGAGAAGAGGAGTAGATGTGTTCTTAAAGTAAACAACTGCCACTGGTGCTGGCAACAGGGTTTTGGTTTCAATGATCATGGGACCCAGTCTGACAATCAACAGCTGTTTGGGAGTGATGGGATCCACCTCACCAACAAAGGTACATGTGCTTTTGCCAATAAACTGGCCAACCTCATGAGGAGAACTTTAAAATAGGATGGAAGAGCGTGGGGTGGGGAATTATGGAAATTATGGAGATTATCCAAACAATAAAACAAAACTCAAGGGGGTACAACCCCAGCAAGTGAATGGAGCCAAGCAAGTGCCTGTAGAATGTGTCTGTGGGGTATTCTCATTCACCCCTCCTGTAGAATTGGCACACTCCAGTTCCTCTCTGAAGTGCCTGTACACCCGTGCACGCAGCATGGGAAATAAACAGGACGAGTTTGAGATCTGTGTGCAGACACAGGGCTCTGATCTCATTGCAATTACTGAAACATGGTGGGACAGTTCACACAACTGGGACGTTGCCATAAATGGCTCTAAGCTTTTTAGGAGAGACAGACCAGGAAGGTGAGGTGGTGGAGCTGCCCTTTAGGTAAGAGAACACCTGATATGGATGGAGTTGCTCCTCGGAGTGAATGATGAGAGAGTTGAGTGTTTATGGGTAAGGATTAAAGGTCAGACTAACCTGGGTGTCACAGCAGTGGGTGTTTGCTACAGACCACCTGGTCAGGAGGAGGAAGTGGACGAGGCCTTTTACAGTCAGCTGAAAGTAGCCTCATAGTCGCAGGCCCTGGTGCTCGTTCATGTCTTCAACTACTCCGACATTTGCTGGAGGAGTAACACTGCAAGTCAAATGCAATCAAGGAGGTTCCTTGAAAGCATTGATGATAACTTTCTCTCACAAATGACTGAAGAGCCAACGAGGAAAGGAGTGCTGCTGGACCTTGTCCTGTCAAATAATGACGGAGTAGTTGGGAATGTGAAGGTTGGGGGTGGCCTTGGCTGTAGTGACCATGAGATTGTGGAGTTCAGGATCCTGCTAGGAGGAAACAGGGCAGTAAGTAAGACTGCAACCCTGAACTTCAGGTGAGCTAATTTTGGCCTCTTCAGGGACCTTCTTGGAAGAATCCCATGGGATCTGATTAATGTTTATAAATATCTAAAGGGAGAGTGTCTAGAAGACAGTGCCAGACTCTTCTCATTGGCATCCAGCAATAGGACGAGAGGCAACGGGATTAAACTGCAGCATAGACAGTTCCACCTGAACATAAGGAGGAACTTCTTTACTGTGAGTGTGACTGAGCACTGGAACAGGTTGCCCTGAGAGGTTGTGGAACCTCCCTCCCTGGAGATATTCAAAAACCATCTGGACAAAATCCTGGTCCATGTGCTCTAGGAGTCCCTGCTTGAGCAGTGGGGTTGGACCAGATAACCTTCAGAGGTCCCTTCCAACCTCAACCATTCTGTGATTCTGTCTCTGCTTTGGTGAGGTACAACAATCAGTGTGATGATAGAATTAGTGGATATTTGGCTGAAGTGTGAGGTATCAAAGGGAACCAAACTCACCTTTATCAGTATTTAGGTTTTTATTGAAACTCAGATCTGTTTGCAAGTGTGCTGATGCCTTTCCAAAGTGTATAACAAGCTTTATAAGAACTTGCATTTTTTTTAACAAACATTTGTATCTGTGTGAAAGTTGGTTTTTTTTGTTGTGGTGTTTGTTTTTTTTAATTGAACCATTAAAAGCAGCAAACTAGCAAGCCTGTATTGAACTGCATTTGCTTAGTGTTTTTGAAGTAGACTATAGTGCTCTCAGTAGCCCAGCAGGGTAGAGACACACCAGATGATTTCCAGATTACAAAGAATGTGTTTAAAGCATATTTCTAGATTATATTTTTATATTTTAATTAATAAAAAGGTATCTTGTGTTACAGACGTGTAATATGCCAACCCAACACAAAAATAGTTTTCACAGTTAGATACAGTTTAATTTAAATTATTATTTTTTTTAATCAAGTGAAAATTCTTTCAGGTATTTTGCTTTTTCCTCTATTTTTTACCCTTTTGTTAAAATTGTCATTTAAGGAAAATTATTACTAATGATTTGTAATTTTTTCTGTAATTCTGAACAAATCCACCGAGTAAATTGTAATATATAGAACAAAATATCTAGAATAGTTTTAATTTAGTCAAGGTTTGTATGGTTTAGCCGTATGAAAACTTAGTTTATAAAAAAAAAAGGGAAGGTAACTGTCTTCTATACAACTTCTACTTGCAAAAGCTTTTCATGGATCAGAAAAGTTTTATATCTACTAGATTAATTACCTACCTCAGATCCTTTTAATATTTTTATATTGTCAAGTTATATTACAAGCCTAAGTGTGGTTTTGTTTTCCTTTTCCTTCTCCCTGCTTACTTGAAGTAAAGTCCCAGCTCAGTGAAGTCAATGGAAAACTCCTCCTTATGTTCTATGGAAACAAGGCTTGGAGTGGAATATTTGGTTGCTCCTTCTTTCACTTCTGCTTTCTCACTTTTCTTTCCTGTTTGCTCATCATGCGATTGTCTCATTGTGTAATAATTGAAATCAGATTAGAAGGTGGCATTTTAAAATAGGTCAGCTGGACTTCAATACATTATTGCTTGCAGGTCAGCACAGAAAGAAGAGATCAAAATAGTTACGTGGTGAGTCATCAGTATAGCAAGTAGGATGTATTTCCCAAATACACCTTTTCTAGCATGCTAATATTTGGACCAAGTTATTTGTGAACCTATTTGAGTCAAAGTGATAAGAAACCAGTCTAGTGTGTTATGTGTCTTCTTTTTGTAAACATTTAGAATTCTTCAGATATAAAGGTGAATGTTTGAAAAGCTTTTATGTAAAACCCATAATATTTGGAACTTCAGAAATCTTCTTGGAATCCACGTTGCTTGAAATATGTTTGGCAGTCTTTAGCAGTATAGCACCTTATAGGGAACACTTGCTCCTTGTGCTCTGGTGTGTTTTCCTAACAGGTTGCACTGCCAGACTCAATGGACTGCTTCGGACTTACCAATCTCTACTCTATTCTCCAGTCATCTCCTATAAATATGGCCCTCCAAATTACTTTTTGCTGAATTGACATTTATCTCAGTCTTTCAGAAGGTTCTTCCAAGTCATTCTGTCACCAAGATCTTTGTTGTTACACGTAAACATCACAAAATATGGGTCTTGGACACAATCTTTTCAACAGGTTTATTTTCACTGGGATAGGTATATTTTCAACCTGATTCAGTTTTTCTTTGAGGCTCTGAAAGACTGCAGAATTTTCATTCTTGGAAACTGCTGTAGTGATGGTAGATGTACTGTGTCTCAAAGCAGCTGAAGTTTGCATCCAAATTTCTGTATTTTTCAGGAGGTGATTGCAGGCCAGTTTTCTGTTATCCATCCATACATATTATTGTAAACACTGAACCTTCAGAAAGTCGCATGTCTCTAAGGTGTTCCATTGATTTGACTGATTTCACTGAAAGTAGTTGGCATAATCTTTCATTTAGTGATGAGATACAAGAGCCATTTTTAACCATTTAACTTTTTGTCCTAAAAAGTTAACAAGATATCTGTGAATATAAATATCTTCCTATTCAGAAAACTATAGAATTTCCAAATTCCTGCAAGTACTTAGGTCATCCTCTTTACTTTTATTTGAAAGATGGTTTGTGGGGAATTTTGTTAGGGTTTTGGTGGCGTTGGTTTGGGGTTTTTTGTTTGTTTTGTGTTTTTTTTCTTTAAAGAAAAGTTGATTTCTGAAAGCAATTTACCCTTAGTAGTTGTTAATATTTTGCTTGAAAACTAGTCACCCACAACTGCAGATTTGAAAATTACAATTTTAAATTTCGAATCCTAATTCTGACAGAAATATAGGCTGAAGGTATCTGCAGCTTCTTGCTATATTCAAGTGTCTTCCTATATTTTCTAGTCTAAATAAGAAGACCACGTCATAAGCCTTATTACATATATTATGGATTTATGGTAAAATGGTGAAATTTCTATTTCAACTGGATAGTTAAAAATTGTTGAAGCTTTTTGAGAGTCATGGACACAGCTCCTTCATACATGAATTTGCTTTTACTGGGAAGTAACTCAGTCTCTCACATCTGTCATGTAAAATCTGTAACTTGAAAATTCAGGTTTTAAATCTGCAGATTATATAAAATGCATAATTATCAGTCTCAAGTGTTCAAAAATTACTGAAAAGTTTTAGGGTTGACTTGAAGTGATTAAGTAAATGTTTGTCAGATTTTTTTATTTATCTCCTGGGTTTCTATGATTTAATGGTTTCCAACTTTTCTTTTTAATGATAAGGCTTACAATCTTTTAGAATAAGAGCTGAAATTTTTATTGAATCACAATACCCCAAGAAAGCTAGGCCTTTGAGATACTTCAAGTATCAGAGGGCAACAGTGAGAGAATAACAAAGATCCTTGATGCAGTCAAAAATAAGAATCATATACAACTTTAATATTACATAATTTTCTTGTTTAAGAGATGCTAGTACTGTGAACAAACAGCTACAAGTGCTAAGCCTAGAAATTGTCCTACCATCTAGGCTTCAGAAGGGGCAAATTTTTTTTTACTTCTGATCCAAATCTGAGATATCATATCTGTCTGTCAAAAGTAACCAGAAGTGAGGATAAACAGCAGTAAGGTGTATTTCCAGGGACAGATACATCACCCCATTAGCCAGTGGAATTAACTGAATGTGTGCATTTGTGTTTCTGGCTATAGGAGAGAGAAGAAAAACAAGGCAAAATGTTCAGGTCACAGAAAAATCCCAGAGAGGAGGGCTACAGACTTAGGCACTGACTAAGAAGGGGTCTTGGAATTTGAGCAAAGAACGTGCTTCTTGTTGAGTCCTGCCATCTTTAGGGAAATGGAGCTTCCTACTCTCTTTACAGATGAACAGAATTGCTTGGAGGGGATACACAGCTCCACTGCTAGATCTGCCTTCTAACTAGAGTTAGAACTCTAACTCTAGTTAGAACTCTAGTTAGATGTTAAACTCTCTTAGGAGTTTATTCTAACTAGAATAAACTCCTAAGATTTGAGCTTTTGTCTAACTACTCAGAGAAGAAAAGACAGGATTTTGGGTGTTTTTCCTCAACCTGGCTTGCAACAATAAACAATTTAAGCTTTTGCATTGATTACTTTCACTACCTACTTTTAACACAAAAGCTTTAGTAGTTGTTCTGGTATAGCTGTAGCCTATATAAGCAGCACTATTTCCTTCTAAAGAGCTGAAACTGCTGCCACTTTCTTGTGGGGTGGGAGTGTCTCTATCTTCACTTTACAGACACCATGAAAGTCATGACTCTTCTAAGGTCCCACAGGAAATAAGCATCAAAGACAGAAATAGATGAGTATGTATATACAGAGAATCATAGACTGGTTTGGGTTGGAAGGGACCTTAAAGATCATCTAGTTCCAACTCCCCTGTATAGTTGCAAGATCTTTCCTTCCTTGTCTTTCCTTCCTTGTCTGTCTTCCTGTTAGCATTTTCACCTTGTTCTTCCTATTAATCCTTTGGCTTTTTCCTTTTCCCTTCCCATTGCACTCACTTCTTGGAAAAGCCTTACCTTACCCCTTAGCTCTTCCTTTCTAGACCACTCCACACTCCTTTCTCTTTCACTTCTTTACAGAAAAACTTTTCCAATCTTTCTCATGCTGAGCATTATTTCTTCTGTACAGTCCTAATGCTGCTTTATTGTGATGTGAGATCCAGCTGGGGCGAGAAGAATAAGGAACAGCTATGCTGCTTCTCCTCTGCTCAGAAATGCAAAGTGTAGTCTCCTGTTGCTGGAATAGAGCTGCAGGGGAAACGGGGCTCAGCGCACGCAGCTCAGGCTTAGGAGCCTCATATCAGCAACAGAAATGGAGTGACAGCAGTAGCAAGTGTCAGCTCTCGCCAGGTATGACACTGCAGCATGAAGGTTTGAAATGTTGTGAAGACAGCAATTAGTGTGCCTAAGTTTGGGGCTTTTCTCTGAAATTAGAAAGCAAAACAAAAATAAAAACTCAACTGAACGAAAGCTGAGCATATAAGAGAAGCATGTTAGTTCCAGGTTTTGTAAAAAGAAGCTACTTTGGAATAAATCTGACCTGACAGTGTCCTTCAAAATAGGCTGATCTTCCCAAAGGAGCTTCTTAATTTGTACCTATAATGAATACATCATCTGTATAACAGATTCCTGCATTTGAACTCTGCTGTGTTTGTTCCATTGTATGATGAAGTACAGATGTATTTCCAGACACACCAGGAAGCTATTTCTAAATTGTCTTTTGCCCTGTTGCTCACTAAGTAAAGTGATTCCAGGCTTTTAGGATTTAAAACAGGTTCCTATCTAAACAGTTGTTGAGGGTTGCTTTATAGTTCCTGTAACCACAGAGAGCGTCCTGCTATTTCACAGGATACTTGTCCAGCTACAGAGTTAATAGCTTGCACTAACCATTTTCTCCCACAGTTTTCAGAAGCTTTATTCTGTACTGTAGTGCACACAGTCCTCATGCTGACACAGAAACTGTCCCTTTCTCACCATATGGTCCTTATGTTTTTTCTAGCAAGGCAAAAGTCATCTTACATAAGCGTGTAGCCCAGGACTGCTTTAAGAGGGATGGTTCTTAAAATCTCAGAGAATGGAGCAACACCACCTCTAAAGAGATACCTGAGACTAACTTCACCTGTATGTAGTTAGCTAGAGCAACAGATTGCTATGGTTAGCAAAGACTTCTGGCTTTGTGAGCTCTTGTGTCTATCCAGTAATGTGTTGGTATATGTGACTTCTCTAGCCATCACGTTAGGGGTTGACCATTGATCATCCCATTATCATTATTCTTCCTCCTTTGCCCTTCCGACAGAAACTGCCCTGAGCCACCCAGCTGCACTGAAGTGATGCCTGTCAAGAGCTTGTGTATGTTAAAATAAGAGATACAGGAGTCCCCAGTATTTTTAACGTTTAAGTTAAGTAACATTTATGTGTTGCATCAATGCTGATAGAAATACATGGAGTGTCACCTGTGTGGCTATACGGTAGCGTGCCTCTCCTGCATGCTCACAATTTAGATCTTGCTGTTATGAGCAGTCTTGCTAGGATAACTGGAAAGATCTGTTTCACCATACTGACCCTGTGCATTTAAATGGTTTGAATTTTTAAAATTCCTGTATCCATCCATCCCTCTTCTATGACATTTTTTCTTATGGGGAAATCTCTGCTATCTGTAAAATCACTAGCCATTACACTTTTCAGAAATGTGGCTTGCCATACCAATATCTTGGCTAGATTTACAAAGCAAATTAGTTCTCCTGAAGTGTTTAGGCCAGGTGTCTTAAACTACTGCAAAAGGCAGTTGTTCCTTTCAGAAGTAGCAAGGTTTTCTTCTCTATCTTTCTGGCAGTAATAGGAGCAGTGCGATGACTTTCCTGACCTGATTCTGTCTTAATTCTGTACCAGTCCTCTATGTCCCCCCATTCTCAGACAGAGCAATGGCTATTAATTTTCATGGCTCTGGTGATTTTTTTTTTTTGTGATTACACCTAATGTTCAAGTTTTTCCCCAGTTGTTAGGACATCTTGCTCAGTCTAATTCTATCATTATTTGTTTGGGTGTGGAGAAAATACACCTATTTGTTCACCTAGTAAATTCAACTCTTTAGCTTTCTTCATGATGGGCAGCATGCTGCTCATCCAGGAGTGTCAGGGACATTTCTGTCTGTCACTTGGGCCTGTATTGACTGCCGTTATGCCACCTGCTTCCCTCTCTCATTCCCTCTGCACCTATCTGGAGCAGCAGTTCTGACCTCCAGCACACTCCCAGCGATATGCTCTGGACATCTGCAGTTTCAGCTGTCTGCTGTTACAGGGGCATGATGTGTGCTCATGTTTGCAAGACAGGCTTCTGCAGTGCTGTTTCCCTGGCTTCTATAAGCATTCTGCTTGTGTATAACAAATTGTATGTACCTGCAGAATCAAATGCTTAAACACTGTAGCAGACATATGTATGTCAAGCTATAATGAGGACACTTTAAACTCTTTGTCTCATGATCAGAAGTAGACAATACATGTTTTGGAGTACACTAGTCATATTCTGAAGGGAGACAAAAGCTTGGGGGTTTTTTAGGCAACTTTGATATGCTATAACTGCATTTTTTTCTTTTGCTTCTCAAGGCTTAGATCTTGGCTGGTCACCCCAGGAAACCCCAATCCAGCACCTTTGTGAATCTAATTTTATTAGATATGGTGCCAGGAGGTGTAGGTGTTTCAGCAGCAGATGGGCAAGCAGCTCTGCTGTGGCATTCTTACAGGAGGTTTAGCAAAAAGTTTATTTTATTGCAGCCTTACAAAAAGCGCTTCCTAGCTCTTGTTGGTGCAGTTTTATCCTTCCTTCATGGAGCAGTTTTTATAAAATTTACTTGATGCCTTTTGGTTTTCAGAAATCATTTGGCCTTATGTGGATGATAGTGATGAAAGGTTAGAAGAGTTAAGTCACTGAACTTAAAGACAAAACTTAAAAAGGATGAATTTATGACTTCCTAAGCTTGTATTTTGCATTATTTTTATGTGCTACATCAAGGGAAATAAATGAATGAAATATTAAAAATCTAATTTAATCAAATCCAAAAGGTTATATATTCATTTTCAAAATCTGTCTGGTCTCTAAAACAATGACAGGAAAAGTCATACTTGTGATACCACTGTCAAGAGTTTTTTAGACTAAATTTTGTATGAGCAGAAGCTTAAATGACCCATTTTTGGTGCTAGCCAAATTTCTTCTTGAAATTTTCCTGTTGGGGTATTTTCTGTTCAGGTGCTCTTTTCAACTGGAACTTCTAAGGTAATTCACCCTGACTACAATAACAGTTTTGGGATGTTTTTAAACCACATTTATTATTGAGAGAGTTACTATTCAGAACACTTTATTGATTAATACACAACAATAGCACATACACAGATGTCCCTTTCCACATGTATAAGATTGTACAAACTCTGCATTTGTGTTTTTTATGGTAGCATTACCCCCCAAAAAAATTGTAGGCATGTTAAAGTGGAAAAAGAGGAGCCAGTGGTACTGGACTTTCAAACTGTCAATATCAAGGTTCTCAGTAAAAACAAATGGATCAGATTGCATGGAGTACAAATGAAGTGTGCATTTTTATGTACATAGGACATGTATGACTTTCAAGACTTTTTGAGCTTAAACAGCATTAAAGCTCAAACTTACTTTCTTCTGATCAGGCTGACACCACATGCCCTGAGCTGAGACACTCCCCTCAAAAAAATGTTGCAGGGAAATAACTAAGCGTATGGTCATCAGTTCATGCCATGTTTTCCTCACAGCTCCGTCAGCAAGCAGATGCTTTATGTAATCAGAGATTCCTGCTTACTAACAGAGAAATCACAAATATGACACACTGCCCAACATTTAGGCTTTTTTTTAATTATGGATGGCTACAGGAATTTTAAATATGTGGTATAAATCTAGTGATTTATAGTCTTCCCAAAACCATAATAAGATAATCTTCCCAAAACCATAGAGGCTCCCTAGTCACCAATTCCAGTCCCTTTCTCCTGTCTTGTTAAGCCAATATCCCTTTAGAAATAAGGTAATAAAATTCTTTTTTTTCCTTTTTTTTGTCCTTAAACCTACTGACTTCTCATTAGCCCTCCTCTGTGGCCTTGTTCCCTGTGCCTTTATCCAAATCAGCTGTGAGAGCTGGCCCATTCAGTCATCCCACCCCTACAAAGAGGTGGCAGGTATCTTATTTTGAATGTCCTGGTTTTCCCAGATTTAAAATTGTATTCCTTGCACATGGACAGGACATGCTTTTGGATACCCATCCTCTCTTTGCGGAGGAATAGGGTTTCCCAAGGACCTGACACAAATGTGAAAGAAGCCTCTGAAACTCCTGAAACACACATAAGAGGGAAGAAAAAGAGTATGAGAATTGCTCAACCCCCTCCTCCTTGGTCTCCTCAGGTTCTTTTCAGAGTCTTGTGACCTATCTGCTTGGCTCCCCACTGCCCTTAAAATGCTCTTCCTTCCTTAGTCTCCTCACTGGTCGTAGTTCCCCTGTTCTCCAAACAAAAATTAATATGTATAACTTACTTTATTTTTAAAAATATTTTAATTTAATTTATCCTGAATAATACGTCTTTGTCAAAGGATTTTGCATTACTAATAATATATACTCGGTTGGTTTTCAGAGTTCCTTTTGAGGTTCAAATGCAAACTGCCACTAGCTGTAAAGTAAATTAATATTATACATCCTCTTGTACCACCCAGGTCATATTAAAGTTGGTCAGTAAGGTGGACGCCATTCTTTATTTCAGCATCCTAATATGTTCTACAGTGTCTTAGAATCAGGAATTTAGACACCTATTCAGGGTGCTGAATAGGTTGACTGTTAAGAACATCTGAAGCACTGTAGAAAGGTGTGGCCTGATCCACTAAGGATATGCAAGAACAGAAAAAAAAAAAAAGCCAACATTTAATCAGAATTTTATCACCTAGGAAAAGCTGCTTTTTCAGGCCATATCTTGAAAAGCACAGGCAAACATGACCCAAAGCTTATGACTCTAACCTTACCTTGGATCCCCATGAGGCACACCAAATTTCAAGGCAATTTGAGGAAGTATGTGGATTTTAGAGCACTTAAAGTGTCGACCTTTAAACAGAAGTAGGTACTCAAGCTCAGAAACCCTGCACTCCCTGATAATTAACAGGAGGATTTAGTTTTTAAACTGTATTATGGGAATGTAAAAGCTCTTTGTTGATATTATTAAAATGGAATTTTTGAGCTACGACAGATTCTAATGAATAACACTGCTAAGAATATGTCAGAGCAGAGCTCTCCTTAAGGATCTTTACCTGATATATTCTAGGTCATAAAATGTACTTCCTTGTATGTCCTCAGAAACCATTTTTATTTCCTGAAGAAAATGCTTGGGGTTTTTTATTTGTTTTTTTTTGTTTGTTTGTTTTTTCTTATCTAAAGTGGATTGCAAGCAGTCTAACCAGCATGGACACCAGCACACATCTCAACAGCTCTGGAACATGACATGTTGCAATACTTGATTTGTTAAGCACAAGAGCAAATTGTGGCATTAACTACAAATTTTGTGGTTGTTCTTACACACACCAGCTGATCAGATGTTGCTGTGTGTTATGATAGCACCAAGCAGTTCAAGTAGAGGTCAAGTCCTTGCAGTGGTAAATACTGAAGGGGGAAAAAATAACCCACAACACAAAAATCACTGAAACAAGCAAACACCCCACCAAAAAAACCCAAACAAAACCCAAAACAGTAAAAACAAAGCTAAAGGTACAGATAAAGATAAAAAGATATAATGACAGGAAAACCAGAAACAGCCAGAGGATTGGTGGCAGAGGCAGAAAGAGAATTCAGCTTTTTTTCATACCTGCATACCATGCCTCATCATCTTTCCCTGGACATGCAGGTATGCTCTGGAGTCAAGAATGTTCACCCATTTAATTGATATTCTAGCAATAATCATAAATCTTGCCCTTAGCACCATCTAATATCTTGCACATTCTTTAGTCCAACTTCAAGCTTTCCTAAGAACTGGGACAATGTGTTTAGCAGTGCTTCTTTTATCCTTCTTGATCTCACAAATCTTAGATAACCAGCTGGATTCTGTGGTGTGTTCAAGCATGTTCTGGTTATAGTCCAAAGTGTAAGTAAAGATTTTAAAACAGTAGGATGCTTCTCAAGATTCACAGGTAGTGTAAGCAGCCGTAAAAGTCACCTACTTATGTCTTTTTTGTTGTTGCCAATTTATCTGCAAAACTGTCTCTTCTTATAGAGAGTGCTGTGTTCTTGCATTTAGGATGGTTTTGCCCTTGTGAAACTAGCCTTTCCATGAGTAAGTCAGAGTTCTTCATCCACAGTGTATCCGCAATGTTTGCGCACCTATGTTGGGCACAGTCCAGCCCTTTCTCACTTTTACATTTGTCATTCAAGCGCTGTTTTATTTTTTCTTGGCCATCATTAATACAGATGTCAAATGAGCGCGGGCCTACCTCAGACCCTTCTGGCTCCCCAGTAGGTAGCAATATACCAGGTTGAAATGTGTCAATCTATCATTACCCTTTGCTTGCAGACCTTTAAGCAGCATCTTTTGCTGCCTCTGGCAGACTGTCTCCTACAAGCTATCCTGAAAAATTAATACCAGGTTGCTTGGATAGAGGGACTGTGACATAGATGTATTCAATAATTCTATCAAGTACTTTCTGTGCACTGTTTTTGTGAGTGTGTTAAAACAAGAATCATAGATATAGTCTGGTCTGCTTTTGCTTTTTTTAGGTTCCTGGTTGCTTATTGTTCTGCACTTTTGTATTTAATCTTAAATTCCTATGGCTTTAATGATTATTGAATATGCAAATGTGGATTCAAAGTTGCGTAGTTAATGTCACAAGTCTTCACGTACATGTGTGAGTGTATATGATGATATGCGTGCACACAAGAAAAAAAATCTTGTTATAATTTGATTGTATCTGCTTCATCCTACTCATTCACACAGTCTTTTACCACGAGAAACAGGAACAAACCAATGGAAAGAAAGTGGTATCTACCTTGCTTACTCTAGTGAGAGTTTACTGTTCTGGAACAAAGCAGCATGTTTTCATTCACTGAAGGATGTAAATATAAACTGAACAAGATACAAGTATGTTATTTTAATGGAAATTATACAAATTAAAAACGTAACTAATGGAAGTGTAAGTAGTTAAAAATTTAAATAATTTTTAAACTAAATTCACCAGCAGATTTATATGTTAAAATTGCTGAGCCTCAGAAACTTGTTTTTTGTTTTTTTTTTTCTTAGTTGTTCTATGCATATCTTCTTAGATTTCCTTAGCTTGAAAAGAACTGTGGAAGGAAAAACCCTTGTGGAGACACAAATTTGAATACCATATCAGACAAGCTAACTTCTTACAGGTCTGTCACCCCTGGCAAGGGAACATCTTTACAAGAGGGCAAAGAAGCATTTAAACCTGTGGGAGCTGACTCTCCCCCCCTGCCCCCGCCACCTCTCTCGCACACACACACACATGCACTCACTCAGATGCAGAGACACACAACCCAAGATGTGAGTGATCAATGCATCTGCTGGGTCAGGCTCCTGCTGAAATCACAAGCAAGTTCTAACAAAGCAGCTGCCTTCCTGGCCTCCTGTAGCATGCTCTTCAGGCCAGGGCAGACACAGCCACCTAAAATCATGTTTTGTTTGCATCCTAACTGAAACAGCATTAAAGGGGGAAATGGGAATTCAGAGCTGCCAGCTACAATATCTGTGCTATCAGTTCACCAATAAGGCCTAGTACAGACCCGCAGAGCCTCTGGATAAATTGTATTTTCCAAGGGTTAATTAAGCTGTCTTGAGCTGCTGCATGAAGGGGAACAAACTGGCACTTGCAGCATTTTCTGAAACCTGCTGTCGACATTACAGTCCCTGCTGCTTTTAGCTGTATCGATCTGATGCCTGACCTGTGAAATCCTTGATGGCTGCTAACACTGGAAGCTTACTGGAGCTTTCCAAGGAAGCTTCAGGACAGCTTGTGTAGTCAAGTACAATTACTTGTCCCTCCAGGAGAGCCAATTAGTTCACAAAGAGCTGGAGCAGAACAAATGTTTTGTGTGTGATTTAGAATCTCTTAAAAAAAAAAAACAAAAAAAACCCAAAAAAAAAACCAACAAACCTTTGTTCTATCTGATTCTTTTGTTTCTAATTTTATTATTATTACTCCATTTGTGACAATCCACACTGCATTTCCTTGCATGTCTCAGAGGACTAGTTGGGCATGAGAAAACTGATTTACAGTTATTTTTTTAACTGAAAAAAGTCTTGTGCAATGCAAAAGCCAGCCTTAGTAATTTAAAATATCATGGGCCTAAGAGTAGAATGCTCACATCTTGGATATTTTCAGCCTCAATTTGTTTAAAACTGACAGCATATGTAGATATTTGTGCTGTAATTTTTATAGTATATATATACATACATGTGTGTACATATATATATTTATACAAATCTCACTTTAAATTGAGTCCTTGATTTTCTGAAAGTAAAAAGACAGTAACTGTTGTACGAAAGAAGAAAAAACCATAAAAGAGGAAAAATTGGAGATCACCACGTATATTATAACTTGGTTAATGCAGTATTTATAACTTTTTAAAGCAGAAATAAAAGACAATGAACCAAAATTTAATCTCTCTTATTCCAAACAATCTTACTATTTGGCACAAGTTGTATAGGGGTAGCAGAGCAGCTTTGACTTGGTAACAAATCTCTTCAATCAGTCTGGACTAATAATTCAAATAAATAAGGACCAATAATTTAAGTGGTCAGTTAAAGTGGACTGAGTCCAAAATATGCAAAGTTCTGCATATAAATCAGACTATAGCAAGGGTGGTTGCAATAGGAAAGTTTTGGACGATTATCAGCTAGCGGTGAGAGATGCGCTGGGGTCAGCGATTAAGGGTTTTGTAGGTATTGCGCAGCTCACAGCCTGTTGAAATAGAATCCTTGGGGTTTTTACTTTTTGGGAGGTTTTGTTTGGGTGTTTTTGTTTTTTGTTTTTTTTTTTTTTTTAATCTTCACTTAGAAGAGTGATAGAGAATAGACCTCACTGGCTTCCAGTGTAGGGCTCAGGGTTCAATAACATATCCATTACTTTTGGATTCCTTCCAAGGCTAAGAACTCTTGGTATTGCCATTCTGCTTGAGAAATGGAAGGAAAGGGCAGTGGGACACAGACCTTTTCATTTCAAGGTCACTGGTTTGATGAGGTCTGGGTTAGCAGTGACCAAAAGTTATTACTGCCTGATGACTGTTTTGGTTTCCAGTGTGAATGAGACAATGGTCTTTTAGTCCAATTCCCAGTTGAAGAATGTTTGTAGTAGAGAAACCACCATTACAACTGACACTAATTGGCACTTTGCTTAGCAGGGATAGCAGATAGACCAAGGATTGAATGGACATTAGAAAGGATTTATATTCTAATTCTTTGTGGTTGTCTGTCCAAAGGAGGCTTGAAACACTGCAGTACAACAGTGGGGAGACATAATTTGCTGTTTCATTTACTATACAGGTGTGTCTTGTAGGGGATGTAGAGAAAAATAAAAGTTGATCCACTGGGCAGGGCACTGATTTTTTTTTTTTTTTAACTGGAGTAAATGGTAAAAAATTACCATTCTTTAACCAGAGTAAATTACCACTTAATTTCTATTAGAAAATTGGGATTCACAGCTTAAAAAAAAAAAAAAATCCTGAGTCAGTCCTTTTACATAAGAAAATAGGCTTTCATGTTCATGGTTCATGTACTGGTAAGGACTTTATGAAAGCTGGAGTTTCCAAGCCACTCCCTAAAGCTCATGCAAGCGTATGCAGGAAAAGGCTTTTGTTTACTCACTTCCAGAGTTTGCTTTTATTGTTACTCTAAGTATCACTAAGTCACAGGCATCAGTTTAGGAGAAAATGTAACTTTGGCTTAAGTGCTTTTGTCAACTCATTGTCATCAGCTTTTGGAACTTGTCTTACCTCTATGAACTGAATGTGTTATGATACAATAGGATGTGAAAGAGTGATTAGGAGAGAAATCCACCACAGGAGCTGCTGCAGTAAAATTTGCTGTTGTCAGGGAAGATGGCTGTTTCACTGATGATGCTTGTAGTCTCTGAAGCTCTCTTTAGCATGTGCAGGTCAGCATTTGATCATTCTTTTTCATTGCATCTGGGTGTATGTATCTATGCTTCATAGGTATGCAAGGTTGATGCATTTGACAGCTATCTTCTTGGTTGAGATGGAACATCTTGCAAAAGAGATCCAGAAGTGTCTCATGCTGAAGAACATTATTCTTACAGTAAACTTAATCAGGCTAAGGCTGTGTCAGGCATATTCATGGCACCAAAGCCATTCATAGCAGGAAGGATTATTGTAGTGTCTCTTCTATTTGTGCTCTTGCTAGGTTCTCTGACTCCTAGATGCATTAGTGAAGATGAAAAGCATGGACTGTGTTGGAAAATCATGGGTTGGATAGGTGTTGTAAAATGTGGTTAAGTCTAGTTAGATGAATAGCAACAAACTACATTGATTTTTCTTCCCCAAGTTTGAGTCTGTTTTGCCTGTCACCATAACTGGTGAGGGAGCCATCCCTTTTTTTCTTTCCTAATCCCATGTCCCCTTTGTTGTGTCTCCCAGCCCATCTCACCGGGTGGGGGGAGTCAATGCAGGACCACATGGTCCCACTGTGGGTGAAACCACCAGAAAGATTTACAAATGTGCCTGGTTAACTTTCATAATGATGAAACAAGGTGCTTACCGTTTGAACGAATACTCACTGACTTGCAGAGATTTCCAAGAAATCTAGCAGCAATGACAGAGCAAGATGATTCTGCAAAGGGCAAGGCGGTATGCTCTATAGGTGTCTTTTGTTTGAACTAATAGTTCCTATAATCACATCCAGCCAATGGTCTTATAAAATGGTGGGTGAAGGAAGGAACTATGTGAACACATTTTAGCTGGCTTCCACTGGATTACCTACAAGCTGCACTAAGTATCAACAGCTGCCTGATCCCTTCTGCGTTATGTGCTCTCGTAGTAACTGTGCTGAGCTATAAAATGATCCATTATTTATATGGGAAGCATAGTACGTCTCAGAGGCATTTCTGTAACCTGGAGCTTCACAATTAATAAATAAAACAATTTCTTCTACTGTCAGTGGCCTGTATCCTTGCTTGCTGAGCTGCATGCTGGGCAGCCAGAAGAGGAATTGTAGAGGCACGTTGCCATACGTTTGCTTTGCTGGTGTAATTACTTGGCAGCATTGTCAATATTATCTACCTCACTTAGAAGAAAAAGGATATTACTGGGAAAATCTCTACAATAATTGAAGGATTCTAGTACTGAGAGGTGCAAAAAGTAAAATTTTGGTTGGTTGATCCAGGCCTTTTGGTATGTGCTCGTTCCCGTGTCAAGTCATTGGAAATAAGCATGCAGTCTAGCCTGGAAGCCTAGCGCTTCTGGGCTCTTTTTTTTTTTTCAGATTGGGTTTCTACCTGCAATTCATACTTTCTCTTCCTAACATTTAAGCAGTTCAATCATCTCTTTATTCTTTTACTATGAGAAATACAAAAAATAAAAAAACCCTCAAACTTCTGTTTTTCTATAATTACAGCAGCAACTTTCTTTTTTAATATTTCAGCAGAGTGCTTGATTGAGGAAATTTAACATGGTGCTCAGTAACTCTCATGGAAGAAAAGTACCTGTGCTTTAGAGTTACTGAGCCACTGGGAAGTGGTACTTGGGGCACATACTCTTCACTTGGTACAGGTTTGCATTAAATTTGTAAAGCATGTGACTAAGAATCTGTATGCTGAGTGTGTGTGGTGAGCCAAGTTAGCTGTGTAAGAAAAAGCCCACTTTGGGTGTTAGTGTAAGATAAGCCAAAATGCTTATTAATTAATTGTTTCTGTCCTTCAGAATTAAAACAGTTTGAGCTTTTCAAGTCCAGAGATATCGTTCCGCTTATCCACAAAAATCATGTATTCCATGCCCAGAAAGGTGGTCACATTAGGAAAAAAAATAATAATGAAAAAAATCCCACTGTGTATCCTGCAGTGTCCCTACCCACTGTTGCAGCTCTCCAGTAGTCTTCATAAAAAATGGATTTGGGCAGATTCTAACCATTCTTCAAACACCTGTGAAATATCACTATCCACAAAACTCTTGGGCTTTAATTGTTTGAAATGCCTGTCTTAAAATAATCCTAAAAATGAGTTTGATTTTTTTTTCCTTTTCAAAGTAAGCAACATTTGTGTTCTTAAAAAAAAAAAAAATCCTACGGCTTTATCAGAAGTGCCGTGTTCCACTTTATGAACCATGAAGTAATGGTTCTACAAAAGTATATGCAGAAGTCTGTTATTGACTGTGAAGACATTTGGTACCGATTGACTGAACTAAAACATCATTTTCACTCTCATACCAGCATCAAGGTAATATTCCGTTTGAAGCTCTGATTTGATTGGTACATCTCAGCAGCAGGACACTTAAACTTTTATGTCATAAAATGAAAATGAAATATTTTATGTCACTGAACACAACAGCCTGGCATGCAGTAGTTAAAGTCCAATGAAGTTTCAATCAATCCTGTAGTTACTGAAATACCTAGAATCTTGCATTTTTGTTCTGAGAGGGCTTCCAGGAAAATGCTATAAAGTGAAAATGGTTACTAGTCAGTATTTGCACTTTTAAGGCTCTAAAACTTCCCAACTTGCAAAGGCTGCTAAATATAGACAGGCAGTTGAGTAAACAGCAGCTTGGAATACAGGATATCAAACTCACCCATTTTGCAAACTGAAAGCTCTGTATTTTACAAGCATATTGACTTATTAGTGTTCAGGCAGATACATTTTGTGCTTTGCTCAATTCGGGATCTAGTTTTGAAAAGTCTTTCCTAAAAACTCTTTTAATAACATACTTTTAGTAAAATGCACAATGTTTGAATTCTTCAGATTTTGTAAGGGAAATATCTGTCCATTAATGTAGAAAATATTTAACTTGAACATATCCTCTCAGCATTGCTTGTATTTTTTTTAAGGGAAAAAAAAAAAGTAAATGTTTCAACTTTTTATATGAACTGCCCATCTTGACAAGTTCTTAACTTCAGTGTATTGTGCCTCATTAGTACTTTAAAACCTGCTGAAGCTAAACTGCATCTTACTTGCCTATTAGTTCAACCTTAGGCCCATCAGTAGAGCATTACCCAATGTCTTGGGAACAATTAAGGCATGCCTTCCCTACCAAACAGTTTCTAAGTGGACAAAACATATTTAACAGTAGAGTTTGTGGCTCACAGAATGGAAATGCAATGAAAACTACTGGGAATATGCATTAATCCTAATGCTGAACAAGTTCCTAATAACTCACTTGAAACTCCTGGGGATATAGGATCAAGTATGTACTCTCTAAATGCTACTAATGAAACATTTACAGTCTACAGTGATAAAAGGAAAATAGAAGTGTCTGTGGCCAGTTAAAGGGCTACTTGAACAACACCCAGAATGCAAACTTAAGATGTACGTGATTATTGATCGTTTCAGCAAAAAGGCTTTATGAATAATATTCATACCAAACCATTAGGAGCTAAAGTAGCCTGGGAATTATGCATCAGCAGGAGAGCAATTGATGGATTTAGACAGGTCAGACAATGTCATTCTAAAAGCAGCTAATCAATATGGACAAATGTGTCAGAAAGGTGATTTGAAAAATTACTATACAATAAGGGAGGGGAAAAAAAAGCCAGGTTCCTTAGGTCTCCAGTTTTTCCTCACTCAAAATTATATATTATTGAAACAAGGTTAACTGTTTCACATTTCCACAAGCAGCAAAAAGAAATTAAACTAAAAAAAACTCCACAAGGGCAATGCTACATTTTCACCCCACTGAAGGTGAGTAAATAGGCTGACACCAGGGGAATTTTGCCCAGTGTAGTTACTGTGGTCTCCCTGCAGTCCAATTTTACAGCTGGGCCATACGTTATCCCACCTCATTTTGAATCCTATTTGAAATTTCAAACTTAGCACCAGACTCTGTGTAGCATTTTGTTGAAAAGGGTTGCTCCAGCACTCCTGAGAAGGCAAAACCTTTCTGAGCTGGATTCTTTTTGCAACAAAAGAGCTGTGACGGCTTTAACTTGCTAGCTTAGGTAGCTTTCCAGCTGCTTTGTTCTCATTCAAGTGGTGCAAAGTGGTCAGAGATGCCACTTGATTTCCAGTTGGGCTTCTTCAGGAGTTGACTGCCAGCCATTGGATACTGTTAAGCTTTTTGTCTGTCAGATTAAAAAGTATGCTACATTAAAGCGTGATGTTATTTGCTCTTGCCTTTCACCATAACCTACCAGCTGCCTGAACAGCACACGCTTATCAGAACTTCTTTAATTCTAGACTCACTCAGCCAAACTTCTCACTGACATCTATTCTCCCCAAACCACAAAGAAAATCTAGTGACTAATGCTTAGGGCTCCAGGTTAATGTTGAGTAACTGTTTCTACTTCTGACAAAAACTTCCTACGTGATCTGTTGGACACATAACGAAACCTGTCCTTTGCTGCAATTTCCCCATTGGTAAAATAAGTAGAATAGTACTTCACCACTTGAGAAGTTCATACTTACAAACTCCCCTGAGATTTTCCAATGGAAGGGATAAAAGAAAAGGTTTATAAGTACTAGAGGATTGTTATTATTTCTGCTTTTGTCAAAGACACAGCTACCTTCAATTTGTTTGAATCTCATAAATAGGAAAAATAGATCATTCAAAAGCAATGGATGTGGAAGTTCAGAACAAATTTTTAGTTCCTTTTAGTCTCTGTGGTCTCAAAAAAACCCCCTATTTTGCATCAGTCCCTCTGAAATCCTGGTATTGAATAGGGTTTTTTTTCCCCTTAATAATACTTCAGCACCACAAGGTCAATGCTTCTTTCCCTCTGGTTTTCCCACTTCAAGAGAGTAACACTTTTGAACAGCAATCCCCAGTGTTTAGAGCTATGATGTCCCCCAATCCTGCAGCTCATCTTTGCTACGAAGAACAAAACTGTATTCTCCATAGTGCAACGTGCCCGTGATATTAACCCCGTAACCCGCTGAGCGCCCTTTGCCATCTGCAGAAATAGATCTGGAGCCTGTTTACAAATTGGAGTGATATTGTAATAGGCATATAAAGGGAATTTGCTAATCAAGCAATACAATTTTTGAAATATTAAACTGCGATGGTAGGTTACCATAGCATCAGTATATCCTGTTATTTAGCTAAAGGTTTAAAGCTTATGCAGTGTTGTCATTGTGCTCAAACATCCTGTTAATTGACCAAGGATTAAGCCCAAAATGTACTTATAAGGCATGTAGTAAAGGGATTTGCAGGCACATCATGATAGGCTAATAGCAAACAAAGAAAACTGCGTATCTCAACTAAGGAAGAGATCCCAGAGATTGTGAAAGATACTAACCAAAAACTGCCACGGTAACAGAGACTCCGGAGGGCATCAGCAACAATTGAAGCATTTTTGCTATGAGCAAAGAGGATGCAACCCCCAAGAAGAGCCAAGATAAAAAGGGACTGCTGTGCCTACCCAATTGGCAAGCCGTTGGTGGAGCGGAGACTACCCGGCCACCCAGCGCTGCTTTTGCTCACCTATTCCTACTCAATAAATTACTTTTAAATTTATTATTGGACTCTGAGTCAAATTTACTTATAACAATATTCCCAGGAACACTGCATGGTAAAACAACAGTTTTATCTTGAAAGTAATCCTGTAAGCCTTATCAAGCAAAGCCATAGTTCCAATGTATCCGTTTGCTGAATTAAACAGCGCTAAACATTTAACATTCTAAATGAATTAGGCTGGAAGATGTGAAGAAAGCTGAGCTTTAAGATGAAATGTAGGACAAACTCAAAAGGATGTTTTGCCCGTTTCATTCAGCATTAGTATCTTGCCTATAGGCCTCCCTTTGAAATAATCTGTGAACATGGTTACCATATAATTAGCTGAGCAGTAAGTTAGGTGTTTAAAAATATTTTCAGGTGCTTTTTTGTATTCATGATAGCTTCTCAACACCAAAAATCAATCTCAATCAAAGCTGCTACTGAGTTTATCATAAATTATCATGAAAAGGTTTTCTACTGAGTAGATGGTTAATTACTATCTAATTTGAATAATTTTGCATATTAATGAGAAATAAATGAAAATCATTTTTAGATTTTTAACTTCAGCTGAGAAAACCATGGAGATAATGGCCCCCTTTTAAGATGCATGTGATCCTGTTACTAAAGGAGACTGAGCATTTTTTTTCATTTACCAACTTGTTTTAAATTGATTAATGGATTAGCATTTTTGTCATTAATAAACTATATCCAAATGAAAGACAAGTTCATTATTTGACTGTGTGGCCTTATATCTGCTGCCAGAAAAAAAGTAACTGACTGAAAACCGATTGAGCCTGTGCTTAAGGAGGATGTAGCCTTGTACAATCCTTTGTAAATGCCAAAAAACTGCAAAGTTATGCAGAGCTAGTTTGAGGTAGGTAGCAGTTCATGCGCTTTTCTATATGGAACGTGAAGAGGTATCACAAACACAACCCTATTTCTTCTCCTCAGCATCCACACCTATCTGTCTTGGGTGAGAGCCCTGCCTGTGGAAATGGGGCAAAAGGCAATAGCACTACTTCGCCCTGGCAATTTCAGCCTGGCAGATGAAGCAGCCTTTAGGTTTTCAGTGGGCTCATGCAAGAGGGAGAAGGACCAGAGGAGCCTTGGTCATAGCTCACCCTGCATTGCTCTGCTTCAGGCTTCCTTGTAAACCAGGATGAGCAAACAGGGCGTGGCGCGGCAGTTGGTGCAGGCGGGGTGAGCAGAGCAGAGCGCTGTAGCTCTGCTGATCGCAGCACCTCGCCCACTTGGAGGTGTGTCCCTTGCTTCCTCTGAATAGGGTGTCCTCCAGGCAGAGAGGTTGTAGCAAAAACACTGTGGTGACCCAGACAGAGGGCCTGCCCCGAATGGTGGCTGTTCAGGTCTCTGGCTGCAAGGAGTGCCAGAGCCTGCTGCTGCCAGAGGAGGAAGGGAGGCACTCCATCTGTGTGAGGTGTGAGCAGGTGGATGATCTCCTCAGTATGGTGGTGAAACTGCAGTGTATTGAGATCTGTCCAGGGGCAGATGAGGAGCGAGTTGAGAGTCTGTGGATGAAAATCAAGGGGCAGACTGGTATGGGTGATACTGTTGTGGGTGTCTATTACAGGCTACCAGATCAGGGTGAGGAAGTTGATGAGGCCTTCTACAGGCAGCTGAGAGCAGCCTTGCAATCACAGGCCCTGGTTGTTGGGGATTTTAACTACACTGATGTTTGCTGGAGGGACTACTCAGCCACCCACCCACAATCCAGGAGGTTCCTCCAGTGCATCAATGACAACTTCCTGATGCAAATGGTGGATGAACCAACTAGGAAGGGAGTGATGCTGGATTTCATCCTCACTAACAAGGAGGGTCTGGTTGAAGTGGTAGAGGTTGAGAACTGCCTGGGCTGCAGTGACCATGAGATGGTGAAGTTCAGGATCTCATGTGGCAGGAACAGAATTTCAAGCAGAATTGCAACTCTGGAGTTCAGGAGGGCCAACTTTGGCCTTTTCAAGCAATTGTTAGGGGAAATCCCATGAGAAAGGGTACTTGAAGGTAAAGGGGCCCAAGACAGCTGGTTAACATTCAGGGACTGCTTCTTCCAAGCTCAAGATCAGAGCATCCCGATATGTAGGAAGTCAAGGAAGGGAGCCAGGAAACCTGCTTGGTTAAACAGGGAACTGCTGGGCAAACTCAATGGAAGAGGAGAGTTTACAGATCATGGAAGGAGGGGCTACTAGGAAAGTGAAGGCCTCCTTAGAATTAGGCCTTGCCAGAGGGGTGAAGGACAACAGGAAGAGCTTCTTCAAATACATAGCAGATAAAGACAACAGTAGAGGCAATGTAGGCCCACTGATGAATGAGGTGGGTGCCCTGGTGACATTGGATACAGAGAAGGCAGAGTTATTGAATGCCTTCTTTGCCTCTGTCTGCTCTGCCGGAAGCTGTCTTGAGGAGCTCCGTACCCCTGAGGCCCCTGAGGAAGTCTGGAGGAGGAGTTTGCCTTGGTTGATGAGGACTGGGTCAGGGACCAATTAAGCAATCTGGACATTCATAAATCTATGGGTCCAGATGGGATGCACCCACGGGTGTTGAGGGAGCTGGCTGAAGTGATTGCTAGACCACTCTCCATCATCTTTGCTAAATCATAGGGAATGGGAGAGGTGCCTGAGGACTGGAGGAAGGCAAATGTCACTGCAATCTTCAAAAAGGGCAAGAAGGAGGACCTGGGTAACTACAGACCAGTCAGCCTCACCTCCATCCCTGGGAAGGTGATGGAACGATTTATCCTTGCTGCCATCTCTAGGCATATCAAGGATAAGAGGGTCATTAGGGGCATTCAGCACGGCTTCACGAAGGGGAAGTCGTGCTTGACCAACCTACTAGACTTTTATGAAAATACAACGAGATGGCTAGATGATGGCAAAGCAGTGGATGTGGTCTATCTTGATTTCAGCAAGGCATTTGACACAGTCTCCCACAGCATCCTCGCTGACAAATTGAGGAGGTCTGGGTTAGATGGTGTGAGGAACTGCACTGTCTCAAAGATTGCTTGCAAGGACGGTCACAAGACCATTGGGTTCTGGAAACCCTGACTTGTGAAGGCGCCCTGCCCGTAAGACAATCTTTGAGCCACGGGGTGATGTGAGGAACGGCACTATTGTCTTGTCTCAAAGATTGTTTGAAGATGCCCTGCCTGCAGGAGGTCTTCTGCCCGGACATGTCCCTGCCCTAGTGCTGGGGGGCACAAAGATGGTAACCACAGCCCTCAAAGGGGTACTTAAGGAAGACCTGCATGGGCAACAGCAAGCAGGGGAGAAAAAGAGAGAGAAGAAGAGGGAAACGACTTGTGAAATGCCCTGCCCGCAGGAGGTCTTCTGCCCGGACATGTCCCTGCCCTAGTGCTGGGGGGGCACAAAGAGAAGTGCCATTGCTATGGTAACCACAGCCCTCGAAGGGGTACTTAAGGAAGACCTGCATGGGCAACAGCAAGCGGGGAGAAAGAGAGAGAAGAAGAGGGACAGAGGGGGTGCATTAGAAGGGCTGTGGTTAGTAGGTCAAGAGAGGTTCTCCTTCCCCTCTACTCTGCCCTGGTGAGGCCACATCTGGAATATTGTGTCCAGTTCTGGGCCCCACAGTTCAAGAAGGACAGGGAGCTGCTTGAGAGAGTCCAGCGAAGAGCCACCAAGATGATGAAGGGAGTGGAGCATCTCCCTTACAAGGAACGGCTGAGGGAGCTTGGCCTCTTTAGCTTGGAGAAGAGGAGGCTGAGAGGGGACCTTATTAATGTTTATAAATATATGAAGGGTGAGTGTCAGGAGGATGGAGCTAGGCTCTTCACAGTGGTGTCCAATGATAGGACAAGGGGTAATGGGTGTAAGCTGGAACACAGGAGGTTCTGCTTGGATTTGAGGAAGAACTTCTTTACTGTGAGGGTAACAGAGCCCTGGGACAGCCTGCCCAGGGAGGTTGTGGAGTCTCCTTCTCTGGTGACATTCAGGACCTGCCTGGATGCCTTCCTGTGTAATCTCATGTAGGTGTTCCTGCTCTGGCAGGGGGATTGGACTAGATGATCTTTTGAGGTCCCTTCCTATCCCTGACATTCTGTGATTCTGTGAAACCAGTTTACAGGGAAATCAGCCACGTGACCGCTGCCCTGTTGCCTCACTGGATCAAGCTGATTCTACATCTGCAATGAGAGAAGTGAGACTAAAAATACAAATCTGCACAATGGGAGTATGAGGCCGTTGGAAGGTGGGAACAGTAGATGACAGTAGATCTCTGTGCTCTGCAAACCTTCTGTATTTTATGTTGTCCTTTACTATACGTAAGACCTTTAGGGAGGTTAGTGTCTCTTCACAGCTTACTGAAAATAATGTAGCCCTAATTCACAACTGTGTGGTTCTCTGCCTGCTGCAGCCTTACAAATAGTAAATAAGGTTAAAATACACACACCATTGTATGAAACCACACACTTGTTTAGGGATGTCTAGTTAATACTGCATCTATTAGGACATGAGTTTCTGGGATTCCTTCCTTCTGATTTTCAACCATGCAGAGTTTATATAAGTACAAAGAACATATAATGAAATTGAACAGTGGTACATTAAAAATGAGTATAATAAATAATTAATTGCCAGAAAATATCAATGAAGCTGAAGGAGTGACATTTATATAAATATAACAAGACTATCCAGATTTCTAATGGCAAATATTTAAAGGCAGGAAGAAAACTTTTTGTAGGGAGATAAACCATGCTGCTTCAGAGTGTATGCCAGACATTACTTAATATAAGCTAGAGAGCAACTCTGCGTGCTCATTATGGTAGATGTTGGGCTGCTTCTCTTCCTGCATCAATTGGTAATAACCTTTGTCAATAACAGATTATGAGATACTGAGCATGCCAGTCCCATGGTCTGGCCAGTAATGCATAAATATTTTTTAGTTCTTTCTCTTCACTTTGATGAAATGGAAAGGAAAAATTGTACACATTCTTTATTAAATCTTGGCATTTTTTAGTGCTAGTATCCTTACTCCTGATTGCAAGGTAAGTTATGCTGTGGTTGAAGGGAATCTGAACTTTTCCTGGAAGAAGTTTCTTAAAATACAATGTTGTGGTGGCTGAATCTGCACAAAATCAGAGGTTGAAATTCTCAAAATGGAACAGGGTATTTAGTACACATTTTTCATTCTTGATAATGATAAACATACAGCTAAATACAGCTAAATCTACCTAAAAGTTTGGAAGGTGTAGTTCAGTGTGAAATGTAACCAAATCTGTAGGGAGATGATGGTCTATTTTGGAGTCAGTTCTGATCCCTGCTATGATCCTTTCTTTAAATCCATCTGTGTTTTTGCAGAACTTTAAATGTTGTTTCCAACACATAACCTGTTTTTGCGATTAGCATTTTTCTGTTCAAAGACTTCCTCACCTCCATTCCCCTCCATTGACTGCTTCCTTATTTTCACTTCTAGGAACAACTGCTGTGTGCATGGCTGAACCAGCACTTGGTTGGATTTATCTTGGGAGACCTCTAAGGATAAGTTGTGAACTTCGACCTGTACCACAATTAAAAATGGTATGTCAGCATGTCAAAACACTGAAAAAGTCAAGATGGGAACTATGTATCAGAAGAAGCTTGTTAATTAACACAATTTCTTTAGTATGGCAGTATTTTTTTAGGACTTGTAATGAAATACCTGTAGAAAATAGATGTTGAAATGAACCATGAGAATATAATAATGATTCATATGCTTCTCTTACTCTCTAGCAGGGCACCTGTGTACCCAAGTCCACCAAACAAAATGTTTCCTTTTGTTTATAACATCATTGCAATCTGTGCTAGTGCTGATAACAAAAAAATCTTAACAATCATAACTCTTACAAATTTGTGAATACTCCTACATTTTACCAGTGTACAAGCTAATAAGCATGTGACTAGCAATATATTCTACCCTTTTTCTGGCATGAAGCCATACTTTACAGATGCTTATATTAATATATCTCAAAAATTATTTGGCTCAGCTCTTACAGTCTTCATTCAATACTCTGATTTCAAAATAAATTCTGCCTAAGTTGTGACTGCCTGTTTAAGTCAGTAATTTTGTCCCTAGGAACATTATTTCAACAGAAATAACCTCTATTTGCAGAAGATCTGCAGGTGTGGTTTGTAAATCATACCAATGGATTTAGTTAATAGGGGTTGGTAAGAAATAATGAAGCTGTGAGATCAGAAGATTTGTTAGCACCTTTAAGTCACGATGCATATATAAGCAGAACTCTGTGTGTGCCACTGGTACTGAAGTTACTCTAATGAACTACTATTTTCAAGTTTTCTGATTTCTTACATTGTAGAGGAGGGTACATTTTCTGGTGAGTGAAGTATTTGCCATCATCACAAACATCAGCAGAAGGTCAAACTGCATGAGAATTGTGTGAATATTTTTGCAGCTTTCATTAGCAAAATTATTTTAATTAGTGAAGCCCAAAGTAATTGAAGGAGAAGGTCATTTTATTTGTTTAGGATCAATGCCTCCATCCCTTCCTGGTAGAATAGACTTACCCAGTTGTAGGGACTAATTCTAATCTGGTTTAAATCAAGAACAACTCCACTGAGGTAAAATAGAGCCCCTCCACTGTAAAACTTGCATCCTAAATCCTGCTTGAACGGTGAAGAATGAAGCTGAGTGTCTGTTCACAGTTAGTCTCTCTCAGAGGCACTTTATCTCACAAATAGTCTCTGGACTTTTTTGACCTATAGGACCATCTGCAAAGTATAATACACCTTTAAGTACATAATGGCATGAAATGTCTGTTTGTTATATCCAGGATATTATATGAGTGTAGTAGGGCACCGACCATGTTCAAGGTGTGAGCTGCTCACTCTATAACATGAGCTGGCAAATTTGTTGCCAGCATGATTGTTCTAACAAGTTGTAGTAAGGGAGAAAGGTGTTGCAGGCTCCTTCATGCTACACCTGAATGTAAATGTTTGATCATATATTTTCCATATGCTTAGTTAATTTTTCAAGGAGTTTGCACATACGTAGAATGAGAGGAGTAAAGGCAGCCAAAAGTTAAGGTCTCTGTTGGCATTACATTTTCCTTAATCTTCTGTTGTTTTCACTTCTCCCCTATGTACATAGGCTCATGCACAGATTTCTCGTGCACCTTTTTCTGAACTTCTCTCTTAAATGGTACAGCTCTAACTTCAGACCCAGTCATAGGAAAGGCACTATTCCTAGAAGCCAGTGAGATTTTTAAGATTCAAATGTTTCAAACACCGTTTGAAATGATCAAGGGCAGGGACCACTCATGAAAATTACCATGTGCCAAGAAGCTAGGCATTTAAAATAAAAACACCACAAATAATTGCTGGGCTTGTTCTATATTATATGAATTCATAGAGTAATGACCAAACTGTGGCACAGCTCCACTCTCAGTTATATTGAGTGTAAATTTATAGTAGTTGCAGTGAAGTCAATAGCATTTCTTTGGACTTACAAAGGTTGCTGAATGTCAAATTCTGCTTTCAGGCTGAGGACAAAATAATTCTGAAGATATACTGAGAGCATGATCCTAATTTGCTTCAGCATCCTTTGGCCTCTTTGTCATATAGAAACCCAGGAAATTACAGAAACTTCAAGTTTGTATTTTTTTCAAAGATCATTTGAGGAAGCAGAATGGGTACCAGTTAGGCACTGGCCTGATTTTGAAGGCCTGGTGGATATGTGTGCCCTCAACTGGAACCAGGAGCATTCACTTGCTCAACTGGAACTGGGTGATCTTCATTTCCTTCACGAGAACTGCCTACCTCAGGGCAGGCAAAATCCTCCTTCTGCTTCCTGCTGTGTCCTGAAGTGCACAGGATTGACATACTTTAAAATGATAAAAACTTCCTGAACTCCAAACACCACTCAGCCCAGGGCTAGCTGTTGAGACAAGCCATGGAGATGTTCTGCCTCATTTCAACAATTAGTGGATTATCCTTATGCTGTTTGATTATCTTTGTTATAGCCTTGTGTGCGTTACTGAAGCCTAATTCCCACCAATTTCAATGTATAAGATGTGCTTTTTGTTTTAATGATAACTCTGGAATCTGGAATTAACTATGCTAAATGAGGTTGCATATGGAGGTCCAAGTTAACTTCTGTTTAATAGAAATAAGTACAGGTGACTCTCCCTCAGGAAAACAGGGTCTGCAAGGTCATTTGGCTTGCTGAGACATGTGGATGATGCTTTTATGCCAAGCCGAAATGGTGGGCAGGATTAGAGAAGTTTCAGGGCATTTTGAATTTGCATATGTGCAGATCAGAGAGCCTAAAACAAAATGTCTTGAGAAATGAAAGTCCTATAAAGGAATGGAAAGTGTGGAAAGATGTCCTTGTGTCTCTTCAAGTTGAAGTAAAATGTTGTAGCTGTGCTCTTATGGCCAAAAATAGGCCATATGCCAGCAGAAGTGTGTTTTGGGATGACCCTGCTGAGTAAGCCTTCAGTTGCACCCGCAGCTTTGAAACCCCGTGTAGCACATGCTTAAACACACTGTGGGCATGCTTACACCTCCAGATATTCTGTTTGCCTCTGCAGGAGCAATGCCAAACAGAGAAGACCATGTCCATTGTCCCCTGCTGCAAGAAGAGGCAGGAGCTGTATGCTGCTCAAGTTTGTTAGCTGGTCAGACTGCCTGCAGGAGACAAGCAGACACCAGCGACAAGGTCCCAGTGGCAACTTTGAATTTAGAGCATTCATGGGATAACTGGGGCAAAAATAAGGTAACCCTCACTGCTTTCTGCACATGCACAAAGGATGTGGATATGTTATACCACTTACCTACAGAATGGATCCCATAGTTAAGCTGCAATGCTTTCCACGATCAGCACCAGTCTAATCCATGAAGTCTCAGCCAAAATGCCAGCCGTTACAAAAGGCACTACTGATAGTCACTGTGCTTCTGAGACGAGACTGCTTTTTGTGGAAATGGAGTGACCGATAACTTGAGTTTGTTGGATGAATTATGTCTTGACACTCATCCAGTAAAGCAGCGGAGGTGACAGTTTGGCAGAACAGGTATGGTTGGCATGTGAAAGGATATGTATAACATACGGGAATCAGTATATATTTGTGGATTAATACATAGCTATTCTTCTGAAAAATAGGTTTTAAAATTGTCCTTTCTGCCTAAAAAGTCAATGAAGAGTTAATTGTAAACCCCAAAATACATAATACATATGTGAGAGATGCTGAAAAAAAAAAAAATAGAGGACAGAATGAAAATAAAGCCGAAATTTGTCAGTGTAACAATTAACTACAATGGATCAATGCCAGTTTACATCACCTGAGAATCTTGCCAATAATATCTATTTAGGACACACTGCCCTGCATCACTTGTGATATTTATTTTTAGTCATTAGAAAACCTTTGGCAAAATAAGGTCCTGCTTTATTCCAGGGGCAATTCTTAAATGAATCCTAATGTCTAATATTCTTTTCCAGTTTTCTTTTGTTTGTGTATGTAGAATAAGCCAGCTATATACAGTGCCTTAGAAACTATGTATTTCCGTGGGTTATAGATTTTCTTATATATTTATATACTAATTATAACTAGCTTTGTAAACTTGTACTTCTTAGGTAAGATGTTCCAGAAATCAAAATAGTCAACATTAAACACCACAAGTACAGCTGCAGTTTTAAATATTTTATAATCCAATCAAATTGTTTGAGTAGTAATGCATTTAAATGTTGTTACGGAATCCCCTCTAGACTTCTTAAAATGGTTACTCTGTTCTTGGCTTTGCTATTTATGAAATTCATATGGGATGACATTTTTAATAATAGAGCATTTGACTTACAGAGTAGCAATTCCTGCAGTGTCTCAGTATAATCTATAATTTTCCAACTGAATTTTCAGAGGGACACAAACACATATACACTTTTATTAATGAACATATACATCTGTTGATGTTGCCATAATTGAAATGACCTTAAGTGAGAAGACCTACAAAAGTCATTTAGCATTTTTTATGATGCTTGGGTGAAGATGCTGTGCAGATGCAACTCTAGAAAGCTAAGGCAGGAGTACAAAAGCTGTGCTAAAAGGACAAAGGGAGGTTTAATTTGGAAAAGGAGACAAAGCAAAGCACAGCTTACATATAATTAAGCAACATCCAGTACTATAGAGTCAGACAGAAAGTGGGACCGGGAGTCTAAATTACCTCTCCTCCCTAGAGAGGATGGCACTGTCAGGTCAGGGCTGTGCTAAATGCTGGGTAGCATGAGGGTACTTGATTGCAGTTGCTTTTGCTGTACAGAGGTTGTGGATAAACTGAGGACATCAGTTTTGAGAGGCAAAAGTTCCTTAACCTCCTCAAGCACAAATATGTGTTAGAAGGGCATTTATAAAACAACAGTCAGGGCTTTGGAAAGAAAAAAAAACCCAAAACCAACCAAACAAATAAAATGACAAGCACTTGCTCCTTTGCAGTTCATCTTAGGCTCTCTTCCACCAAAAGGCATGGACAGAAGTCATACAACTGTATGAAACTGTGGCAAAAAGTTGTAAAAGGACTGGTGGGAGGCAAGACTTCTGTGAGTCCAGGCCAGCAATGCCCAATTCACCCTCCATCCTGTGCCCCAGCTGCTGGCAGCAGGAATAAAGAGCGCAGGCAGCCTGCCTTCAGTGTCCCCTCTCCTCTGCCTGTAGAACTTGTGTTTTCAGGCAGATGTGCAGACATCAGCTTCTTCTCCCTTAAGGTTTGTGTTTGCTCCTTGCTGTGCTCTCACAAGTGTCTCCTGCATGAGAGGGTTTGCTGTGAAAGCCCCTGGCCTGGGATGTGGTGTTTCCTGGCCAGCCCTATGGCAAGGGAATGGTGGTCCAGGACATAATGCACAAGCCTTCTGGATGAACATCCTGAGAACCACAGAAATGTAGCCAGTGTTTCTAAGGTGGCCTTGTTTTGTTTCAGCAACATTTGTTCTGCATATATCTTCATCTGCTTAAACATGTGAGATTATTTTTCTAATTATTATGGAAAACCAGATGCTCACATGGTAAAAATCAGTGTATGTAGCTCCACAGGCTTCAGAAGCATAAGCTAACGTAGCACAGCTGATGGTTTTCATTTGCTGAGTACTGTGGGAGAGTTTGGTTTGGAGTTTAGACCAGAAAAAACTTTCAAGAAAGAGCCTACAGATGGAGGGATAGATCCTGCTCCCATATACACAACTGTAAATCTTGCTACATGAAAGCTATGGAGCTACTCTAGATTAACTGAGCCTGGAATCATGCTCTATGGTGCCCGAGTTACTTCAGACTGTTATTAATTTGAAGAGAGCAAATAAATTCTTGTTAAGAGGAAATAAACAGTCTTTATTAATAATAATTAGAGAGGGAAAACATTAGTTTTGATATATTGTCTTAATTTGATAAATAGATCAGTAAAAAATAGAATTAATAATTGTACAAACTGGTAAACATTTTCTGTAGTTTAATATGAATTGTGTTTCAATATTTCCTTAAAACCGTGGGCTGCTCTTGCAGCTACACTGGTGAGTTGTCACCCCTACTTAGTTGCAAAGTCAGGCACCTGCTTCAGTCCTTGGTGGGATTGCCAAAGGCCGCTGAGCCTTGCGGCCAGAGAGGCAGCAACACCAGAGTGTGTGTGTGTCACTAGCAGCTGAGACATATTACATATTTTACTTTTCATGCCACAGCACTTCTTATGAATCTTGTTGCTCAGGGTTTGTTTCTGTCTATGTTTTTTGTTCTGGTTTCAAGGCACATAGAAGATGGTATGTGCTGCTGTTAATGCAGTGCCACTTAAAGGCATTCCAGGCTAAGGTATGAATCCCATTACCCTAGAACCTGAAGACTTTGGTTGTGTATCTGTTTAGATTGCAAAAATTAGGAGGAGAGAAAAAGAGGCTCGGGATGTGTGTGCCAACAGAATATCTGAGTCCCTTTCCTGTCCTTAAACCACTTCTTCTCTGAACCACCAGTGTAATTGTTTTTTCACAGGCTAAAAGGGAGTGGTGACTGTCACCACCATCAGTCCTGAAAGTTCCCACTGGTGCTTTGCTCTCCTATCTAATTGCCCTAATCTTCTTACTCTTGGTGGGATCTTTTGGTGGGATCACAGCACAGAGTAAGGAATGGCTGCAATCCAAATAATTATTTGACACAAGCTAAGTGGGAAAAACACCAGTATGAAATTTTATCAGAAGCCATACACTAATGTACCAGGATTATTGTATTCTTTATAGTTAGAATGATTGTATGTAATTTTACATGTAATGTTCTTTGAACATATGGTTCATAACACAAAAATACCTTCATTTTAATTGACACAATAGGCTGGAATGGCTTTTTTCCCTTGCCAAAGTACTTGTTATGGTCTGTATTACCTATAATGTGCATTCTGTAAAGCTCCTAAGTAGGTATTTGGATGCTGGAATGCACAAGATTGCCATTTAAGAAACCATGCGACCACCTAGTGGGTCAATGATTTGCATTTTTAAAGTTCATTAATATGTACTAAAATTGTAATAAAGCCAGTGTTTCATCAGACCAACCTTAATCTCATTCTAGTGATAAATATCTTTTTAAAAATGTCTTGTAACATAACACAGAGGAGCAAATAAATGTGTATTTTTGTGGCTCTCAAGTTGCTCAAATTGAAAGTTTAAAGGACACTGGGCAAACCATTTTTCTCCCAACAGTTGCTTATGAGTGCTAGTCTGCCTGGCATTGATTTTTTATTTTTTCTTTTTTTGAGTAGCACTATTATGTATTTGTTTAGGAGAAAATACAAATATAAAGAATTATGTGGGGTTTTTTTTTGCACATATTACAAAGCACATATAAACTTTCTTCTGAAAATTATGTACTAGTTCTTGTGCTCTGTGCCCCATCCAGATTTCACATTGAACTGCTTTACATCTCTGTACCTGTCTGCAGTTGAAGTAGCCTTTATTAAGCATAATCTGAAACACCCTTTCCTCTCAACCCTGTGTTCATTCTCATCCATATTCTTTTCCCTTTCATAGAGAAAAATTCATAATTATAATAATGATTTGTCTGACAGAAATATTGTTTTGATTTTTTTTTTGTCTGTTTCAGAACCATAGCACAGAGGAATTTACTTTAGACTCCCTTTCATTAAAGTTTAATCACAAAGGCATATACAGAGTTAGGTGAATGCCTGCATGTCTTGTCTGAAATATAGGTTAATTAAGCAAGCTAAATATACTTTACAGAACAATAGAGCATACCGCTCTGCAATTGAAATCAGAAGATTTTGAGACAAAAGTGATCATCCCAACATTTGCACGGAGCTTCCCCAGGTCTGTTTTGAACTTTATACAACAGCATAGACTAGTGGTAAGAGCAAAGATTGTAACCAGCCTTTGCAACGTGTTGGCTTCTGGGCTGTGACCCCTCTCAGACTCCAGCTATAGGGAGAGCACAGTACCTGTGACTGTGGAGGCAGGTCCTTTAGAGATTTTATAAAGTACGAATGTAAATTGTAACTACCTTAATTATCTAAAGCTACTTTCTGATGACTAAGTAAGCAGAAAAAAAAATAATCTCTTAGCTAATGAAATAGCTGAGTGGTAGCAGCTACATAAATTCACAGACACAGAAGAAAGTAGGGACACTTCCTTCCCATTTGTTTAATCTGCAGTTTAACATATTCTCTTACTTTTTAAAATTTTTTCAAGTATGATGTTTTCCTGACTATTGTCATGCTGTCCTATTCTGTAGTCTGAGATGTGAGGTGGGGAGGTGACAGTAAACTTTTTTTTTCCAGTTCAGTTTGATTTCATCTGCCTCCATTTATTCCTATTTCTCAGTGAGTTCATTTTGTTTGTCAGTGCCTCCAAATCCACAGGACAAGCAGACTGAACAGAAAGTGTTTGGCTTTGGTGGATGGGACAGGCTGCCTCTTCTCTTGCTAAGAAGGCTTACACTATTTAGCTGTATTTAATTCAGTGTGTTTTCTTCTAAATAATATCTGCATAGGAAAAATTTCAGCAGGTCTGTACAGAAGCCAAAGTCCCACTGATTTAAAGAGAGGCTTGCCCAGTGACAGAATGCAGTGTTTGGCCTCAGGAGCTGTAGCAACACCTTCCTTATCCTTACTGCAGTGAAGATCCTTGCCAGATTTCCCTTGGAAATAGAGCAAGACCACAAAAAGTATGCTAAGGAGACTAGCTTCTGTTTTGCAAAAGTCTGCATTATGGACTTTGGCATTTGGCTTATCCATTCCTGTCCACCTTATATAATTGCTCACGCTTATGCAAAGCAGATGTAAAATGTGAAGGAAAATTGATGGTCATTTTCTACACCTCTTCTGCTGTTGCTGATGACTAAACAAGCTGCAAAACAATGAAAAATCTCAGTGTCAGAAAAGACTGATTTTTCAGACCTAGAATAATGCTAGGACAGATTTGGAGTAGATCTGATGGACTCTTCTACTGCTCAGTAGCTAAATCAATTTCACACAGAGACCTGGCGTTGTTACCTGATCCACCTCTGGACTTCAGAAGAATTTGTTCTAGCCATTAGTAAAATCTGTCCTGTTTTTTAGCCCATCCTCAGAAGAACTAGTGTCCAAGGTTCCTTCCTCCCATGTAGGGAACTGTAAGCACATCAGATGTGTGCAGTGAGGCACAGCACACACTTCTGAGAACGGCTGGGCCTCTGCTGGCCCTGGGAATGGCCAGCTGGGCTGGCAGTGGGCCATGTTGCTGGAATTGGGAGTGCCATGGCTGATTTAGAGATGAATGTATTTATGGCTGTGAATGGTGTTGCTCTCACTCTGTCTAATGCAAACTTCATCTAGAAGGGTTGGTATGGGTGAGGTAGGTCAGGTGCTGTGAATAGAGGAGCAAAAGTAGTTTGTAATGTTGGTAAGGAGGTGAGGCGCATGAGGATAAGATGATAATGACCTTTGGTTAAAGGAGGAGTAAGGCAGCAGTTGTAGAAACAGTCTGGCAGTGAAGGGGGAAGGAGACCTGGACCCAGAGAGAATTTTCGCATGCTTGGCTGCAGAAAAGCTAGTGTAGCAGGTAGCTGAGTGGGCTGAGTATTAAATGCCAATTGTTTTCATTTGGGATTTTTTTTTTCTGCTAATAGGAGTACAATCTGACTGCTTTAACTCAAAGGACTATAGCTGATTAGTGATAAATTAGGATCAACTGGCAGAACTTCACTAAACTTTTGCAGAATAGCTCTGAATAAAAACACTGGAGAAGCTGGCCCAGAAGGTAAATAGTTGGTCCTGATAAGGTTTTGGACTCAGCCTTTCTAAGCTGTAAGGTCAAGATACTCAATTCTGGTCTCTGTGTTTAGGCTGTGGCAAAACAGGTAGTTGTGTCTGCAGTTAATCACTGGGGAAAAGCTGTATTTACAAATAAAACAGAGAGCCTTTAAAATCTAGGTCCCCTAGCAGGTCTGCAGGGGTTTTATTGAATCCTACAACTGAACTTCCTACAACTGGTAACTTGATTCTGGGAGCAACCAACCCATTCCACTCTGCAAACTGAACACTGAAAGCTCTGTGTGACTGAAAGTTACGGGGCCCACATTGCACAACCCAAATTGCCAAGAAAAGGAGATGTCTGGAGTGGCTCTCAGGTGGCTCATGATGGCAGTTTTTCCCGGTGGGTTGTCTGCTGTGGCAGGAGGTACTCATTAGCTGATGTCTGTCCAGCCTCTCTGCAAGTCCAGGGATGTAGCATTGGCCTAGATACCTCTCTTGAACTGTCTAAAAGCCACATGTGACAAAAGAGGCCATCCCTCCTTCCTCCTCTCCTCACTATTTAAAATATCACAAGACATTTGAGAGAGATCTTTTCTCATAATTAGCTATTTTTATCCACTGCATTGCTTTGGGATATGATCTGCAAATGTTGCTTGCAGAACATAAGTTTATGATAAAGAATTTCTTGAAAGCTGGTAGGACTTATGTACTTACGTTATCAAATGTATATATATGCGAGCGTAGTATTCTTTGCTCAAAGAAGTTAATCGCAATTTGAAAGATAACTCAGAAAAAATAGCACTTTCTGAATTAGAAAGAAAGAGGGTGAAGCAATTGGAGGGCACAAGGACCTCAAGGCTGGGCATTTTGCCATTTGCTACTGTCGGAACTGGTCTGTGACTCTGAATTATAGGAGATACTTGAATGGAAGACAAAAAAAATTAGATTATTTAAGGATTACATTAAAGTGAGATTTGTAGCAATCCGTTTGATTAAGCGAACATTTTCCCTTCTGGTGTCAGGAACCTTGTCAAAATCTAGCTGCCTGTCCTCAGCACTAGCTCTGCTATGGCACAGCTGTGTAACCTTGGAGAAGACTGCTGTGAAGAGAGCGATGTAAAAAGTGGGGCTGGGGGCTTCCTCTGCTTTGCTCAGGAGCTGCTGTTAAACTCAGGCACTTGCCCGGCTCTTTGCCTGAGTTATGCTGCAGGTGAGTCTCTGCTTGGCCATGTACCTTGCTGATCTTGATTTGGACACCTTACCTGCTGACTTGACTTCTGGACTCACCTGCCCTTTTTGCCATAAGCTTGCCTTGCAATCAGTGAGCTCTTGGCTAATGCTGGTTACTGTCATGAGATGTTTTTTGGTATTGTGAGACAGCACCCTGTCATGGTGAGGACACTGCCCTGCCTGCCTTGCTGTCACCCTCAGCTCCTGTCTCACCTCCTTTGAGGAGCAATCCACTCTTGCTGCTCCCTGATACTCAAATCCTTTGGTGCTAGATGTACTTACCTGTGGTGACAGCGTTCTTACTGCGGCCCGCTGCAGTGACAGAGCCATGTAATTACTAATAAGTTCCCAAGAAATGCCTTGCTGAGTCAGAACACTGGCCCATCTATACCCTGCATCTGCAGCAGTGAGAGCAAGAGGTACCAGTGCTTCAGTTGCAGACTGAAAAGCATGAACCTGCCTCTGTTCAAGTCTATAGGACACAGACTCCTAGAAGGTATCCTCAGGTATACAGTTTCAGGATAAGAGTCTACTCTTCTAAATTGAAAAATAATGTGATCATACCTAGAAATAAAAAAAGCAGCCAGAGGAAAAAAGAAAGCATGTAAAAATGTAGAAAGCAGAAGTAAGATAAGGACTGCAGGGTTCATGAAAGGGGTATAGGAGAAAAAAACTATCATATTTTCTGCCCTTATATCTTTATTTCTACTCTCTTATCACTGCTAGTTTTTCACATTCTTTTTTCTTGCCCTTGCTGTAGCCTTCTCTTCACTTGCTCTTTCACTGGCATGATGTGATACACTGTAGCTTGAAATCTTGGCACTCTTTTGAACTGCCAAGTTTAAAATTCTGAAGGCTTTGAGTGGTAATAGCTGAAATATTTCATATTAGTGAAAGGTTAAAGCTAGGTCACCAGTTCCCAACTACAGTTTGAGAGAAAATTAAAAATGCTCAGGTTTGCTTACTTCTTAGTCCACCAACTTCAGCAAACATGCAGAGTCAGTCTTTGCTGCTTCTCTCAGAAGCAAAGTGCAGAAAGGAGGAGTGAAGGGGTCTTTAAGAGCCTGTTTGTAAATCCTCAATTTATAGAGCAGGGAGACTTGTGTGAAATTTCTGTACTTGGGCATAAATTGCTTTGTTCATGATCTGAGCATTGGCAAACAGGGTAGTTTTTGTGCAGTGCAGTGGTGCATTTGAGTTGTGAGGGTTAGTGAATTGTGAACAGATTAAATACTGCATTGAGGGTTAAATCATCTCTATATTAGTTCTTTCATGAGTCAGGAAAAATAATAATGATGATGTGATTTTTTTTCAGGACCAAGGGTTTCTCTGCAATGGCTTATGGAATATGACTCTTCCTCCTCTTTTGGGGAATTTGGGAACAATCTTCTCATTTTAGGCCAGTTCTCCATAGTTTGATGGAAGAGAATAACCATGCTGTTCTCCTAGTCACTAGATTGTGCCAGTCCAGTTTAGCAGAAATTTAGGCAACATTTTTTTTTTTCTTCCTTTTCTTAGTTATCCACATGTCTTTAAGTCAATTCATTTTCCTGCTATTCATATGTCAGACAGAGAGTCACAAATCAATATCTGACCACATAATTTTTTGGTGGAGGAAATGAGGCATGTTTAGGGGGTTACAGGAAAAGAATGACAGAAAAGGGCACATTTTAAAGTGAAGTTAACGCTCTGGAACTGGACAGATTGACATCAATCAATAAAGCACAAGAGGCTACTCAGCGGCTGTTGCTTAAGCCTCTTCTAGAATGACCATATACAAGGGAAGGTCATTCAATTTTTGTGCTGCTTTATGTCTCAATCCTGCCTCATGATACATGCAAACACTTTCCTATGCAACTTCTCTGGTTCTCAAATTAACTATTAGTGAAATGGCTATTGGATTACATTGGTATTTATTACTGCTATGTTGCCCAGTTACTAGAATGCTGGAAATTTTCCTTTACATACTATCATCCAAGTCATTACTGTGAATAATTAGAAAGCTGGGCTGTACCCTACTGGTAACCTCTTTCCACCTTGAAATAATCCCATTTACTTCCACTGTTTGTTTCTTGCCCTTCAGCCAATTTTCAGTCTATGTAGCCTGCCAGTTTTCTTCCTATTGTGTGAGTCTGCACCTTAGGCGCTAGTCTCCCATATGGAAATGTTTTCAGAAAATAAGAACTAAATTTCTTGTATCCAGTCTCCCTCTAATCATTCTGCATTATATTATCACGCTTATATATTCACTACTCCTTTTCTCTTCCTTGTTGGAAATATTTGCTGAAATGTTTCTTTTCTGGCCCCCTTTTCAGGGGGCTTGATTTGTCTTTCCTTCTTCACCTTCCCATCTTACTTCCAAATCACATCCCTGAACAGAGATTCTAAGTCCTTTCTATAGTTATCAGTGGGCAGGGAACCTTCTAGATAGCTAAATGTGAGAATTTTGTGGGTAGAGGATGAGGTATCTGATCTCCATCTTTGTATTAATCTCCGAAGGGGCACTAATGTTGTACCATCAGTGTTTTTGTGGGATAAATGGGGGGGATTTTGATTGTACAGGAAATTTAATTAGATTTAAGGCTAATTAAATTCATTTTTTCATATTAACATGTTCACAAATATTATTGCATCTCGTTAGATTTCATTCTTCTCTCCTTACTGAACAATATTCAGTGGTAGTTTCAGATTACAATAAGTTCATTATGAAGATAAGGTGGAATTAGTGTAGGAAGCTCAGCTGGTTGAAGGGGTCTGTGCTTTAATTACTGCAGAGGGTGTGCATATTAATTACAACACAAGTGATATTTACTGTACCTCAGGAACATATGACAGGGTAAAGATACTGACAGCACCAGCTAATAAACTCAGTATGATAATGAGGAGAAAAGACCATAAAAATAGAAGGAAATAAAATTATTCATAAAGTATATTGATCCCAAAGTAAAGACATTAAGCTCTGATGAAGGGCAACAAAAGGGAAGCTCCTCACTTTATCAAACAAATAACTAAAGTAAAGAAATGTTAGCAGAGAGACAGATTGTCATTATACTGATCATGTGACCATACCCTAGAGAGTATGTGTGAGCAGCAAAATATAAGATTTTTTATTTTGTTTAAATAAATCAGCAGAAAGTCAAGTCTTTACCTGCAAGATATCAGGTCACAGCATTTCTGATGAGCCTGGGGGCTGGACACATTGCAAGGTAATGTTTTAAGAGTAATGGGAACATATAGTTGTTTGGATGAAGAGCCATCACCAGCTACACAAGGAAACAACATGGCTAATTGGTTTAGGCTGGGATAATTGCTGCTGGGTTGTTGTTGTTGTTGTTGTTTTGGTTTTGTTTTTGTGGTTTTTTTTAACTAATACTAATTTTGAAACAATTTTTTAAAATAATTTTTGAGCCACCTTACAGGCAGCCTTCCATTCAAAAGGCATTTAAGCATATACCAAACGAAATACATTGGAAAGATCTGTCATGAGTCTCTCAGCTGTGGGGTCAGTGCTCACTTTCCCAAGGTATGGAGGCCAGCTCCCTTGGGTGTTCAGGCTAGGGGACCTGTTAAAGCTCTGTATTTCCCTGCTGACTTTTATACCTGGTTTATTACTTGGTAACAACACACAGAGAAGTGCATCAGAGATGACTTGCTGGGGAAGCATACTTTCTTTCTGTGCATGCTTCACACATCCTTAAATTTCACAGTTTCTAGATCACCCTACACTGTGAGGGTAGATAGTATAGACTCAGTCTTTTGTTGCTTGGCTTTCTTGAGCCTGGTACCACTTGTACATTTCACTGGGACTTGTGTCAGGACAATTCTGTTGATCTGTCTCCTCTTTCGTATAAACTAACGCTGTGCAAGTTAGTTGAATAAAAGAGCAGTGTAAATAATTTCTTCCAGACATTATTGTCCCTTGATGCTTGAATTCCCAAAGTTTAATGTGTCTGTATCACATGACTTTTGGCCTAAGCCCCTAGCCATCAAAATGGAAAGTAAGAACCTCATATTTTGCCTGTAGTTACTGTACACCCTGATAATTCTGTAGTAATCATTTTCCACTGTCTATTGCAAAATATTTTGCCTAAATAAAATCAACAGAAGCAGTTCAGTCCATAGTGCCTGACAGGCTAGCTTCGCATCTCAATAAGACAAGGACCATACAGTGCATGGAAGTTTTAGTACATATAATTCTTTTTATTATAGACATTGTGCTACATAATGTGTTTTCCTCTAAGGAATTGTTGTAAGTTAAGTGACAGTGAGGTGAAGCTGGCATATAAGTCAGCTTACTAGCCATTCATCTCTAAAGACCTATGTTCAAATCACATTTACTGAAAGCTACATATGTCTATTGCTTTGTTGTCATCATAGCCTTGGCAGACATTTGTTACCAATCACAAAGCTGCTCCACGTTAGGCATATATGTCAATCTTTGCTTAATAAAGACACCTGGACTGAAAAACCCTCTCTTAGTCAGGATCTCTGTAGTCTGGTAAAGCCTAAAGTGAATGGATACCTGTTTCATTCAAATTATTCTTTCACTTTTTGGAGTGCTGGTTGTTTGGTTTTTTTTCTTCTTTCTATCCTACAATTAAGAGTCCACATTTCTTCCTCTTCTTCCTTCTTGACAGGTCAAGGAATAATGTAATACTTACATTTTCAGTATACTGGTTAACATTAAATTCAAATGCAAAAATGAAAAAAAAAATCTGTTGTCACTGGTATTATCATAATGCATATTTAAGTTAAATGTGTATTTCCATCTTCTGTTAAAGCTTAGTTTACTGTCTGCTGTTGAAGATCCCAAATTTTCCACTCTGTTGTTCATTCTGTATTAATTTAACTTGCCATGTGTCTGTCCTCCTGACTGGTGCAGTATAAGTGCAGAAATTACAAATACTTTAACTATTCTTTTTTAAAGTCAGTTACTGGTTTTATGCATTGGGCAAATTTAACTGCACTTTAAATATCCAAGCCTCTTGAATCTATGAAAGAGATTGAAAATACTACAAGAGCAGTTGGTATTTTGACATTTCAGGTACTTCTATCCAAAGCCAGGAAGCTCAAGAATATACAAAATAGAAAAATTCTAACAAAAGTTATGACTGCTTTCAAAGCTTTAAAAAGGTATAGTTTATATCTGATAACATTTTAGAGAAATCTTTGGTTGGGTCTTTCTTTACTCAAATAAATTTGCATATTTCTAGTTGTAATTCACTGAGCAAAAGACTAATGGCTTTCCAGTGACCTTTGTGAAATGTGTGGGTGTTTTTGGTTCAGTTCCCAATTTTTGTAGCAGTAAAACCCCTGCCGCTATGGGCACTGTGCTCCTATGTTTGACAGAGGAATTGAGATTTCATTTACTCTCTCACCCTTAGAGACAGTCCTTCCAAGATTAGGACTGAAGCAGATTTGAGGACATTGGGGAAGCATATGTTCTTTCTGTTCATGCTTCACATATCCTTAAATTTCACAGTTTCTGGGCTCTGATTCAGTGTCTTTCAGTGATGCATTTATCAACAGATTTTTAAAAGAGGAAAAAAAATACAGAAAAGTTAACCTCTATCCTAGTTCCTCCTGCAGTTGCTACTTGTGAGGAACAACAAGGAACAAAAAGCAAGACAGTGATATCTTAATATTCTTGATGATCTGAACATGAGGAATTGCTAATCTAGATGCTAATGCTTAAGTACTGATTTGAAAAGTTTTATGAAAAAATAGAATTTTAAACCTCCCCTTTTGTATCCCACTGCAAATCTGTTGTCTTCATTGGAGATATTCTTCACTTAGCCCTATAAGGTAGTTAAGCGTATGAAGTCACACTTACCACATGTGCTTAATTAAGTAAATGTGCATGCTTAAGTGTTTCCCTAAATCATAGCCTTAATCCTAGGAGAAATTCTTCAGTAAATTTGCATGTCACATTGACTTAAAGGTAAGTATTGGGCTTAAATGCTTAGATAAGTTCAGCCAAACTGCAGTCAGGTCAGAAAAGCACTGGGACACCTGGCACATGTACGTATGTCACAGGTGTAAATAAGCACAGTTGTGGCAATATAGAGCATGGTATTTCCAGGATCAGAAGGAACTCTAATACATGCTAACAGTCAGTGTGACTGTGAGATCTATTTTAAAAGGCTAGCAAAGTAGGGCAGCAAGAGTATTAGTGGCTTTAGTATATTTAGTCTTTCAAGGCTTTTTAAAGGGTGCTGCGTAAAGACCTTATAAGGAATCCAATAACTTTGGGGTAGATCCTGATTAGAGTTTAACACCTGTTTAAAAAGAAGAATCCAAGCATAGAAATAAATTGGCCTTCCTTGCAACCTTTGCCTTCCCCTCCTCTCCTACAGCCCCTGTTACTTACTTTCTACTTTCTGCAGGAGCTGACGTGATATGCTGACCATGCTAAATAATTATGGCTAATTGGTGTTTCATAACATTTTGAGGAATTCCAGGACTAATCAGATTGTGTACTTGGTAAATATAACGAAATGGTATAGAATGAATTTCAGGTTCTCAGGCATGCTTTTATGTTTTGAATTAGCACTAGTGTAAGAGTCAATGAAATCAGCTCAGTTAAGATGGCTGCTCTGTAGGACGGTGCTAGTTGTCAGTCAGAAAGAAATAGAATACAATGTGAGAGTGGTCAAAGAGGATAAATCATAAAGAAGAAAATATTTTAATGCTGCCATATAAATCAATGGCATGTCCTTACCTTGAAAATCATGTTCAGTTTTGGTCACCTTATTGCAAAGACATAACAGAAATAGAAATGGTCCAGAGAAGGGCAAAGAAAATGAGTAGAGCCATCTGAGAGCCTTTCATATAAGGCTACATTAAAAAGGGCAGGATTATTATTTAGTTTGGAAAGAAGATAAGGAGGAAATGTGGCAGGGGCATATAAAATAATGAAGGGCATAGATCAGGCCAGTCTGCTGCTTCTCATTACATTTGTCTATAACAAAAGAAAAAGAGAGAACTCAAAATAGAACAACAACGGGCCAAAGAGTGATTCATTAGACTGAGTGAAAAAGTACAGCACATGGTGTATATGTGTAACTTGTGGAACTCAGAGCTGCAGGATGAAATGAAGCCCAAACAATTTACTTTAATAAAACCCAACACAAATTTACTTTTAATACTCAAATTATAGCTTATATACTCCTCCTAACTAGGATTTAAATAAGAGCTGTCATTACTCCTCATACAGGCATAAGTTATTTACCAGCTCAGGTAGAGAAACATATTTCTCCCTGTGGTTCTGTACTGTACAATGTATGTATGGAATGGGGCAGAAGAGGGAGGAGTATACCTCCATGCATTCAGTATTGGTTGCTTATCAGAAACAGGATGCTGTATTACAAGAATTATGCAATCTTATACAATGTACAAGAAGTTATTGCCCATTGGCAATTTATCAGCTATGAATTCTCTGTGCAAAGAAGTGCCACTTCTCTTTAAGATTTGGGTTTTACTTCCAGTATGTGCTCTTTGGTTTCTTTCTTTGATCTTGTCAGAGTTTGGTAACTGGGTTGGGGTAGTTAGCCAGAACTGCTTCTTAGTTGCCTCTAGTCTCCTGGTGACTGTAGAATAAGAATCGATGTACTACATGAGCTTTTAACAGCCTGATCATTATAAGGCGAGCATGATCATTAAATGATCCTCACTTTATTAATGCACTTTATTAAGTATCTTCTCCTGTATGTCTGGCAATTGCATTTGAGGTAAGTTAGGAACAATTACGGTGCTGAATAAATAAAAATAAGATAGGTAAGCAACAGTAAAACATTAGTCAGGATATCCAGGGCACTCTGGAAGATAAACACACTCTTGCTCTTTAACTTAATGTTTAGTCATTGGGGGTTCCTGTTCTCCACTTACTTTTCATTTGTAAATAATGCAAAAATTTACCTGTCTGCCTTGCTGCAAATTGGGACTTTTAGTTTAACTCAGTGCTTGCTTTTCTCTTTAATTCCTTCTTAGATTAATTAAAATAATAGAATATTGTGAACAGACTGAAAATCTTTCTTAACCCTCTTATTTGGGTAGTCAATAGTTACTTGTAAGCTTTCTGACTTCTTTTCTTTTTTTTTTTTTTTTAACAAGAGGAAAGGGAGAATGTCTTTGTTAGTAGTGTATCTCTGCTTTGTAGATATAATACAATTTTCTTTAAGGATATTTGAGTATGCAGACTTAGCTTCTGCTTTAATGGAACATAAGCACTTTCCTACTAAGTGAATTTGAGCTGAAGTGGTCTGAGCAAAGTATGGAAAAAATACTCACAAATATTTCTCATATTAAAATAAAAAGAACTGCAGCTGAAATATGCAGTGACCTTGTCATGTTTGCTTTACCTGAACAATGAGAGGCCAAATCACATTAGCAGAGATACTTGCAGATCCTGAATTTTATCCTTGTACTTCTGAATATTTACAGTGAACAAAATTTTTCGTTGAGCTTCCAACATTTAGGTATCACCCATTACCCTTGCTAGCCCTATCCTACAATTATATAGCAGGTTTGTGCTGTACATATTTCACCCTACATGACCTACACAATCCAGCCCAAAGTGAAATTATTCCTTTTCCTGAAAGCTGTCTCCTTCTTGCCTGTGGCTTGCAAAGGATGCTCCATTGTCTGTAGTACTGGTGTTTGGCTCTTGTCTAGACCAATGTTCGCTCATCACAATACCCCTGTCAACACTGTGCTATGTATGGGTTAGCTGCACTATATTACTGTTGTCAAATGGCTCTGCTGTCATGTAGTGTTTAAATGTAAAGGATATAGGTGACGATGTGAAGCTGGAGATTTGTGCTGAAATTCTGGATTTTAAGTTGTCTGCGACACAGAAGTTGAAAAGCTGAGACAGTTTTACAATAAATGTAAGCAGTTTAAGCAAGCTTGTAGCTATCAAGATGTGGATGTTTGTTTTCCCCTCTGAAATGTGCTGCCTTTCAAGAACACAACTGTGGCATTTAGGTGACACCGCACTGCTCGTCTGTGTGCCCTTTCTGGGGATGACTCTGCTCCTGTCTCCTCCTGTCTGCACACACTGTAACTCTAAGGGTCTTCCGTGACCCTGCCACAGGCTACGAGACCAGTGAGCTGCAGGGGAGTCTAAACTTCTCGTGATAGAGGAAAAGATGACAATGAATAAAATGCAGTGCTCTTTTTCACTTCTATCAGCTTTATTACAGATCTGTTTTGGGTTTTTTTTCCCCTGTACACTAGAAAAGCTTTATTTTTGATGTTTTTTCTCTGATGTTACTTGCATACCAGTTTCCATTTTTTTTTCCTGTTTTGATCCAATACTTATAGGTGTTACTGGTCTTCCCCCAGACTGGATTGTAAATGAACTTTCTAAAATCCAGTGTTTGTTGAGAATAATTCTGAGTTTCTGACTTAACTGGAAACAAACAAAAAAAAAATCACAAGTAAAAGACTGCTTTCATTCCTCTCTATCTGTTGCACTGAAGCAAGGGAGACAGCACAACCTACAGCAGTCCTCAGGGAACTGGTGTTGGAAGATGACTGCTTTTTTGTTACCTTAAATTGGAGCACAGACCCTAGGCATATTCCAAGAAGAAACCAGATGTCTCTTGGACCATGGCCTGGAGTTCCTGGCAGATTTAAATGGAAATCCAACTTGATTAAAAACCAGGTAAAGTTCTTTGTGTGGACTATGCCAGTTTGTCAGTGGATCCCTATATTCCTTCAGAAAAGATTACCTTTCCTTAAAAAAAACAAACAAAACCACCAAAAAACCCCACCAAAAAACCCAAACAAAAAACCCTGACACTTGCAATTAGTCATTACCTACTGTTGCTTGCAATTTGTTGGCAGATCAAGCTACAATCTGTTTCACTATGACAGATCAATATCTGCAACCCACAAATTCATTACAGAACTGAGCCAAAACAAAACAACTTTCTCTCTTTTTCCTCCCTCCCCCTGGAAAGAAGACAACCCCCTTTCTCTACCATTAGTGCTGCAGCCTCTGGTTAGCCCAGATCCTTAGACTTTTGTGGAAAGGAGCGGATGGGAGGTAAAAGAGGGATGGGAAAAAATGAGCCTTTCTCAATGTAATGCCCTTAATCTGAGTATATGTGCATGTTAATGTGTCAGTCCCCATTCCTGGAGAAAGCTACTGTGCAGTCATAAAATAGCATTTCATTTACTGCATACTGTACAAAATACGTTAATACATTTTTGCCTGAACTTGCCTTGCATTGTAACCATTATATCCTGCCGAAGATTTGGTTGAGGGTGGGTGAGATGTTTTGTATCACATAATTGATTACAAGATTAGATATAAACATGTGCTTCCTTTCAGAAAACAGTAGCCACTTGTTATTTTGTGGGAGCTAACCTTCATCTTTCCTTTGCATAAGAGGAAGTCAGGGACCTGACAGTTGTGTTATGACGTGTTATTCTTTTAGAAAACTGTATTCATCTTTGCATTATCTCCAAGAATGTTAAATTAAATAACACTAATGGTTAGGACACAAAAAGTAGGATAGAAGAATCTTTTTCTACTACCTTTTGTAGCTTTTTTCACCTGACTTGGTAAGCCCACCTTCAGTGAAAAAATAGCACAGTGACATTTTCAAAACATGCAGTCCCTTGAGCCTGGAACCTAACATAGACAAGAAAGCTCAGCTTGATTCCAACACTGCTTTGTGATGTGTACTCCTCTTTTTCAAGAGCTGGGCTGCAACAGCTGCTAAATACAGAGAAAGGGGGAAAAAGGTTGCTATTATACAGAGTTTAGTTTTACAAAAAGCAGATGCTTTATATGGATTTTATAATCCTGGGTTTGTTGCTCATGTTACCTTCACTAATTTTGCATAGTGATGAACAGCCACCAGATTATTTGCTTTCTCTTTTTCCCAGTTCCCCAAACGACTCAATCCTGTGTAAGGCTTAGTACCGCCACATCCTGCTGGGGTCAGTGAGCATTGATACTGGACAGCTTCTTGCAGGAAGCCCTTAGCATTTCAAAGAAGGGAGAAAAAAACAGCAAATCTTCTCAGTGTTATAAAAGTACTTCCTTGTAGGGGACCAGATTTGTGGAAGTGCTCACATCTTAGCACCTGAATGGAGTGGCCTGCTTTTTTGATGAGCTGCTACTGCTGAGGATAACAACAAATTCCCCTAGGTTTGTTGTCAGGGATGATGATGGCAAGGAGATTTAACTAACCGAATGCATGTGGCACGTCAATGAATCGTTAGTGTTAGGGAGGGGCATTATAGCAATATATACGTGTTCACTAGATGTTTCTTACTGGAGTGTTGTCCCACTTGTGACATGCTGTGAAATAGATGTAAGGCCAGCCCCACTATACTCTTCTATGGCTATTGTAGTTTACACCATTGTTTACTACAGGAAAAGCTGAATGCCTGAGCTGAACATTTTGGAGTGAGGAAGCAGCAGCTATCCTAGTGTTTCTTTCCTTCTCTGAGCATTTCTTGGAAAATCCCTGCCAATTCCCTCTCTAAAAAAAAAATAAAAAAATAATTAAAAAAAATTGCTTTCTCAAAGTATTTCACAGTCTTTGAATAAAATGGCACCCAGGTAGAGATGCTGAACCAGAACACAGAGAGAGGACAGTCTCCTTTCTCAACAGGTTAGAAGTCCCCCTCATCTTCCCTGAATTCTTCACTTCACATATGCATAGCATACACTAATTTGCCCAGTTATCAAGAAAACTTCAGAATGCTTAAAATCTAACTTTTTAAAAAAATTGCTAATATTTCTGTAGCTCTTTCTGAGGCAATAATTTCAAGCTGATTTTTGTGGCAAATAACATCAAGGTTCTGACTGTAGTCCCCAGCAGAGAAACTGAGAGGACAACAGACTATTTTTAAACATGTTTAATCACTGCTGAGAAAGAGATTTTTCTTTCTCGTTGTTTTAAGGATAATATAAGATATTCTAGTTGTGCGTTTGCCCTTCAGAATAGGTATATTCAAAAAAGATATATCTATTGAAGAGTTGTGGAGAGTTGCACATATCAATTTGTTTATCATCGTGTAATAGTGCTGTTCTGATAATGAAGCTAAACTTCTGAATTCCAAAACTGAAATGAAATTCTGAAATTGGAAAAACACTACATAGAAACTGTCTTGGATATGTGCAGAAATTCGGAGATACAGATGGGAATTGAGGCTTTATCATATTATTTGGCTTTCATTAGAGCTGAATAAATAGTAACACATGAAACCTAGTTCTATACAATTTCTTTGTTCTGGTAAATTACTACCTATGCCTCTAGCTTTTCTAGTTACTGTGTTCCTAGAGCGGCAAGTGCTTTTTCCCCTTAGAGCATTTTGTTTAAGCATTTAATTCCAGTCTTCCCCCTCTTCCCTCCCCTCAAAAATATATAGACTTTTCAAAAGACTGGCATTTGGAGACAAGTATTTATTGAATCAGCTTTAAGTACAACTCCTGTGCAAGTTGTCTTTTTTCATTTTTGATGATTTCAGTGTCCCTCACTTTCTGCACCACGCTGGTAAAAGGAGGCTATGTCTTTATTTGAATGGAATAGTTGTAGTATGATATAGGATGTTGACTTTAGTTCCCATCACATACCAGATATTAATATTTGCACATTGGTTGTTGATGTGCAGATAAAGCACAGGCCTTGCATATCAGTCCTGAGAGGAATCGATTCTCTGTGCCAAAACACTGGCATTGCTCTGTAAAGCCGGGCTATGGACACAGACAAACAATTGCAGAAAATATCCCTAATGTTAAATACAGTATAAAGAATCTGTTTTTCCCCCTCTTATTCCTATTGTTTTATTTCCAGCCCTCTTGCTAGTGGCTGCCTTTGTGGCACTTCAGCTGTGATTAGATGGGCGGGCAAGCAGCTTCCTCTAGACTCTAGAGCCTAAGCCAGCTGGGTGGAAAGACTGGCAAATTCTCAACTCCTCATCTACCCACTGCCTTCGTGGCTGAGTTTATTATCTCCATAGATCTGTGACATGCCCAGTCTGTGTGAGCCAGGGGTCTCAGAGCACAAGTCAATATTCAGTAGTCAGAGCTCCCTTATTACCACTCTGTTGCTATGCTTATTTTGATGTAGTCATAACCTAAAAAACTGCCTAATAGCCAAGAGGCTGAGGGGGAAGGGAGGAAGAAAGGCAGAGAGAGAGAGGGTCATCCACTTCTAATGCTGGAAACCCTGTGATAATCTGTTCCATGCATTCAAATGAAAATATGACTTCTTGGCAGAGAATAGCATTATAATGTAAAATCCCATATGCTGTTATACAGTATGTTGCAATCTGTTTTACTGCTGCCTCTATTCTAACGAGTGAATACTGCCAATAAAGCAATTGAAGATAACACTAATTGCTTATTTCTGTGATCCATAATTTTTATGGCTGCCTTATAGCTCTTTAGTCAAATAGATGTTTTTTGGCCTCTCAGATCTAGAACTCATGTACTGTAGTGACTGAGGCTGGAAATCTGCATGCTGGCCTGAGAGATCTTTCTAAGTTGATGAATAGTGTGTATGTGAAAGAGAAATAATTGAAAAGTGTTAAAGAAAACAGAAGTCTTAAATTGGTCATAACACTGGATTTCATCAATATTTTTTAATATAAATTGGGCTTATTATCCTTCTTGCTTCTTCAGATTCATCTTTGCTGTGGAGTAATCAGACACTGGTTTTCAAAAATAAAACTCCCTTAAGCTTTTCAAAGCAGCAATGGCTGACTGTGTGCTATTCCAGGTGCCTTTGTGTTTCCAAGAGTCAGAAATTATATATATGGAGCTAGTCAGGTACCTAGTCTTGCAGCTTCAAATCAGGGCTAATCTCCTGAATTGCCAGATCTCTACCAGGGGAGGTCCTAGCAGCTCCTGTGTTGTTTGAGTCATTCCCCAAAATTGCAAATCAAAGGTACAATGCTAACTGTAACATTTTGAAGGCCAATGGAGTGAATGAGACAGGTTTGTAACCCATTTGAAGTTCCCTTGCGTTCTTGGAATGGTGTACAAGGGCCAGCAGTGTTTCCTGTCTGGGCATTCTCACACCATGTTGAGGTTGTGCAGCAGCTTTTAAAGCAGCCCCTTGCAGACCAAGGGAAATGTATTGGTGGGTCCCAAAAAGACATGTCTCACAGTCGCTATTAGGAAACTGAACTCTCTGTTAACAGGAAGGTCAGAAACTTCTCCTGAATAGATATTTGCCCACCTGTGCAATGTTCTGATGATTAGGGCACTTGCCTTATATTTCCAGTATGAAAGAAGAGCAGGTGAATATAGCATCATTTGTTGGGTAGTAAATGTTTCCTTGCTCATTCAGTAAACTACTCCTTCAGTGTGGGGGAGTGCTGGTGAGGAGCATGGGTGTTGTGTTGGGGGCTAGCTCCCATTGTAGGCATAAACCATTTTTCACATTTTATTACATTATAGGTTGTTGCTCATGTGCTTAAAGAACACAACCAGCCATGTTCCTAGAGGGCTGATAGCATTCTTCATGTGGTTCAGCCTGACAGCAGGGATAGACTCCAAGGCTATTCACAACATTGGGAAGGAGGCTGTCTGTGGGTCCTCTCTAGCATCTGGAATCTCTTGCCCTGGTGGGAAACAGCTTTCTGCCTGCCCCGTCTGGCTGGCTGCAAAGGGAAGATGTCAGCAGGGCACAGCAAACAGGCTGAGGTGGCTCCAGCTCAGCAGCTGCCTTCCCCCTGCCACCGATCTCTCAGCAGCGGCGCTGATCAGCTCCGTGGGATGCTGCAGCTGGGGCTTTCTACCCCACAAGGCCCCTCCTGATGTCCTGCCAGCCACTGTGGCTGGTCTACCAGCCTCCCCACCAGCCCTTGGCTTGGTGTGGCATGGCACAGCATGGAGGGCAGGAGTCCCACAGGGAGAGAGGAGAAGCCAGACAGGACCAGATCCAGCAGGATTTGTAGTTCTCAAGGGTGTCAGAGTATTGCCACGGGCTGGCTTTCCCTAAAATCTCTGGGTGTAGTTACTTCATTGTAACCAGGAGGTCCAGATTATGCTCCAGCCCTGTGTAGTACGGTGAGGGGTGATTTGTGGTATGTCAGAGTCAGTCTGCCTTTAAAGCAGGGAGCAACGCACAGTCACTGAAGCACGGTAGGGGAAGGTATGAAAACAGACTTAATATTGTTCCTTGCATTCCAAGTGAAGCACATTCTGGGTAATATTTGTGATTTCTCTGAAGCTATTCATTACCAACGTATCAGTGCTGTGCATTCATTTATGCGTTTATAATGAAAGAGATGTGATCACAACAAGGCACTATAGAATCCAGCCTTCATATTCTTCTGCAAGTAAAATCCCCATTGGCTTCAGTGGCTGTGAAACTAATATATAAGTACGCCTACTTTTCATAAAGGATCTTGATTATTTGTGTGCAGCCTCCTGTTTCAGTTCATAGCTAAGACATAAAATTCCTGCAATTTTTGTAAAGCATTTTTCTCCTTTGTTATTAGCTGTCTTGATTTTGCATTACCGCACAGTTT